>CM029776.1:10291730-10316730 GCA_017562165.1 Ectropis grisescens | reverse complement strand
AAAGTGTATGGTTGATTACCAACTTAATAAGCAATCAAGTTTTGTTTCGCTTTGTTAAAGATAATAACTTTCATTTAAAAACCCGACTGTAAAAAAATTGCTGATAAAAAACCATTATGTACCTAATACAAAATGCTATTTAAAGACACTTGGGTCATTGAGACAAATCTTACGATATCTTAATTGTCAAAATCCATCCAGCCGTTTCGTTTTAGTATGTGGGAATAAAGAAATTTACAAACATACAAGATACGCGCGAAAAACATAACCCTTCTTTCAGTCGGACAAAAAAGACCACTGATACTAAAATAAGTTGTGACAAGAGACGAACGCCATGCAATCTAACAATCATCATTGCATCAAATAACTACGTATCATAGATAAATAATGTAATGTATGAAATACAACATAGTCTATTTGTATAGACGGAATTGTTTCATTTTTTATTTTGAGAAATACACATTGTAAGTGTTAAAATAAAATGATACAACTTTGAATATCATATCATAATAATATCATAGATATAGAGTTAGGGTAGAGCTATTTTTTTGGTTAACAAAGTTACTCGTATAGGGAAATAAGATCGAAAATCAAATTTACTATTATTCTATCGAAATGAATTACATATTTAGTTCCGATCCTTTACAGAAACCAACGAACTGTATGACTACGTCATCAAGTCGTCAAAGTTGCTTACGCACCGGATCGTTCACCTCGAATTCCCTTCGACACGAGCTCTGTGAAACCCATTTTTCGTGCTCGGCCTTAACAGGTGTGACCCCATAAAGAAACACAGGTGTGTGTATACCCAGCACGCTTAAATCCGCCAAATAGAAATTGATGTTAGAAGGTGAAATCTAAACTACACTATATTTTACCCATTTTGAGGGCCGTCGGTGCTTTGTTGTTAAAATTCATGGTAAGCGGAAGCAATTAAGGGAGTAATGTGTAAGGACGTAATGGAGTGACGTGAATTTGTTGTGAGCCTTCTAATGGAGACCCGTATTTATGCTCCGAAATGCAGCGCTGAGAGCCTGTTCTTCCGGTGTTAATAATTATACAATCGCTTAGTACACAATTATACTGGATAGCGATGTCTTGTTAAAATTACTTGTATTAAATCACGCCGCGCAAATTAAATGTGATGGAAATTTCAATTGCTTTTCATTTATAATCGTGTTTGTTTCTGTATTAACAAAGATTTCACGAGAAGAGGAATAATTTTGTAGGCGAGTAAATATTGGGAGACAGATAATGTATTTTTTAAACGTAGAGTTACATTTTAAACAGCTTTAATGAGTTTTATAATAATGATAGCTCATTTAGATTTCAGAAAAAAATATGAGACTCTAAATATACCGAATTAGTTTTTCCCGTGATTAAAGAGGGAATTTTCTCCCCGAAAAATTGGGTTAACATTTTCGTAAAGTATTTTTAAAATTCAAAGTGAGGTACAGTATCACCCTATCAAGCTCGTGCGGGAAAGCGGAGGAGCTATTAGCTTAACGACCATTTTAATATAAGAGATGACATATTAAATTTACGAGGGCAGCTACTTGTGGCGTAAACGTCGCTGCTGACATGACGCCTCTGTCTTCTTTATTGCCTGCGTAAATATAACTATCTGATGTTCTTATGATTATGCTAAAGCGAATTTTTAATGGCACGATTTGTTTACGAGACACGCTCCGTCTATATAACCGGAGACATCGTAACCTTAATACACTGAACGCGAAAAACGAGTAACTTGTTTTTGCTTGTCACAGTAATGCAAGTTTGTTCTACATTGTTTACGAAAACGGAGTAAAAAGGGAGTTTACCGTAACATTGATCATTTTCCCTGACACGCAACAAAAAAGGGGCGAAATAATAAGCGATTAGTTTCCCGCCCGGTGTCGTATGAGCGTAGATATACGCAGAGGAGAGCTCGCTTCATGCACCTCTCGTTTCGCACGGAAGCGAACCGTAATTACTCTAAAACACTACCCATTTGTTTGATGTCTTTGTTCGCTGTTTGCTCCACTTGGGGCGAGCATCACCCTTGCGATTCTTGCCGACACATGCCGCGTTGTGCGCAGCCATTAGGTGCAAAACAATGGGCCAAGACACAAAAAACAAGCATTAATAATCAGGAATATGCATCGACGACGCAAAAGGGTGGTCGTTCCCCGCTCCTTTCAGCGGGATGAAAGATAATGGCGGTGGAAACTTCAACCGACAAAGACAATGTAGGTAATGGCTCGGCTGTAGGCACTGCGGCTCAGATTTTTAAAACCAGCTTTTTCGATGTGCCAGCGGGGGTACTCTCATTGTTTACGATGTAAACCATGCGAGCTATCGAAATTCGGACTGAAGTGATTTGATATTTTAACTTCACACGTCCAATTTTAAGGGTTTAAAACAATGAATTTTTGATGAAAAATATACTGTTTGTTTTATTGGAATTCTGATCGTTTCATATTTGAGGTATTAGAATTGAACGTATTATCATTGAATTTATGATTCATCTTTTCTTCTCAAATTATTATTGGCCGATAAAAAAGGAAACTAAAACAAATAAAATAACAAACTATACAAACATTTCACAAAAATCGTACCCTGCTATGGTTTTGGTTTTTGCGTTAAATATTTTTAAATTTTAATCACTACACTACACTAGTGCTTTTAATTACGGGACATCTATGGTAGTTAATGATGCATGAAACTACCTCAAAATATCGGGATTTCGATCCACTATTTACATAGCATTACTTTAGAAATTTGGCCATTCACGGTTGACACATATCTTGACCTTAACTCCAATTATTGCTTAATTGACAAGTGAGAAAAAAAGTGTATAAAGCATTATAAACAAAATCGTTACTAGATTTCTAGAGCACATACATCGACTACGATCGTCAGAATATACACAGGTATATGTCTGAACAAAACATGGGAGCCAAAAACAGAACTAATATTTCCATTATACATACTCGTACCTACAAATAATAATTGAATTTGATTCGTAATATTAACTGACGCATTAAATTTAATTTATTCTAAAACATAGTCTCACATAAACATCCACGATAATTATCAACATTGTGATTCAATGGTCACTATATCATAACAAGGTTTACAGTGGCTATAAAACGTCGCGTGAATGGTTGCGACGAATTTCATAATATCCTGAAATTTACGTTAAAATAATAAAGTAATAAAACGGACAATAATAGGAGTAGCGTGTGCGACGTAATAGATACCACAGCAAAATCAAATGCACGTAATTAGGGGGCCGGGAGTATTTACCTTAAATCGTATTACAAAAATATTTGCATCTGATTTGCTAAACGTCTATGTTGCTATTATTAACGTATAGCGTGGTAATGCTGCCAGCATGCTGGGCTTACTTCCGGTTAGTAGATAATGAGCTTAATAATAGTGATTATATTTTTTGCGTTTATACTTTCGTCGATCTAATGTACGAGTAGGTACATACTATTATCACAATTAAAGACAATATTTCAGTTTTTTTAGTTTAGACTAAACACTTTGGACACATGAATTAGTTACCTTTGCTAAAATATCAGGTGCTTGTAATGTATGTATATAAAACAAATTAAACCTATTCTGAAAATTACGATAATATAATAATGTTACTACAAGCGAGACAAATTCTTTAAGGGCAAAGCGTTTCGAAGTTTCTAAGAACAGATTTTTTTGTCTCATTTGTGGTTGTACGAAAGAGGTTGCTTTTAGCTAGGGTTGCCATCTGTAAAGTTTGGGAACCAGAACAAGACTTATGAAAACTTCGGATTTTCCAGATTATAGAACCCAAAACCCGGACATGTCAACATTTTTTACACATAGTTATGTGTAGCAAAATGTTTTTATCTCTTCTTGCATTGAGATGAAGATGAAATTCGGCCCGGACGCTGCCCGGACGCCGTCCAAAACTAGGACAAATCCGGGGAAACCCGGATGGATGGCAACCTTACTTTTAGCAAGACAGTCGCCAATTATAGTATCTATTTGTTGATGTTTTATGCCTCGTTTTTGTATTATGTACCACAGTAAATGATTCACTGTACATACTCTTTGGTCAACGCACGTTAGGTACGTTTGTGATAACAAAATATATTTAAAATAATACTTTTTCAAGTCTTAAAAAAAAATGTTATAACAAGATTAACTGAATGTCACAAAGGTCGAAGCAAGTTCAAGTTAAGGTTACACAATTAAATTGTTTTGTTTTCCTTATCATTGTAATAATAAAATCAGATAAGTTCAACTAAAGCCAAATAGCGTGTACTCCGTTAACTGTGGCGTTAACCAGAACAATTATCCTTTTAATCTATCCACTAAGTTCGTGGTTACATCTCTAATGTCTCGTGTCACTTTGACGACAGGCCATTTGAAGCCCCTACTATTGACCACAGAAAAAAGTCAAGGATTAAAATTCCAAAACACGTACAGCCCGTACGTTTATGGCTATAAACGGGCGGGCTATACTTGTAGTTATACTTTTATGCACTAATAACACAAAATGTTTTTGTATATTATCTGCAAAATAGTATATCCCTGTAGAACTATCATTTTATGCAGATCTGTAAATGTTTTTAGATTTAGTGTTGCATCTCTGAGTCACATTGTATAAGTATCTGTTATTTGTATTATTTATACTTCAGTGAAACGCGCCGTTATTCTCGAGAACGTAAAACATTTCGAAGACTATCTATAATCCAAAGTGATAGTAATTAACAGACAATAACGTAACCACGGAGCTATTAAATGATTTATGTTTCTGCTTTGTGATGATATATCTCTTTGAAATGTAATATCTGTGGAAAAATTGCCCTTCAAATCAGAATATCGTAATATTGCACATTACTGCTTGGAGGTGGCAAAGATGTGATACATTCCTAGGCGGACTCAATAAAGAGTCGTATCGCTACAAAAGGTTTTGTTTTTTTTTTCAGACGGCAGGAGGGAAAAAACAAGAGTCTTACAGTCTTTCGGGATACATTTAGGAACATCAGTAGGGGTGTCGTTTGGAGGGGAAAAATCTAAACAGAGTAAAAGCGGGTTTAGTGCCGTTTTATTGTCTCAGTTTGGAAGAACGCCAGCCGTGACTGCGTCCGCTAATTGATATCTGACCGACTATGTAGCCGGTTCGAATCTGGCACGCAG
Source organism: Ectropis grisescens (assembly GCA_017562165.1). NCBI lineage: Eukaryota > Metazoa > Arthropoda > Insecta > Lepidoptera > Geometridae > Ectropis > Ectropis grisescens. The sequence goes on along the minus strand of CM029776.1, from coordinate 10,311,561 downwards.
ATTTATACTGGAACTAAATTTGGAATTCAAGGACGTTCAGGACTTTACATACTTTGTTATGTCTTACGCTTTTCATCATATAGCATTATTTTGACAAAGTTGGGATTAAAGTGTTTTGAATGATATTGCATTGGAATTCTAGGTTTACCGTATTGCACAAGTTTTAAAGCCTATATTACTTTTTAATCATTGATAGGCGCTAATATTTTTAATCTTTAATACAATTTCTTATAATATAATATAAATATGTATGAATAAAATTATTTCTATAAGAAAAGCTGGTTGACTTTGGTGCTTCAGAGGGCTATGTTATAAATTGATTCATATTATTTATTTAGAAAAAAATGTATTGTAATTGAGATAGTTTTTGTATCGGAGTTTGGAAATGTTTTAGTCAAACATTGGAATAATATCAAAATTTTGATGATATTAATAAATTACGTTTGTTTTCTAAATGATTCATAGACGAAAAGTTCATTTTTAAAACAAATACAAGAGTTAAACAGGAAAGTGAGAAGCAATTTGATGTTTAGCTGCAAGCGAACTGTAAATATCTTTACAACTTAATTCGTCATCACCATCTACAGCTTTCTCTATTCCTGTTGGGTATAGGCCTCTCTCCTACTTTGTCATCTGGTTCGGTTTTGTGCCACTTGACTTACTGGTAGATGTCTGATGCACCGTTTGCCTTGTTTTGGCACGACATGCCGTCACAACTCACAACTTTGGTCTACGTATCGTTTTACGTATTATTGTTTTACTTATTGTTTTGGTTATTTTTTAAGTGGTGATCCACTTCAACAATAACCAAAATAATTCCGTATAACACTAATATAATCAATCTATGAATTTTGTGCTAAAACAAGTATCCTTTAAAATGAAATATAGTTTAAATTCCTGCAAATTAAGAGTAATATGACAGAAAATTCAACACATTTCATTAGAAGCACTTCCGTTTTCCACTTTCAAACCAAACATAAAATACTATGAGGGTAGAATGAATAAATCTTTCGGCAAGACAAACAACGGGAGCATGTATGTAAAGAGATGATAATACCCCCAGCGTTTACGCAAGTTTTTACAAGTGGAAACGAACTCCTCTGTTGTTTGACTAACAAACTTTTCAAGGATAGGGTTTAATCGAAAATACTCTGTTGTTCTGCTCAATACGATACAGTAGAGAGCATGAAGACAATATTAAATTGGGACTGTTTTATTTGTCTACTCGTATATTTGCCTGCGAGTTTGTATAGATATGTGTGGAAATTAAAATTTACATTGCATTGTTTCGGAACAAAAAATGAAGCTTTAAAACTATTTGCTATTCCAGATCAAATCTATATTATGTTCTAAATTTAAATCAGTTCCGTTTCTGCCTTCCCACGTGATTGAAAATTGAACATCTGAACTTCCAAACTTAATATTAGAAGGATACGTCAGATTGTAGGAATTTGCTGTACCTATAACACTAGCACTATCATGACTATTATTAACATTAATCATTATTTAATAGCATATTGCGTGGTAGATGAGAAATGTATTTGAATTAAATCACACTCTAAAAGAATTCCGAGGTGCTCTTGAAACACAATCCTACATCGTAACAAATATTAAGATAGGTATGTAACAGAAATGGCCTTATTCTGTTGCCCATAGCGCGTTTTTAAGTTAAAACAATGTTGCGACATATGTATGATGTACTCGTATTGTTGTGGTCACTACACGTCCTGAGATATGTTTTATAGGCTTAGTATACATACACAATGGATGGAATAAGAAAGTCTAGTGAATCAGTTTATTTTACATTAGCGAAATCCATGATGGACCTCAATGTCAACTTCAGGCGAGTTCATTGCAGTTTGAAGGGCACAACGTTTCTAAAGATTTTACTAAGCTAAGGTAGATATTAATCAATTATCATCCTATATCTCTAAGCAACAAGTACAGTGTAGTAGTGCAAGGCTTGCACTCTTCATGTTCTAATAACTGCGGGGGCACTTGGCTGTTATGCACATTCTGGTTGCCTTACCATCATCTTGCTCATCTCGTTACTATATATTATATAAAAATAGGTTACATATGTTTAAGCTGGCAAAAACTTCCGCAGGTAGTAATTCCTTAGTTTCAGTATAAAAAGCATTTCAGGTTTTTCTCTATAACGTTGCGTTAGTCATAAAAGAGCCCCTCGGAACTAGGAAAATCATGTAACTTTTACTATTTTATTTAGTGCAACAACTTTCATCCTTGTTACAAGTTAGATATAAACCAAGTTTCTAGTACCAAGTAACTTCTGGCGTAAATAGAACTGTGTACTTACCATTTTGTTGTTGATTTCGTGAAAATGTATTTCGCACACTTTATCTACTATGTCTTCACTTTGAAACGTGACGAATCCGAAACCTGTAACAAACAAACAGAACACATTATTTATCTATTAACGTTTTAAGTATACGCAAATTAGAATTTATCAGGTAATTTATCAGGAATTTATCAGGTGTTTCTATATTTTGTAGAATACTACGTTAATCTTTCATGGTTGTATAATGATAACGGAATCAGAGGGGAGTTAAGATTAGACATTGTATAGCTATTACGGTAAATCATAACGCTAGTGTTATTATCACGTGATATTTACTGTGGTAATATGGTCGTGCGAGTACTGGATATTTTTTAACAGTATCATGCACCATGTTTATATAAACTATACAGACAAATAGCGATCCATTTTAAAATGACGAAATTCATTTGTCATTTCACCTGTGAACATGTTACTTAAAACACTACCAAAATATTGTGGACTCGTGCGACCACGATATGTATCAAAACCATACAAATAGGTACGGTAAATCTTAATATATATAAATTACGCATCACGATGTTTGTCCGCGATGGACTCCTAAAATACTTGACCGATTTTAATCAAATTTGTACACCGTGTGCAGTTTGGTCCAACTTGAAAGATATAATAGTTGTTATTTGGATTAGTAGTATTTATATAGTATCTGAGCGAAGCCGGAACTGGCCGCTAGTATAATATAGTTAATAATAGTAGAGGAGTTTTGATTCAATTTGGTATGGAGCAAGTTTTCTTGAAATTGATTTAATAAATTACCTTTTCTCGGGCTAGAGCTTAACTAGCCCATATCCATATATGTAAGCGTCAATTAAATGATCAAACTTTTAAGAAAAAAATTAAATGATCAAAAATAGTCATGTGACTTTTCGTAAACTTAAAATTTCATCATGTAATCATTTAATTTGTCTGAAGCGTCTAAAAACCTAAATAATAACATCATTATTTAGGTTGTTTGACGCTGCAGACAAAATGAGCAACACAAAGAAATTGTCAAATTAATTATGAAAAATAACAATTTTGTTTCACGTTGATAAAAGAACAATTCATTACCACATTATATTCGTTTATAGATCGAGTATTATTGTGGAATTTGAAAGAAAAACGTCACCAGAGAAGGAAGGAAAATTAATAAAACTTGTACAAAGTTTTGCTTCAGATTTTTCACATTAATTACAATTCACAATCAAGCTGTATTGAAACAGAACTTAAAACCTCAGACAGTGAGTCCGAAAAGTTTTCGTATTTAACTTGCTTCGAATTATTAAGGCTTTTAGAGTCTTTGATATTGTTATAATTAAAGGCAATTCGTGTCAAGGTGTTCTCAAAAGGCGTCAATCAGATTCGACAATGCCTATTGGGCTGTATTGTAGGCGTCTTTTATACTAGACAATTTGATATTTCACGGACTTGAGTTTAGTATTTTAAATATTAAAATTGCTGAACTATTACGCGTAAATTATAATGAGTTATATTTGTTAAGACGTAATTATTTTATGTTGTAAAGTTAGTTTCAATTAAACATTTCAGGTTTTATTTCGCAAGATATTAATTTTATTATGAATGCCATCTGGAATTATAGTCACTGTCTCACTGTTTATGTTTACATTTACTTCGTAAATGTCTGACAGTTATTAATCAAAGCAATCCCATTTTCGTAAGCTCTTGCCACAATAAGTTGGGGAAATGCATAGCAGCAGTCAGAGTAATTTAATGTCATCACTGTAATAAAATTGAATCAATTTTTATGACCAATTAAGGATTAGAATTTGACCATATTCTTTCAATCAAGTTTTGTCACGTCAACAACTAGAATCTACAGTTTATCGTCCAAATCCTGGCTCGCAACAGGACCAGTTCCAGGCTAGTAATCGCCTCGCGCAAGGGCCAGCTAAAGTGGCAAACAAAACAATGCGATGAGCAGCCGAGTTTGTCTCTGCTAACGATTAAGACACACACATGTGACGTGACGTGTCGTGTCCAGGGCCGCCCTCAGCGACAAACAGCATTAGTGAGCCGCTTCGCAAACAGAAGGTGGCGCCGCGATTATGCTGACACGTACAACGGTCCACTCCCCCGTATCGCAAACTTTCCGCGCTGTCACGTGACACGCGTCCACGACATACATCTTCGTGACACCGGATCAACGTCACTTTCACACAACTTTTTGCCCTTAAACGTAACACGCGTGTTGATACTTAGCTCGACTCTTTGTTAATATTTAGTTCATCACCTTTCACGACTCCGGCCGGCCTAAACAAACAGCACGATCCGAAACTGGGACGCATTTGGTATTTCACGCGCGACCGGGTGGCTTTACGTACGAATCGACGCACAGATAGTAACACCCCAAAAAGGCAAATAAGGGCTCAGCGGAGTTCCGGCGATGACCGTATTTTCTTTATGCATTATAAGGTCGATGCGGTATATCACTAGAATCGTTCTGCGTTATTGCTTTACCGATAAAAACGATAGGAAACAATAGCCACTTACATAAAACATTGTGTCGGTGGAATTGGACGGGGTCGGTTAGGCGTTAATAAATAAACGTAGATATACAAATTCGTTTGTTTTGATCGCCAAGTTGTCGTAGAATTAAATACAATAGCACAAAGATAATATAATTATATCGCACGTGTGGAGAATTTCCTTTATTTATGCGGGTATCCAAACCAAATAAGTAAGTAGGAAGCAAGCAACGTCGGCGGGGCAAAGTTATCTGCGGGCGAGATTGCTGAGCAAATAAGGAATCGGACTTCAGTATCTCGCCACTAGACGACCTTCTAAGTAAATGTCACGTTTTCGCAGCGATCGTCGAAAACGCAATGCGAAAATAAATACAATACCGACCACTAAGAGTTGGAAATGATACGTTAAGACAAAAGAGAACAGCGTTGTCACTGACCACGTAAAAAGTTTTGGGTTTCGTATTGCCTTTGTGTGCTGGCTGTAGATAAATGGGGTATTTTCGTGAAATTCGTCTGCTTCACTTCGCGTAACAATAGAGAAGATAAATAATCTCTGCGTAAGAAAAGGATTCCGTAAACATAATTATTTGAACTCACAATTGTAGCTGTGAAACGGTAATGAAAGTTCTCCTTGTCCGCTTCTCGAATTAGCTTTATTTTTCTCCGGGTTCAATTAGACTGCTTTTATTTTTCAGGAAGAATACTTTAATTAAATCTGGAGGGTTACAGGTGATTCTTCTGAAGACTCTGCTTAGACCTTGTAATACTGGAATTATATTTTTATACAATTTCACAGAAATCGTTGTTGTTTTTAAGGTCTATGTGTATATTGTGTATATTTCTTCACAAACATAGTTGTGAATATAGCATTAGCTAAATTACAATGAGAACTAAGCTAGGTTATGTACTACATACCTAACTGCTTTCATTACGCATATCTACATTATCCATTGACCAATTAAGGTCTAAAGATAATTAATCAAGGTGATCAAGCCCACTGCCAGTTGGAAGCGTCCTAGAATACTGGTGAAATAACCACGCTAAATGGTAACGATTATACGTTGGGCCAAATAAACGCCATCCATCATTTTGGTAATACGCCGCGTCAACAAAGCTTTCAAGAAGGTTTTTGAACATGAGATAAGCTCTTGACCCCACGCGCCCAATGTTTCAACACCAAACGCTTAAATTAGGTAACATTGTACTTTACCACTACATTATAGGGAACAAACCGCCAATCTGCACAAACATTCTTGTCTGGAACTGAAGTATGATTCGTGTATGTTTTATTTACAAAATTACAGTAACATTTTTTTAATTTCGACGGCTAGCTCTGCCGTCTTTGTGTAAACCAAGTAAAATGACCAAGTGAGAAGACCTCTATAACTCTAAATTAAAGTCTATATTATTCAACATCAATGTATATATGATTAAAAATGTACGGGCAGATAATTTCTTTACCTAATTACAGCACCTAATATAAGACGGACGAAATATTCAATTAGTGAGCCCGATTTCCTTCAGCAGCCCTATAAGGAGGTATCCCACCCCGAATTGGATATATTATTTACCGATTCAGTAGATAAGTGCCTACCGAGCCGTATAAGCGCGCACCTGTGTAAATCCCGCCCAATTTTTATTAATTCCCTTCGAGTTCGCACCTGCGTGACGCTCGTTATTTTAATATAAGAAGCGAGAGGTTGAGGCGAAGATTATGAATGTGTCTCCCGATATCTGATCTCGACACATCTGTCGGGCGGCACGTGGTAGCGACAGGGGGCCGATGCCGCCCCCTGCCCCAAATCGGGGCCATAGGCAGTATAATCTGCCCCGGCAGTGTATGAAACACCGGCCGGTGGCGTTTATGGCCCTATAATAACCGTATAAAACGCGACTTATTGTAGGCGTCGATAACTGGCGTTACAACCTTAGGCCCCACTTTGCGCAGTCCAACACTCCGACCACAATTTTTGTTACACCTTTTACGTTCGCAGTGTTATTTCCGAATTTATCGCTATTTCTCTCGCTAATGTAATACAGACGGGGAATTCATTCGTCTAATTGAATACTATATTACTTTCCTTAATGAATTATTCAAGGAAAAATGTAATACCATATTTAGTCATACGTTGATGAAAACGTGTATACATATTGAAGGTTTTCCTTTCGCTACAAAGATTTTAGGTTCACAAGTAATGTGATTTAACTTTCAGATATTCCAGTATTCCAGTACTTCAGTAATTCCTTTGGTTTGTGGAACTTGTTAATATGTTATGGAATAATTAATAATAAGTAAGATATTTTACATTACAAGCGTCGGTAGGTCGTTCTTTTGATTCGGTTGTTCTAAAGAGTGTACATATACTAATTATACATATAAAGTTGGCACAAACCACGGATATCGGGCACAAACGCTTTACGCCGAAAGCACGGGTAGCATTTTTCTTGCCTTGTCGCTCCTGTGGAAGTGTCATATTTTTGTCGTGGCAGATTACTCTGTTGCCTTAGAAAGTATGCACGTCATCTGCTTACGATTGACACAAAGGAACCGTGCCAAAAATCTAACTCTATGCGTAGTATATGAAAACTCGGATCGTTCGTTCTTAAATATAACTTAACCGCAAAATACATAAAATGCATTTTAACAGAAATAAGCCCGTTTTTTAAATATTTCAACACAAGATTTTATTCAACAAAACTTAAGGTGGTAGGTATATTTTGTCATAATGTGTTCCACATGTTACACTACCTAAAACTTTATGAAACCATAGACTTTTACATCTATTCGTTTTATAACCACGTGATAAGTTCTATCTCCCTCCTCATTAGCACCACTAAAACGTGTATAAAACTCAACCAGACATATCCACAAACTAGGCATAAAGTTAACGTTCCCTCACACCGAATGTAGCCCTACTTCCGTCCCTTAGAGTAACGCAACGTCATGTAACTAGCAAATTTTCGTTAGGAGTTCAACAAGCACTCAAATGATCATCGGAGTTGAGTCCGCGCCCCGAAGTCCAAACTTTTGTTATTGTTCTGCTTCATTACTGTAATACGAAATACTCGGCGCCATAATTAAGAGATCCTCCAGAACTGTCCCGACTGAAGCAAAACTTGCTACGGAACTTTTATCAATGTTTTCACGTAAATAATACCCGTACTACGTCTGTTAATATCGGGCTAATCGCTACTGTTGATATCAAAGTAAACTAGGTTATAGGAAAACTTAATTTACTTCAACGTCGTTAACCGATCCATACTTATTAGAACACTATTAGCTGAACATTTTGTTGGTATTTAAGAATGTAGCTCAAGAAACACTGTTGAACATTATTATGGACGTGGTCTACGCTTCATCACTCAATATCGGCACGTCAACCAGTTTTTAGTTTCGCCAAAAAATGTAAAAGTAAGCCATTAATCACAGAAATAAAACGTGACTGGAATAACGAGACGATCTCACCTACTTTCTGAAGAAAATGTTCATTTTCCAGAATAATAAATAGTTAAAGGTTTGTTTGGGGTGCAGGTTTCAACCACCCTTTTCCATATCAATTTCGTGCTGTGGTACCAGTGGAGGTCCAGATTTGATAGTCTTTACTTTAACAATGTAGATTTTATTATCTTTTTGAACTGTTTGAATATAAATCGTCTGATGTTAGTACATAAAAATCATCTTTTATTGGATGATTTTTTTATCTTTTCAGGCTCATCAGATTTGGACTCGTTAAAACATCTGCATAGCCCTGTTTTGTAATGGTAAGCGTGTTACTACCACAGGGATGTCTTGCTTGTCTCGGCACTAACTTAAAATTACCTATTTAATACAAAACGATACATAAAATGACGCACATTTAAAAACTATACAAAAATAGAAAATAAGATAGGAAATAACTACCAAACAGTACCGAATGCACGAAACTACACTAATCTTTCTAGAATGCAAACAGTTTATCGAAATAACTGCACCGAATAATGCAAACGTTTTCGGCTGCTTTATGCCAAGATAAATAGTTGCGCCGACTCTAATGTGTTTGAATAAAGGTAGAAATCTGAATGTAAACTCTGCAAGCTAAGAAAATTGCACATAAAAGCAGCAAAGAATTGGGCCCTCTTCATTTTCTCTATTGTTAAACCGAACAGAGAAAAACTATCAAGTTTACTGTCGGGCTGATTGTGTGGAGACACCCTTATTGTCTACGTATAGGTAAGTAAAATAGAAATGGCGCACCTACGCTACTTTTACGTCAAGATGTTCGTTCAACTTTTAAATCCGAAACTTTGTCCAAGTTGTTTTATTGCTTCAGAAGCGTTTTCGAGCTTTTGACACGAGCAGAATTTTGGAAACGTTTCACATTCTTCGCTCGGTTATCTTTTTGCACGTCTGCGCTACAAAAACAGTCCAATTTTTCATCTCTTTAGGGATAATCTACGGAGGGGAATTCGTAAAAACGAGTGGAGTATTCGGTGGCGTTCTCTGTGAAAACTTATCAAAAGGCGTGAAAGGAAATTATGCCATAAATCAAACACATCGAATTTTTTAGGGCGATCCGTAACGGGAGAAATATTTTGGAGAGTGGCCGTTACGCCGCAACCGGCAGGACAATTTATCAAGGGCGTCGGAACCCTCGTCCAATCGGTTGATAGCATTGCCATAAATATTTACTTTAATAAGATCCCGTCCTTTTTATTCGCGTGTGTTGTTTTACGACACCGTTTGGCCCGTGATGGCGACCTGCCCGGCGCCTGCTACCAGCATCGGCGCATTGTTTTTTTAGTGTCTCTTTGTAGCTAGGTGTAAGTGAAATTTCGGTTTATAAGGGAAATAAATGAGATGGAAACTTGACGCTACGCAACATGAAAAAAAGTACACGAAATACGTATCAGGTACGAGTATATTAAATGACTGCTACTGTTGGCCAATTTAAAATAAAGATATGTCTAAAGATGTCTATGAATTCAGGAATCATCATACACTTGGTGAATCGGACGTAGTAAGTCGAAGATAATCTAGATAGGTTAACACGATTGGTGCGGTCAGTCGGCATCGCGGGAATATCGCGGGCCCTAATCCCGGACCATCGGAAGACGTGCCCGGGACACACGGATCGGGATTTGGGGGATCATCGAACGCAAGATCGGAATACCCGGTTGCGGTTACAACACTACCGGGACCTTCATCGTTCCTAGTCTATCGAGATCGATCGCTCCATTTACATAGCGGAGGTTTAATGAACGAGCAGAATCTAAGCTCAGAAAATGTAAGCTCTCAAAGGTAATAAGTCTCACTTGTTATTCCAAAGACGACAAAGTTGCGACCGTTCGAAGAGAATATTTCATCCTCCAGAAGCTGCGAGCAAAAAGTATAACGTGAAAGTTGCGGGGGTGGGTGCATGATTCTGATAATATCGTTTTAATTGCGAATAGAAGTGGATCGGGCGGGGCGAGGGCGCTCGCATTGTGATGCCAGGAGCGAGCTCGGGACTCGCGCGGGTTCCGAATGAAGGTTTCTTGCACGTACGCCACGGTTCACTTGTTAAGAAACCCGCAGCGAGAAAACCAAATATTTACAGTTGCATCGCGTAATACAGAACTTTGCACTCGAAAAAGAGCCATCCAAAGTTAGTCTCGACGTTTTGGAGTCGTATTTCGGCCTTCCGGTGAGTCAAGTGACCACCAATCCCGGGTTATTACTGGGCTACTTGTTTGCACACCACTACAGAACTGGTTCTGCCTTGATTTTGTGTAATATCGCTGTTTTTCGCGCTCATACGCTCCGAACTTTTTCACTCATTTTTGAGTGACGTCGTTACTTTTCGAGTGCCCTCGACTCGTTTTAAGTGCTCTCGATATTTTCCCAAACTGTACTGTAACGACCGCAAATATGTCATGCCATTAGTATGAGAATAATATTTTAGCTTCAAAAGTATTTACTGAGAAAAAATGTATGAAATAGCAAAGCCGAGTCTGTAAATCTCGTAATAAAAGCGTCCACTCAACGTTGTGATTCAGTCTTCCTTCAAGTACGGACGAGGGCCGAGTTAAAAGACTTACATCTGTCCCGTTCTAGTCGGCGAACTCTTCTATTTATTGTCTCTTTCTATTGCCGGACGCTTGATGTCAGCAGGGGCTTAGTCTAAACGATGCAGTTTCTCGTTATCTCAATGTCGGGGGTTATGGATTTTTTTTATTTCATCGTACAATACAATAATGATGATAAGACAGTTAAAGTAGTAGTAAAGTGAGTGCATGGGTTAACTGTTTCCATTGGCTATCAGTAGTAGTTAATGTAGCATGCGATGCAGTGAAAGGGCTCCACGTTAATCTACAACTTGTCAGAGACAGATGAACCTCGCTAATGGATAAGGGTGAAGAGACAGTCAGATAAGATATTCAAGGCACATTTGAGGGTAAAACGATTGAATTTCAAGATTTACTAGCACGTTTCTCTCTAGACCTGTTTATAAGTTTTGAACTATTTAACGTAAATGCTTACATCGTATTTGTGCTTACCTCTTCTATACAAGAAATACGTATTTTTTAATTGTTTAGAAGAAACAATTCATTCAACAAGTGACTCCTCTGAGTGTGACACTCGTACGTTTTACTTAGCTGATTTACAATATTCTACTACTCTACTACTAAACTACTTAACAAAAAAATATTTTTAAAGATAATTATACTATGAAAATTAATTTAAGATATATAGTTTTAATGTTTATAAGCTTAAGCAACCCACTTTATGGTCCCAGTGCTGGGACTTGGGATATCCACTATACTGGCCCAGTGCAATTTAGCGCATGTCATTGAGCACGCCAGTTTCTTTGCCTTATTTTGATTTACAGTTAAAGCCAGTGATGATAGCACACTTCTATATATGCACTTCAAAAATTTTCTAAGTTGTAGACGGGATTTGAACCTACTCTGGATTGTATAATCAGACGTTCAAACCATTAGACCACTGTGTCTAAAAATTTATGGCACCCGTAACACATTTCAGTTCACGCCTCCTCAAAATTAAACAAAAGATATCAATAGCAGGCTGAGCTTTTTCCAAGCCCTTGACATGAAAAATTCAATACAAAACTGCTACACGCGCATTATTGAAAAGCTAGGGGCACCCTTAAAGTCTCTTCATACATCGCTTCATCTGCTCGCTTTGTTCGCCCACAAGGACTTGGGCACACAGAGAGCACCTGTTTCGAGTAGCTAGCAATAAGTGCTGAACGTATTTGCGTACCGCGATTACGCTCCATCGGTGAAAATCGTGAGCTAAGTGCGTACGTTATCGCTTTTTGTATTTCCATCTTTAGATTTATGCGGTGACATGGACGTGTGAAACGTGTATGTTTGGTATATCGTGGTGTTGTGAGATGTTACTGAATTTCAATTTGGATGTATCGCTTTTTGAATTGATACTTTAACCATACTCTTATTATTCTATGAAACAAGATTATAGATTCATTAAATAAAAACATATTGGTGGGTATTTCTCACATATCACTATTTATACACGAACTAAGCAAAGCTTGTAGGTACAATGAAAACCAATTAGCTGATTTAATACTTATTAAATCATAAATATGTAATTATAATTTTTTTTTTCGACTGCCCTAGTGGCTTAGTTGGTAGTAGCTCTGCCTGCGAAGCCGAGGGTCGTGGGTTCGATCCCCACCCAGTGCAAATATTTGTGTGATGAATTCAAATGTTTGCACTGTGTCTGGGTGTTTCTATGTATAATAAGTATGTATTTAAAACTATATAAGTATTATATCAGCTATCTGGCTGCCATCACACAAGCTTTGCTTAGTTTGGGGTCAGATGGTTTTGTGTGAATTTGTTCACCAATATTCAATATTTTAATATTTATAATATATTTGAACTCTTGACATAGAATAGATATCTGAATTAACTCGTATATTTTTTATTTGTTCAAGATAGGAAAAGAATCAACACCCTACAAGATTTTCAGAAAGTCTTCCTATAAATATCAACTGAGTCATAAGGCCAGTCAAAAATACATGATAGAATGTCTTTTTGTGTTAGAGAACCAAATATCACTCTATAGTTTCAACCTTAGTTGGCGTAATGCATTTCAATATTGTTGTTATCTTATTACTTACATGAATATTCGTAGGTAGCTGAATAACCAAAAATTTATAAAATGTGTATTATTTTCAGGTCTACTATCTCATACCAATTATGATATTAAATGTGTTACGTATATCTAGTATTAAATTTACAAAAATCAGAATATTTTTTTACTAGGTACTCTATTAAATAGATGCAAACAAAACAAAATTAAAAACGTTCAGTTAATATAAACATCTTAGTTTATGTGACATTTATCGTATAAATTTAGGTGTCAAAATCTAACTCTTTAAAAGAGCAAATAAAATTTTCAAAAGAACATTAGTACCCAAATGGAAAAAATGTACGTTTGTAAAATATTACTTTAGAAGCGGATTAGGATTATAAGTGATACTTCCAAAGTATTCGAATTTTCTGCTAGAAAAGATCATTAACTCGTAGGTACTATTTGCTTTTATTATCGTATTTTTTTTTGTGTAAAAATATTAGTCTTCATAATGATTTTAGCTAGCGACAAAGCAACAACAAAATCATCAGCAAACTACGAAACATTGTGGAACACCGTAACAATTCAAAACTACATCGACATGTTTTATCTCCCTTCTTAAGGAATAAACATGTTTTGTTCGTTTCAAACCACATAAACAAATACAAAACAACCGTTTTTCCTTGTTTCCCTTGAGTAAGCAATGGTTCGCCCGCGCTATGTTTTTAGTAAGAAATAACGAAAACTTCCCCCAATCTCGATTCATTGTCTACTAAAAGCCTATAAAGGCGATCTAATCAAAGCCGTTAAAGGGCATCAGATTACAAATTTACAGGTAGGTCAAACGATAAAGATGAGTGTATGAGAGAATTAACTGTGAGGAGTAACCGATGGTTTTATGAGGCTGAATTTGCATACCACGCCATATTTATGTTTGCAGTGTAAACTTAAAAAAGTCACAATAAATTACAGCTATGTATTCGATTAGTGTAATAAATGTATGTGTTATAATATTACAAAACTTGATTCCTTATAATTATATAGGAATCAAGTTTTGTAATATTAATTGTAATATTATCAAGGATATACAACGTATGGCGGAAAAATCCAACAATATTTGAATAGGTCATTCCAACACTGATGTGGACTTCATCTCCGAAGGTCTCTTTCCCCTCGGCACTTTAGGTCGCGAGTTAATACGAGTCAAAGTTTGATGTAAAATTGACCAGCTTCAACCCTAATGCGCGGCGGACGCGGCGTGCGACGACAGAGCGGCGGCCGGCGGTCAGCGACAGCGCCGCGCCGCCGGTGATTAGGGTTGTCAAATAAAATTATAAACAACGAAATTTTTTGATAAATTGAATTGAATAAAAAATGAAATTTCCATGGAAAAAAATTGTGCTTTCGTGTCTAATATTCACATATGTGATTACGATACCTAGTATAGATGAACTACAATAAATATTGTTGGACCTTTCCGCCACACGTTGTATATTAATATATCTTTGATAATATACCTATTCGATTTTGATTAAGCATCTTACAGTTTTTTATAGGATATATAGTATTCTATAGAAGAAAAAAATATACAAATTATACGAACGTATTTGACTTCTCTGTACATATGAAAGAAAGCCCCGAGCCCCATTAGTGGGAGCATAATTTAGCTGCTTATGTATTTCTACGCTTCTGTCAGGTAAAACATTCATACAAATCAAACACGACAATGTTAGAACACAATGCTTTACAACCCACTTCTTATCACGAAAGACGTGAGACTTCGGAGACGAGAAACGTGTGCACTTCCCACCTACAATTTTACGGAGCACGGGTTACGCCCGATTTTAATGCTTTACATCTGAACTTTTACGCCGATTTAACAATGTCTCAGTGTTTATTGCAGCTCAACAGTTTGGTGCATGAGAGCACACATAACATTTCGACAACTGAGAGAAAATATTTATTCCAAAGACGACAAAGTTGCGACCGTTCGAAGAGAATATTTCATCCTCCAGAAGCTGCGAGCAAAAAGTATAACGTGAAAGTTGCGGGGGTGGGTGCATGATTCTGATAATATCGTTTTAATTGCGAATAGAAGTGGATCGGGCGGGGCGAGGGCGCTCGCATTGTGATGCCAGGAGCGAGCTCGGGACTCGCGCGGGTTCCGAATGAAGGTTTCTTGCACGTACGCCACGGTTCACTTGTTAAGAAACCCGCAGCGAGAAAACCAAATATTTACAGTTGCATCGCGTAATACAGAACTTTGCACTCGAAAAAGAGCCATCCAAAGTTAGTCTCGACGTTTTGGAGTCGTATTTCGGCCTTCCGGTGAGTCAAGTGACCACCAATCCCGGGTTATTACTGGGCTACTTGTTTGCACACCACTACAGAACTGGTTCTGCCTTGATTTTGTGTAATATCGCTGTTTTTCGCGCTCATACGCTCCGAACTTTTTCACTCATTTTTGAGTGACGTCGTTACTTTTCGAGTGCCCTCGACTCGTTTTAAGTGCTCTCGATATTTTCCCAAACTGTACTGTAACGACCGCAAATATGTCATGCCATTAGTATGAGAATAATATTTTAGCTTCAAAAGTATTTACTGAGAAAAAATGTATGAAATAGCAAAGCCGAGTCTGTAAATCTCGTAATAAAAGCGTCCACTCAACGTTGTGATTCAGTCTTCCTTCAAGTACGGACGAGGGCCGAGTTAAAAGACTTACATCTGTCCCGTTCTAGTCGGCGAACTCTTCTATTTATTGTCTCTTTCTATTGCCGGACGCTTGATGTCAGCAGGGGCTTAGTCTAAACGATGCAGTTTCTCGTTATCTCAATGTCGGGGGTTATGGATTTTTTTTATTTCATCGTACAATACAATAATGATGATAAGACAGTTAAAGTAGTAGTAAAGTGAGTGCATGGGTTAACTGTTTCCATTGGCTATCAGTAGTAGTTAATGTAGCATGCGATGCAGTGAAAGGGCTCCACGTTAATCTACAACTTGTCAGAGACAGATGAACCTCGCTAATGGATAAGGGTGAAGAGACAGTCAGATAAGATATTCAAGGCACATTTGAGGGTAAAACGATTGAATTTCAAGATTTACTAGCACGTTTCTCTCTAGACCTGTTTATAAGTTTTGAACTATTTAACGTAAATGCTTACATCGTATTTGTGCTTACCTCTTCTATACAAGAAATACGTATTTTTTAATTGTTTAGAAGAAACAATTCATTCAACAAGTGACTCCTCTGAGTGTGACACTCGTACGTTTTACTTAGCTGATTTACAATATTCTACTACTCTACTACTAAACTACTTAACAAAAAAATATTTTTAAAGATAATTATACTATGAAAATTAATTTAAGATATATAGTTTTTAATGTTTATAAGCTTAAGCAACCCACTTTATGGTCCCAGTGCTGGGACTTGGGATATCCACTATACTGGCCCAGTGCAATTTAGCGCATGTCATTGAGCACGCCAGTTTCTTTGCCTTATTTTGATTTACAGTTAAAGCCAGTGATGATAGCACACTTCTATATATGCACTTCAAAAATTTTCTAAGTTGTAGACGGGATTTGAACCTACTCTGGATTGTATAATCAGACGTTCAAACCATTAGACCACTGTGTCTAAAAATTTATGGCACCCGTAACACATTTCAGTTCACGCCTCCTCAAAATTAAACAAAAGATATCAATAGCAGGCTGAGCTTTTTCCAAGCCCTTGACATGAAAAATTCAATACAAAACTGCTACACGCGCATTATTGAAAAGCTAGGGGCACCCTTAAAAGTCTCTTCATACATCGCTTCATCTGCTCGCTTTGTTCGCCCACAAGGACTTGGGCACACAGAGAGCACCTGTTTCGAGTAGCTAGCAATAAGTGCTGAACGTATTTGCGTACCGCGATTACGCTCCATCGGTGAAAATCGTGAGCTAAGTGCGTACGTTATCGCTTTTTGTATTTCCATCTTTAGATTTATGCGGTGACATGGACGTGTGAAACGTGTATGTTTGGTATATCGTGGTGTTGTGAGATGTTACTGAATTTCAATTTGGATGTATCGCTTTTTGAATTGATACTTTAACCATACTCTTATTATTCTATGAAACAAGATTATAGATTCATTAAATAAAAACATATTGGTGGGTATTTCTCACATATCACTATTTATACACGAACTAAGCAAAGCTTGTAGGTACAATGAAAACCAATTAGCTGATTTAATACTTATTAAATCATAAATATGTAATTATAATTTTTTTTTTCGACTGCCCTAGTGGCTTAGTTGGTAGTAGCTCTGCCTGCGAAGCCGAGGGTCGTGGGTTCGATCCCCACCCAGTGCAAATATTTGTGTGATGAATTCAAATGTTTGCACTGTGTCTGGGTGTTTCTATGTATAATAAGTATGTATTTAAAACTATATAAGTATTATATCAGCTATCTGGCTGCCATCACACAAGCTTTGCTTAGTTTGGGGTCAGATGGTTTTGTGTGTGAATTTGTTCACCAATATTCAATATTTTAATATTTATAATATATTTGAACTCTTGACATAGAATAGATATCTGAATTAACTCGTATATTTTTTATTTGTTCAAGATAGGAAAAGAATCAACACCCTACAAGATTTTCAGAAAGTCTTCCTATAAATATCAACTGAGTCATAAGGCCAGTCAAAAATACATGATAGAATGTCTTTTTGTGTTAGAGAACCAAATATCACTCTATAGTTTCAACCTTAGTTGGCGTAATGCATTTCAATATTGTTGTTATCTTATTACTTACATGAATATTCGTAGGTAGCTGAATAACCAAAAATTTATAAAATGTGTATTATTTTCAGGTCTACTATCTCATACCAATTATGATATTAAATGTGTTACGTATATCTAGTATTAAATTTACAAAAATCAGAATATTTTTTTTACTAGGTACTCTATTAAATAGATGCAAACAAAACAAAATTAAAAACGTTCAGTTAATATAAACATCTTAGTTTATGTGACATTTATCGTATAAATTTAGGTGTCAAAATCTAACTCTTTAAAAGAGCAAATAAAATTTTCAAAAGAACATTAGTACCCAAATGGAAAAAATGTACGTTTGTAAAATATTACTTTAGAAGCGGATTAGGATTATAAGTGATACTTCCAAAGTATTCGAATTTTCTGCTAGAAAAGATCATTAACTCGTAGGTACTATTTGCTTTTATTATCGTATTTTTTTTGTGTAAAAATATTAGTCTTCATAATGATTTTAGCTAGCGACAAAGCAACAACAAAATCATCAGCAAACTACGAAACATTGTGGAACACCGTAACAATTCAAAACTACATCGACATGTTTTATCTCCTTCTTAAGGAATAAACATGTTTTGTTCGTTTCAAACCACATAAACAAATACAAAACAACCGTTTTTCCTTGTTTCCCTTGAGTAAGCAATGGTTCGCCCGCGCTATGTTTTTAGTAAGAAATAACGAAAACTTCCCCAATCTCGATTCATTGTCTACTAAAAGCCTATAAAGGCGATCTAATCAAAGCCGTTAAAGGGCATCAGATTACAAATTTACAGGTAGGTCAAACGATAAAGATGAGTGTATGAGAGAATTAACTGTGAGGAGTAACCGATGGTTTTATGAGGCTGAATTTGCATACCACGCCATATTTATGTTTGCAGTGTAAACTTAAAAAAGTCACAATAAATTACAGCTATGTATTCGATTAGTGTAATAAATGTATGTGTTATAATATTACAAAACTTGATTCCTTATAATTATATAGGAATCAAGTTTTGTAATATTAATTGTAATATTATCAAGGATATACAACGTATGGCGGAAAAATCCAACAATATTTGAATAGGTCATTCCAACACTGATGTGGACTTCATCTCCGAAGGTCTCTTTCCCTCGGCACTTTAGGTCGCGAGTTAATACGAGTCAAAGTTTGATGTAAAATTGACCAGCTTCAACCCTAATGCGCGGCGGACGCGGCGTGCGACGACAGAGCGGCGGCCGGCGGTCAGCGACAGCGCCGCGCCGCCGGTGATTAGGGTTGTCAAATAAAATTATAAACAACGAAATTTTTTGATAAATTGAATTGAATAAAAAATGAAATTTCCATGGAAAAAAATTGTGCTTTCGTGTCTAATATTCACATATGTGATTACGATACCTAGTATAGATGAACTACAATAAATATTGTTGGACCTTTCCGCCACACGTTGTATATTAATATATCTTTGATAATATACCTATTCGATTTTGATTAAGCATCTTACAGTTTTTTATAGGATATATAGTATTCTATAGAAGAAAAAAATATACAAATTATACGAACGTATTTGACTTCTCTGTACATATGAAAGAAAGCCCCGAGCCCCATTAGTGGGAGCATAATTTAGCTGCTTATGTATTTCTACGCTTCTGTCAGGTAAAACATTCATACAAATCAAACACGACAATGTTAGAACACAATGCTTTACAACCCACTTCTTATCACGAAAGACGTGAGACTTCGGAGACGAGAAACGTGTGCACTTCCCACCTACAATTTTACGGAGCACGGGTTACGCCCGATTTTAATGCTTTACATCTGAACTTTTACGCCGATTTAACAATGTCTCAGTGTTTATTGCAGCTCAACAGTTTGGTGCATGAGAGCACACATAACATTTCGACAACTAACTTTCTATACGGTCCATAAAAGCTGCACAAACGGCGAGTGTTTCATTAAAAAATCCTCTTTAACATTCAAATTTGAAAAGTTGTCCTGAGCGTTCGACCTGGCTCGGTGAAAGGGTATTACTTATGAATCAATAGTTAATGAGTATCAATGGGAGGCTTTTGAAACTCGCCAGTTCTGTGTGCATTCTCGACGAATCATTAATATTGAAAGTTACTCCGTCCATTGTCTCTCGA
>CM029776.1:9841230-10291230 GCA_017562165.1 Ectropis grisescens | reverse complement strand
GCTCAGTACAACTATCTCCTCAACCTTACTCTTAACTAGATACATTACGTACGACGATAGCTGTAGCCTACCTCGTAGAACGGCTAAACATCGCCGAATTAGTGTTACGAGTGCTGTGTTTGGATGGGTCAGAATACTTTGTTTCTCTAAAATTTATATATTTTAGATAGAGATAGAGATTATAATATAATTGTATGGTTACCCATAGATTTTGACTATAAACGCTAGCCTAGCGAGCTCCATTACCCATATTTTTATTGTAGAAACTCATGAAGTTGGAGTTATGTCTGTAAAGCCGTAATGGAAACATTAGCATACTAATCTCTTCTAGTTAGATTCTCATTGAGCGCACAAATCCTGCTCAAATTTTCCGTAATACTTTCAAAGTATACAGCATGTTCTTCCTCCCCGGTTACGATTTCGTTCTTTGGTTTATTCTCATCAGAGAGCCTGATCTACTTAGTGGTTGCCAGTTTTTCTGTGAAACATTATGAAGTAATTAATGTTTGTTATTTTAAAAAACTTGTTGGAGCATTGGTCTTAAAGTATCATAGGAATGATGTTTTGCCAATGCGATATTTGAATGAAAAACTAACAGATCTCTACTTTCTAAAATGAAAGTTTCATTCGCGGGGATGAAGAACTGTTTTTAAAGCTATTTCAATAGTCACACCTTGTGTGAATATTGTAAGTTACCGTGAACCATCGAGCCTACAAACATGGACGGAGAGTGCAGCCCACTTCAATATAGGGCGAGTAATTCACATTTTGACCATTCTAAACGTTGAATTGTATTATTACTTTGTTTAGAATAGTGAACGAAAAAATTGTAAACAGTTTCAAAACTTATAAAGTGTGGTAGAAATATAATAGAACATAGACAAAACGAAGTAAACTAGACAGAGAGTAGTAAAACTGATAGTACTATAGTATACTTAGATAAAAGATAGAAACGAAATGAAAATCCAAGTAAGCTGAATTTGTAGATTTATTCTGACCATCTAATGGAATTTCAAATAGCAGAATATTTGAATAGAACTTTAGTTTAGTAACTCTAAATGATTGCGGGCGAATTTATTATTGTAACATTAGTAGCTTCGAATTAGATTCTACTTTTGAGGTGTTTGTAACTTATAAATAACAAAATCGGAGTAAAAGGTGCTTATTTTGAACTTAGATAGTAAATTAAGCTAATAGTTGTAGGAAATTTGGTGGTATAATATTGTGATTGGTGGTGCAAACTTTGTATAGACATTTTTCTCGTTGTTTTACTCTTGCTTAGTTTTAAGTTATTAGAACTTTTTAATACATTTTTGCTCTAGGCAAAATGTGAATATTTTTCATAGTGTAAAGACAATATGAAGTTTTTAAAATGTGTCCAAATTTCTGTTAGAATAGTTAAAAAAACGATAGTATAGTAAAAGATGTATTTTAACTGCAGTAGAAAAGCGTAGTTTGTAAGCGAACTTTATTCGCAAATGTAAAATTTGACCACATGGGTAGAACATTGGAAATGGAAAAATAGTTTTTGCGTAGAAATCAAAATCTTTCCTACTTAGTGTGTTTTGTAATCATTCGATTCAGAATTTCTTTTTCGCTTAAATAATTGTCGCTTTACATGTTTCTCTGTGATTAATTATTTCTGTGACTGAACCACGAAAAATATTTTAATGACGTCATCGTATTCTTGAATGTATCTACTCAAAATGGAGGTTTAGTTAATAAACTAAAAAATATGGTAAAAATCATACAACAGTTAATTAGTCAAAATTATAGTGGCTGCGCTGTGGTATATTATTGCACTGTTGCAAGTTATAATAGTCTCGCGAGCCACAATAAAAGGTAGTCTCCTAAGAGTCTGCTATTAAAGAAGCTGGCAAGTTCTCCTTCTTTGAATTACAAATCGGAATGTGAGTGCGCGTGCGTGCTACCGACAACAAACCAGCATAGAAATTCGATTAATTTGCAATTGAGATAAGTCCCAGCAGTTAAGCGTACGAGAACCCGCGAAAGCGTATCATCTTAACGGTACGTTATTGATGACGCCTATTAAATATACGTTTGCGTTGGTAGAACGCGAACGTAGCTGGATCTCCTTTGAACGCTCAATAAAACATTTCAATCGTGCCAAGTGGGAAATGAAGTATGAGGATCTCAAGGGTGAGCGATGGGAACTAACTTCCACGATAGATACGGCGAGTTCGCGCCAAACTTCGTTAATGGTGTATATATAACCCACCACTTCTACGCACTATTCATCGCGATAACACCCCCATATTTAAACGCTGTTCAAAAAGCTTTCAAAACACAACCTTAGTTCAATAAAATATTCAAGCTACTTTCAAAAGTTGTTAATAAAACGAAGTTACAATATAACCCAGATAAAAGGAAGTTCTTGCAAGTGATTTGTCAGAAAGAATATACGCAAGCGGAGCTTTTCCAATAACCAACAACCAATTCCTTAGAAAAGTATGTGCCATAACAGAGGCTATATTGAATCCAACTTTTCCGTTTTCACTTTTTCTTACGAGTTTCATAAGTAATACTAATAAAATACCTACTAGTGCCTTAAAATTTGGAGAGTTGATTTTCGTCGAGGTTGAACAATGTAACACGTAAAAAGGCCCGCGTAATATAGTGGATTCCGAGGGTGGCTCGAACGGCAGAGTACCGTACGCTCTGTGAATATTTCGCTCGGCCGTCATCCCACTTCTGAAGAAGAATTATTAAGTTTCCCCGAACTTCGCAATTATGAAAGTTCGAATAGCTCTCACAAGACGGCCTCTGAATTTATAGATGAATGTGTGAGCCTTACCTGGTGAGGCGGTTAATAACAACCGAGATATTTTTAAACACGTCTTTCTTAAAACACCCAACGAGCATTTAAGTTTCTTACTTTGAAATAGCTTTCGAGGGTGTTACTGTGCGCGAAGAAACTCACAGTGACTCGTTGCAAGTTGATACAAAGTTGCCGACTAGACGCAAACAACAGACGAAACACAAACAAGAGACCAATTTAACATCTTACGAGCATTAATTATTTCCACTTTCTGCGTCTTCTGGCTCCTTGGGCGGATTCAAAGCGTCAAGAAACTTCGTCCATTACACGCACAAATTACTGTTATGGCATGTGTTAACATCGCTGCTCAAGATCTCGGGGACGTCCGACGCAGATATGACCAGTGCAGATAAACCGACCGCTCGCGGTGCCTCGTCTCTAAACTGGATTGTTCAAGTCGTAAATTATCCGAGGTCAGAAACACACTTCGCACAACTTAGTCGAGGCCGTTTGTGACTTTGTTCGCCGTGAACCGACCCGTGAAGTATGATTGAAGCGATAAACAGCGTTTTATAACACTACCAGAACGCACCCACCCTAGGGTTCTCCGATTCCAGTTTTGATGAATCTCGTATTCTCCGGTTCAAATTCGCGTGTAGTTCAACAGTTTTGTTTATTATTGATGTAAATTCGTAATTAACTTAAAGCCCATCAGTTATTTATAGCATGCTATGAGGTTATCGCGCCCATCAAAAAATTATATCACAATAAAGCTTCGCGGCGAGTAACGAGTGGGCGGCGCCCGGCTTTAATGGGAAAAGAATGGTCTTACAGCGATCGGCACATTAACGAGCGCGAGTCCGCAGGCCGCCACTCGAATTCTTATTTATTGTGGCGCGACCTCGCGTAAATAGCCTCTCGCAAAGTAATGTTATTAAAATGTGTCAGCAGTTTAGCGCTCGGGCGGCGCAGGCGCGGCCGCGGTCAGGATGGGCCGCTCGCGCCATCTATCATTCATCCTCCATTACTTATATTGTAGTTTTTTCGCAAAGTCACTCGCGGGCCGGTAATCACCTGGAGCGACCGTGGCTACCATTTTTCACGCCAAATCATAACCCGCGCATCTGAGAAAAATAAAAATTTGTCGCCCGAGCCAATGAGGATAATGGTGAGAGTATGAATAAGCAAAATTTTTGGGATTGTGGTATATATTTACTAGAGCTGGGTAGAGATGTGACTACATTTTTTAGTTTTATAGTCCTGTGAAAGTAAAATGAGGATTAAATAGAAAAGTGTGATACTATGAAAATTATGAAACTAGTTAGAAAAAAGATAAATAACTAGTTATTTCAAATGAAAATTATGTACTTAAAATATTAACGAACAAACAGTCCGTGTGGGAAAAAAATAAAATGCATTCATGTTTTGGATTTAGTTGCACATTTTTCAACCACTGACATTTACAAAATAAACACAGTAATTTCCAAACTCATTAAAAATGTATATGTTTGCTCAAAAATATAGTAGCTAACGGAATAATGATCATATATTGCATTATTCGAAGCAATTTCACGGGTGTTTGAAACAGCAAAATAACGCAAACAGGTGAAGCCATTTATGAGTATGTATTTTAAAATGTGAATTCAAGGACTCGTTAAACCAGCATGATTCGAGATAAAAATATCACTAACAAAGATGAAAAAGTGACCAGCACAGATTAGTATCTCGTTAGGAATCAGTGCTGGCTAGTAGCGCGGGCCTCGCATTTCGGTACCGGCGTGTCACAAGTCGCAAGACGCCGTCACGTGCCCCGTATGCTAATGCCCCTCCCTATTCAATAACCAACCGCTGCGTGCCACCCAGAACTCACGTCGGATAATTTACTGGATATTTTGTAAAACTTTTTTCGCCCTCTGTGATTTATACCCGCGAAACTTCCAGCTCTCTTTTTCATTTGAATGCACGTGACATACGTGATATTTTTTTGTTCCGACATAATCCGTGCCCGGGGAGTCTTCGCCGTCCTCATTCGTCAGCTCGGCATCTGTCTCCGACGGCTAAATTATTCATGCATTTACGCGGTTCAACTTTATTCGCGAGCGGAGAACTTTAATATTGAGTTGGGATTACATCGATAGTCACTTTACCGTTCAATATGCTAAATTGTGGAAAAATGAGGTGTGCCGGACGCGCGAAGATTTTTTGAATTCGGAATTTCGATGGTTCAGTCATAGATGTGTTTTCGTATACTGCGGTGTACGTGGAGCGAATGCGAACCGTGTGTATGTTTGCAGTTGACCTGACGAACGGGCAACTCACGCCAAACAACAATACTCCGCTGCTAGCGCAGGCGCTCTCAGGTGAGCCTGCCGTCGTTGTTACTCCTGCACTTTGCACAACTCCTGCTCTTGTAGCTTGTGCGTTAGAATTGGCTCAAAATCTACCTTTACAGGAGTGCAACGATTCCCTCTCTATAATTATGAGAAATTTACATCAACGATCCCATCCCATAAATCTCACTAACATGACACTACTATCGCTACATCTCAACTTGTTGGAACAGGTCATGTTGGGCATACCATGAAGTGATTTTGCAAGTGGAATGTTTGTATTCGATTATTATTATTGCGCCTAGTCTGCATAGTTATTACTGAACAATAAAGATCACTTTCGTGGTGCACGTATCGTAAATCGAGAAAAAAATCATCGCAATATCAGCTCATGGAGCCTCTCAGAAGCCGCATTTTAAAATCCTTGAAGTATAATTGTCTCGACAATTTTATGAATGCCATTCAATCGAAGCAGCGCGGAATTCAAAGATAGATTGCTACGTATTTTATAATAGCAATAAAGAATTCATATTGAAAGGATCTTGAAAATGAGGCTCCAGAACGTCTCCCATAATTGTCGCACTACTCCCCGTCACTACACAGCTTACACTACTCTTTGATGTCGTATTTGTGTTATACTACAACGCACATTTTCAGCTATTTGTCAATATTTTGCCGTCTACAATGTGTCGCTTATTCGTAGATATTCTTTTATACTTTAATGGTGGCGTTTGGAAAGTCTGAGCTCGACTTTCTGACATTTAAATGGTAAAAATACGTGGTTTTTTTTCGATTGAAGCGAAAAATCATTGCTGGTATTTATGATTTACAATATGTAAATCATTCAGCGAGTTGTATCTGACTCATGAATTGACGTTATGAATAAATTGTTTGTTTCTTCTACAAAAGAAACTGTGAAATTTCTTTGTAAAATATGTAAACATAATAATCTGTCCCACGCTTTTATTATAGTAAAAATATGTCAACTGATAAAACACAGCAACGATTTTTCTTTACAGTTTTTTGTAGGATTATTTTGCAGTGTCCACCTGAGGAAGTACAATGCTTTTACAGCCATTCTGTGTTCAGGCAATATTGTGCAAACGTTATTGGTTCCTGACTTGCGTAATGATTCCTCCGAAATTACTGGATTTACAGAAATCTCTGCAAATGAATGTAGTAATGTACAGTTATTTATACTCTTGCTATTAAACATATTCTGTAAGCACTACTCTATTTAATACAGTCGAGCTGTTGATCAGGTGCGCAATCCGCATGTCTTTTTTCTATATTTGCTAATTTAACACAGATAAATCAATGCTTACGTTTGTAATCTTTATTGCAATAAAAAAGAAGCGTTAGCATTAGAAGAATTATTCTCAAAAGGATAAGTCTGGAAACATTTTGTTAATTCATACTTTTGTGATCACATATTCAGTATTATATCAGATGTCTGGTTTCCACAGTACACATTTTTTAGTAGTGGTAGGACTCTTGGGAGAGTCCGCCTGGGGAAGTACCACACCTTTGCCAGTTATTCTACCGCCACGCAGTAATGTGCAAACATTACTGTGTTCCGGTTTAAAGGGCAATGTTTCCAGAGAAATTACAGGGCTTAGAGATAAAACATCTTAGATCTCTGGGTGACGAGCGCAGTGCAGCGCTAGGTAATGATTTGGACTCTTCATTTTCCAATAGCTGCATGTCACTGTGCTGTTATGTGGCAGGCATGTTGCTTACCATCAGGTGACGAGACGAGCAGGGCACATGTCCTGCTCGTCTCGTTACTTTTTATTTTAAAAAAAAAAGAAGTTTTGTTTAGTTTGGCGTCAGATGGTGTTGTGTGTGAAATGTCCACCAATATTTATTCATCATTTATCTTTATTTACTCAATACCGCTGTTGCGTTAATCTTAATTCCGCTCAATTTAAGTGATACTTTTATCCTATCGAACATAACAACCTGCCGTGCAAAGCATAGTACGAGGCCAGCGGCGTGCATATGTACCAATGGAAATAGTCACAACTGTTTGGTTAAAAAGTAAGCTTCATGATCATACTTGTAATTTGACCTATGTCCAACTGCGCTAAAACATACAAATAACACCCGCCTTTTTGGCGATACAAACGAAAAACAGCACGATGCGCGTAACGTTTGTTTTTTCGCAGCAACCTTACAAGTGATCACAAATGTATGATTTAAAAAATGAGTTCAGTTTAAAATGAATCGGGGATTATATATTGACGTGGAATGACAGTGCCGTGCGCTGTGTTCGCAGTGATGAACAACTATCAGGCTGCGGCGGCCGGATTCGGTCCGCCGGCGTCCCCGCACGGCGCAGGCGGCCGCGCTGGCTTCCCCGCGGCTAGCTCGCCGGGCCCGGCGCTCGATGTGTACGGCTCGGCAGCAGACAGTGTCGGCTACGTCCAGGCCGCCAGCCCGCAGCCGTCCGGATTCCCCGCCATCGCTGTCAGCCGCGCGCCCCTCAATTATACCCCGGTTAGTAGACTAGATGGTTTTCGACTTTATGTGATGGCCACTAAACCCCACCTAGTCAGAATGGAGAATTATGCCTTGGTGTTGTATGATCTTGTGCACTTCGTGTTAGAAAACCTAAAGTTTGACTTAGAAGACAGTATTATTACTTACAATAAAAAAAAAATTACTCGTACTTCCTTCCTTTTATTTTAATTATTACTCGTAATTAAGCCTAGATATTCTGCGTGCTTAGCTGTATCAGATATATTATTTTTCTTTGATTGATAATGTACACGGTTCTATGTCATGGACGAATCATAAAATCATTACAACATAAACAAAGAAAAAAGGAATACGTAATACGTATAAAATATTTTGTGTAACTCCAGATAGTGACAATGTCTTCATCCGTGAAATAAAACTTTCGTATCTAGTTATTATACTCCGTGATGAATGAGATGAAGTTATTATCTTTTGATTGTAACTTTTTTCATTTATTACGTCATGTTCAAAATGCCTATTTCAGTGAGGACCAAATGAAGGCAATCCCCAAAATTGTCCTCTTTCGAGAAGTTTCAACTGTCACGGCATTCAAATTAATGTTTCTTCCGTTTTGTTTTTCTTCCGAACGTTTTGATTCGCGTTTCATTAAAATGTATACTTACATTTTGTCCCTCATTACAATGCTGAAATGTTTTTCTGCATAATTCTCTACGTTTTTGTTACCCGGTACCATAAATTTCGCTAGTCTAGTCGGATGAAAAATTTCATTAGCAGTTAGTCACAGCGGATAAGGTAGTAAGTCGCGCTGTCGAGTGTTGTCGGGCCACGCCTTACCGGGGCGCGAAAGCGAGCGATAAAGCAAAGTGCGCGCAACACAGACGCAATTAGTAGCCGACAGCACTAAAATTTTAGCGAGACGGTCCAATCTCATTACAGAACCGATCTTCCTTGTCGCTCCTAAAGCATAATCACCATAAGTTAGCGAGCGAGTGAAGCGTGAGAGATGTGATTATAAAGTGTTCCGAAATATGAGCGCCGCGAGCGGCGGCGCAATCTAGGCGGTGCACTGCCGCGGGTAATGGCTTTTTAAAACTGCGACCGCGCTCCATAACTGCTTCCCTGAGATGCCATCAGTCTTCATTGCTTGTCGGCACCCGCCACCGCCACAGCCAACATCTTAACTCCTCACGTCGTACTATCTCTAAGACATTTTTCAAACTGCACTCCTTGTGCAGCGTTTAATTTCGTGTAATCTGACTTGCAGCGACATCCGTTTGGGTAATGACACCGTTAATATATCTTGCGCGTGTTTATCTCTAGATCGCATGCCCATTATTGTGTCAGTCGCTTGAAGTGGAGAGGTATTCCTTGCAATCTGAGTATGCATCGCTAACGCGTCGGTTCGATCTCTGCAGCCAGATTGAGTCACCCTTTCAGTATAGGGGCGTCATATATCAAATGGGATATTAACTCAATCGCCCGTAATCTGCGAGGCAAAACAAATACGTCGCTAATGAGAGAATGAACTGTCCGGCGGCCGGCCGGCCCAGCGCATGTGGTTCCCGGGTGTAAAACGGTCTTATTAGGTAACGGGGAATGCCCCCACGGGCAATAACCGTAAATCAAGGAGAACAAGCGGTGTAATTACCGATGCCGAGCGGTCGCACGTTGCTCTAACTCATCCTCTCACTGTTTTTATTTTGTTGGCCACCGAGCCCGCTACCGCTCTATCGACTGCGAACGCCGAACTTACTACCTTTAAATCTGCCCCCAGAGAGGTTAATGTTCGACTGAACGCTTTATACGTCCATTCAATTATAGTCGGAACTGGAAGCTCTCGAATTTTAAGGACGTGTACTTTTATTGTTAACGGCAAACAACATTACCTAACTGTGTTCCATTTTCCTTTTTCCAGGGACCCCTGATTCCTGCGGCTTTTACCAACGGTTATCATTGAAAGTGTTATAGCACAAATATTTTACGTGAGTATTACGCTTTTATGTTTTTAAGGCTTACTCTATTAAAACGTCGTTATGGCGGATAAAAATGTCCGCGTATGTGCAGCTACTCGAATGAATAGCCAACAATTAATTTAGTAAATGTTTTTTTAATGTTCTAGTAAGACAAACAACACTATTACAAACAGGACTTTGTTTGCTCTTCAATTATAATGTCGATTTCGACGTTATGAATTGAATATCGGTAATTCCTTGGAGCAACTAACCCACGTTTGTGAATCGGTCACGTCAGAGGTCTATTACCAAATAAAGGTCAAAGGATTATAGGCAACAATTTGATAACGGGCCTGTACCACGTTCAATTTCTATATTTGTTACCCATCTAATGCTTTTCTTATTCGTTGTTAACCATATTATGCTGTTTCTGTTGATATTAGCCAAAACAGTGGATCCATCTATTTACTATCTGTGCAATATTCACATACTTACGATCAGTAGATAGACATACGAGTATTGGTTTCCCTGTTTTCTGTATAATAATATAGAAATAAAATATGCAACAAAAAACAAATAACATTAAAAGCTATTTTGCCGTGCTCTGTGGTGAACAAAAAATGGTTGTAATTAATCAAACTCCAGTAGCAAAAAGCATTTCAATACGTTTTTAAATACTTCAAAGAACATCACATTATATGTAAGAAACAGAAACAAAGAACTTCCATTGATGTAAGAAACACAAAACTTCCATTTAGTATTCTGAACATTTGATAAGAGCTTTTATGAGCCAACAACCTGTCAAATCTTTGATTTACTCTAAGGTTTGACAGGTAATGTCCAAATGGGTAAAGAGCATTTTTATATTAGTGACGTCAAGCCAATTCAGAGAGACTTGAGCTTAAGTCACGCTCACCAATCAGTCAATGGAGGTATTTTCCATAGAAACATATCGAAACTTATGAGCGAGACAGACATACTTAGACCGCCCAATAAGGCTGCGGTTCCACGGAGCCAAGCAGAGTGGAGATGAGCTGTGCCACGATTCACCAATCACGTGGCTTGTAATCTACATATTTATATATTATATTAATAAACTTCGATTTCAAGCCATGTGATAGTGAACCGTGGCGGAGTTCATCTTCGCACTGCTCCACCTCAGCCTAACCAACATGTGTGTGGTATTGTAGGTGGCGAGCGGTGTGGCGGCGCGAAGCGTGGTGCGCCGGCGCCGCCGCTCGCGCGCCGCCCGCGCCCGCAGCGGACACGGACCAACTCCGTCCGGCGCCGCGCGGCCTCGACCACCGCGCCGACTCAACACTACCCTCCCCACCTCTCCCCACTACCCCTCTACACACACACCTCCCCCCCTCACACACACACCCCTTCTCTCCCCCCGTCTATTGTAAATAAATATAATCTTACATTTTTGTCGTGTGAACGAGAGATAGTATATCGATTGAACAGGTATTTTTTCAAATTTTTCTCGCTTCGACTGTACCGTAGATGTGTTGTCAGAGTAAACGATTTAAACTACAAAAAAAATAATACATTTCGTAATTATAATACGCATCTAGACGATTTTATTGCAGGGAGGTTATCTTAAAATATTTTATTATTCATAGTTAAATTACAGTTTAAGGTATAATCGGTCCTCGTTCGGGACTTTTAATTCTGTAGAACGAATGGTCCGTTTATTTTGTACGTAATCATTAACTGGCGCGTTTCGCATGTTTACAGTTTTGGTAGTGGAAGCTTTTATCGATAATTTTTAAATCCTGAATAGAGACGATAGTACGTGTCGCAATAGGCTTGTACCCTCCGTGTCCGCGTGAACCGAGTAGCCCCGGTGCTTGTGTCGAGCTGGCGTGACACTGGCTGGCGTGACGCTAGCTGGCGTGACGCTAGCTGGCGTGACGCTAGCTGGCGTGACGCTAACTGCCGTAACGCTGACTAACGTGACGCCACAGCGCGCTGACCGCAGACAATAATGCGGTGTTAGGCTCTGGCGTCGCTACGCGCCTCCTCGCTCGTCCACCAACACATATTTTATTCTATCTATTTTTAATATTAATGTCAAATATTTACATAATTATACTACTACATATTATGCATATTTTACCTATCAATGTAATTATTTTCGCCTAATTCGAATTGTATAAAATCACTCTTTGGATGGCTGTTCTGTTTTAGTAGCGAACCATTTTTCTCGATTACTTCCGTATAAGACTATGTTAGTTACGCATATACATACTTTCTAATTATATGTATTATGATATGATATAAAAATTTTATCCTAAGGATAACACGATCATAATTACGACTCATAAGAACGTCGGGATGCTAAGTCGGAACATTTCAATATCTCTCATCGCGTTAAGATAATAATTCGTTTCTATCTTGTACCTTTGAAAGTAGGTATTGTAATTATAATTATAACAATTCGTGCATTACGTAATAATATTTCATTGTTTCTTACAATTGTATTTACCGTAATTTAAGGCCACTGTTGAGAACATCACTAGACTCCCCTCGAAGCTCGGAGTCACACCGTACTTAGTTAAATCTAAAATTTTAGTCAAAAGTAATTAATAAACAGCAATGTTTTCATATTAATAAAAAGCAGTTTAGTTACACGACACAAACATTTCAATAATATAAAGACAGGGATATAAAAATTACAGCCAAAGGCGCAGGTTTGAGGTAATAGGAATTATAATAATGAAGTCAATTCATTAATCATATTCGTTAGGTACTGAGAACATATTAACGACCACTGTCTAGATTGCAATGAGAGGGCTATGGTTACGGCCTATAGGTTGAGGCTGACTTGTACCGCATTACTCCCACACTAAGAATGAATATTGCAGTATTGACTTAAACTGTTAATTCATTAAACATCGGAAAAGCAAATTGTCAGCAAGCTCGCTTATTACGCACTATTTGCAGTTACACTGTAAATTGTACCTACAAAATATTTTACGATATTAAGTTTGTATCTGAATACACATTTTTAAGGTGAGCTGTGAGTGCGCTACAGACCTTTACGTCAACCCTGCTACGGCGTAGCAGCTAGCTACATCTTACCTATTTGCTACGACGTAGGCATTCGCTACGGTAATCCGCCGAGCAACCAAACCGTGTTCGCCGCTCGCTACACATGCACTCAGTTGCATCAATTTGTTATATACTACTATTATTACTCATTACTTACATCAATTAAACATTAATACTATGAAACTAGGTATTAAAATAAATTTAGGTAATAATAATAAACAATCTTTTAAATGCTATTAAAAATACGTTATGAATAAATGAATGTTTCCTGTTACAAAAAAAAATATTGAAATGATACGAAGTAAAATCAATATTCTTTTTTAATTGTAATTTATTACTTATGAGTATGTAGTTAATTGAATACCTAAAGGGATGTTAGTGGGAGCACGTTCGTTCGCTCGCTCGCGCGGGCGTGCGTTCGCTCGCTTTGCATTTTCGTTCGAGCCGAATCGTTCGTGACGTCACGCGGCGGCGCTTCGAGCGCAGCCGTACGCGCATGCGCAGACCGCAATTAAGTTGTTAAAAAAACGTTAGCTAGGAAATTGATAATGAAATCGAATGGTGTGAGTCTGTAGGACGGTCGGAATATCGATATCATACCTAACAAATTAACGTAACAATTTGTTTTATATTTACGGTGTTATAGGTATTTAAGACATTTTTTCTTAGAATATTTAATTACGAGATGTTATAATTGTTAGGCCCGGGCCGGCGGCGACGCCGAACTTGCTCCCGCCGCCGGTCTCATTCATCACATCCTCACTATTTTCTTACCGACCTTTATAACGTAGGAGAAGCGGACATTCGCTTGTCCGTGAGTACAAACAAAACATAGTGAGAGGTTCGTTTCGCCGCGTTCGTGAGAAGCCATTGGTTCGCCGCGATTGCATCGAGACGTACACGATGATTAATGTATATAATAGTTAGCCGCATATGTAAAAAGACGTTAGATAGGCCTCGCTCGGGCATAGCTGTGGCAGCTTGCCTTCACTACTACAACGCCGAAACTTTGTCACCTACGTCGCGTTGGTTTATTCTCTAACGACCACTTTTGGGAATTGCTACATTTGTGTTTTCTAAAATTTACAAGCTTTATATCTATATCTGACAGGTAGCAAAGCAATATTAGCCAACCTGAGAGAAGGTTTGGTTACGTTAACGTTTTTTACTAAAGATATATTATATTTGTTTCCTGTTTTGTGTCACAATAAAGAGTTATCTATCTATCTATCTATTTTTTTCCGAAAAATTCAAAAAATTTCAATAAAAAGGAACTATTTATCAGTTTCAAAACTATGTCACCGATGTTGTCGTGTTACATGTTACTGAAAAAATCAGTTTGCTATATCTTTTTGTGACATTTTGTCTTAAAATTAAACAAAATCTAAAACTTTTGTGTAAGGTAATCTGTGAATCGATCACAGTACTTTAATTACAATAGTTTTGACAGCGGCATTCAAAGAATTTTGGTCTCTATTAATAACTATTAATGTAGGTGAGTTTTCAAGGGATGTTGTTAAAGAATACAGCGTGACCCTGGTAGTATGGCGCTGCTGGTAGTCGAAAGGTCGATACCATCTGATCGATATTAGATTCGTTTGAGCAGATTAGTTTGACTATAATAAGTTCATTGTTGTTATTATGCTTTGTTGACTATATTTATTTAGTGCCACCCTTAGAGCTACTTGCGCGGGCCATATTAAAGGTTGCTTTGCTGTAGTTTTTTCAAAATTGCAATTTTACTAAATCGTAAGTGAAAACCAATTAAATCATATCTTAAAGACAACTAATTTGTGATTTTAACTAGAATTGTTCAATTTGAAATATGTAGAAAAAAATGAGTCAATTACTTGCTTGTTCAAGGCGCAGCCGTGCGATATGGCCCGTATAACAGGAGCTAGATCACGGGAGCGGCCGCGCGGCATACGTGCGTGCACGCAGCGGCGTCGCGCGGTTATCTCGCGTATACGCAGCGTCCCTGCGCGGTGAAGTTGCGTATACGCAGCGGCGCCGCGCTTTCTCCCCGCGCCGTCTTCTCTCGCTTGTTAGACGTTAGTTTATTTACTTCAGTCACCATTTTAGAAAATGTGTTCTATATCAGAATAAAGACTACGTACGTAATAATAAGCGAGATCTCAAATTTATTTTAAAAATTTCATTAAGTGATCCTAATATTGCTATGTATTTATAATAAAATTAAAAAGATAATTTATTATATTTTGTATATTGACATTCTACGTTATTTTACACTGTATCATCTACTTTATATGATAATACATTAATTTAAATCTAATAACGTGACAGACTGGTAAAGTTCGTAGAGTCGCCGTGGCGGCCATAGATCAAGTAGCTTTGCATATTCGGCAACGGCCAAGTAACGTTTCATGGACCAAAGGTATACAAAGATATTCGGGTAGAACCGGCGCGCATTGGCTCCGCACGAATCCCGCCAATAGGTCGAATCATCGCAGCAACTGAGCGTGTCTCGAGCTCGCCGCGAGCGCAGGCGACCCGGCCCCGTCGCGCCGCCGCCGCGCCGCGCCGCCACCGCCCCGCGCTCGCCCTGCTCCCGGCACCTGTCCCGCGCATCGCCGCCCGCTTGGTCTCCTTCTTGCGGTTACTTCTCGATTGCGTGCTTCGCGTGCTGACTGATTTTCTATAGCAATAAAAATCAATTACCTAAGATTTTACATTAACGTAAATTTGGATTTATATACGTTCGAATTTGGTGTCATGTACATTTAAAATATTAGAGAAAAGGGAGATAACGATAGGCGAACGATCCGCGATAGTCGAAATCGCGGCGTCGGCGCAATATTTTCGTCATTTCTTCGTGTATAATATGTTACATGAATCTGTATACAATATGGATATAAATCGTAATGAATGGATAAAATTAGTTTTTACGGCATCTCTTATTAAAATAATGATTATATCAATACGTTTTGTAAAAAGCGGTGGGTATGTCTGCCGCCCCGATTTCGTGCACCAAAGCACTTTCTTATTGGAATATTACATTATATAACGTACATAATACTATGAGATATATAATCATACAGCCTTTCGGGGCGCGCGTGTATGGCGATGTATGTATACACATTGTGCAATGTACATATACCTATTATAATACAATGATTTAAGACAAGGTTCACATCGTGCCGTGTGTATGTGGTAATAAATATAATATGGACATTGTTCAAACAATAACCGGGTGTTTTATTTATTACTGAACTTCCCTCCCTAGTAAGCTTGTAATTAATGGTCCGTTGGAGCAGACACACGCATATATAGGTAGGTTAATTGTTTACATAACTCATTCTCTACAATGTAGATTTATATCAGATCTAATAGACAATCACTTTGAAAAAACGATCAATCTTAACTGACAGAATATTGGAAACAATACATCAAACTGTCTGGGTCTACGTTAAAAGTAATGAAACATTATCCTACAATAGATATTACTTGGTGTTTAATACCAATAGGTACGGAATTTAAATGAGACAATGATCGATGTTACATGTGTTAATCAACGAATTCCGTTTTGTTCTTTGAATTCCGTGTTTGTTTTGGAATGTTATCATCACAACAAAATTTACTGGCAAACTTTCAGACTACAACAAAAATATAGACTGTTCTAGACTCTTCTTTACCTGAGTGGACTGTACGTATTAACGATATATTCTTTGAAAAAACCCATCAGTTTATTAATACCTATTATCAAATGTTCATCAACTGCGTAGAGGTATAATCCTTCTGGGAAACGGACATGGTAAGTATATGAGTAAGTATCTGTTGAAATATTCAAATATAAGTATTATTAAGAATAAACATTTGTAGATGAAATCAAACTATGTGGACTTTCGTAATATCATAGGAGAGGCTTTTTTGTCCGCTATAGATAGTTAATGATAATGATCATCATGATCAAATTACTCTATAATAAATTATTCAACACTATGGCTGATAAACTTAGATATCATAATATATAATTACTGCAGAACAAACAGTTGAAAATATAACTGAATCTATAAGGGCAAAGCAAAGAGGAGTCATATATGTACTTTATCTAAGGGGGCAATG
Source organism: Ectropis grisescens (assembly GCA_017562165.1). NCBI lineage: Eukaryota > Metazoa > Arthropoda > Insecta > Lepidoptera > Geometridae > Ectropis > Ectropis grisescens. Next base: position 10,274,548 of record CM029776.1, on the reverse strand, counting down.
CTTTCACCAAAATGACTAGGCTAAAAGTGTCTTCAGAGCAGTGTGCAATGTGCGTCATCTCCAACCATACAGTCGTTTACTAACAGACGATTTGGATAAAAGTAATATATTATATTATATATTATTCGTTTGTAACAATATGAATATAACAAAAACAGCGTACCTACTATAAAAACTAAACGATAATTTGAACTTTTCTTGTTCTACGATTTTAAATTAGAGCTATTTCTAATATTTAACATGTTACAATTAAACAATTTCCTACATAGGTTACTTTAATCGAGATACTGAATCATTCACAAATGAGACGATTTCCAAAACAAAAAAACTATTACTATCATAAGTAATATGGAGTATAGATGGCAGCTTAGGACCGGATAAAGTGAAAGGATTGAGGGAGACCTTTGCCAAGCTTTGGGACAACTGGGGTTAAATAAAAAAAAAATGCAAGTAAGTATGTCATTAAGTGAATAGGTAGTGGCATAACTTAAAATTTTGAAGTAAGTGGTATAGGTAGGTACTATCTAATGATTAATGAACAGTTATTTATTACATTTATTTTCTTTCATAGCTTATTAGATGAACTGTAATAAAAATTCTACGAGTACATTTTTGGTCGGCCCATATGCAATCCTAAACTTGAAATACGAAGAAGTCGTCGTTTTCTGATAAGTTGTTAATTTCTTTACAATTATTCTCGAATTGAATTAAGTTATGAGGCAAGTATGCAGAACACGCTTATAAAAGCAGAGCGGCTAGTAGCACTTGGAAAATTATTACTTTAAATATTTACACTGCACTGAACGCGTCACCGGTCGTTTATTCGTTATCCTGTGGTCTCATCAAACTGAAACGACTCTTCGAAAACCAGACTTTAGTACCTTTATATTTGCAGACGGTAGACTGTCAAAGTAAGGTCAGTCTACCTAATCGGTCAGTACTCCTAAAACAAAGTTGTTTCATACGTAATAAAATAATCTTGACTGTTTACCTACTCAAGATATACATTTTTTTTTATAAAGAGTGACAAGACGGCCAGCACATGTGCCTGATGGTAAGGAACAGAACTGCCACATAACAGCACAGTAACACGCAGCTATTGGAACATGAAGAGTCAAAATCATTACCTAGCACTGCACTGCGCTCGTCACACAGAGATCTAAGATGTTATATCTCTAAGCCCTGTAATTTCTTTGGAAACATTGCCCTTCAAACCGGAACTCAGTAATGATTGCATATTACTAATTGGCGGCAGAATAACTAGCAAAGGTGTGGTACTTCCCCAGGCGGACTCTGCCAAGAGTCCTACCAATACAACATTTCCATTTCAATGTTCTTTTGGTTTATTATATAGAGTAACAAGAAGCGCAAAACGTGTTATTAATGGTAAGTATCACGCAAACAGTTATTTGAAGATTCCAAATCACTTAACATTAGACTGCTTGTCACCCGGAGATAAAAGATCATTAATCTCCTTGCCCTGTAATTTGTTTAAAAAGATTGCTCTTCAAACCGTGGTACGGTAATAACACATCGCTGTTTGGCGGCAGAATAACTGGTGCTTGGTTCTTTCTCTGACGAACTCTGCAAAGAATTCTACCTCTGTAACTGTTATGTTTGAACGTGTTGAGAAACTTCATGATTCTGCTAAGTATTTTTTTTACAAAATTCTAGTAAGTATTTCTAACTTTGTCCGCTTAGAATATAGCAAATAACTGTACCGTAAGAAACTTTTTAGGGATACAAATTATTCTATGAGTTTTAAATCTACATAAGCTTGAAACTTCAGCCAGATCGGTTCCTACAAAGACATTGAGCTACAGATTCAAACTTACCAATTCACATTATTAGAAACAAACAAATAAAGTAACAAGGCGAGAAAAGCGGATGTTTAACTGTAAGCAATACTTCTACCTATAACATAGTCTGGAATCTGCCCTTTTTACAAATACAACGGATTCAGAAATAAGCTATATGTGAATGAATGGTATACAGCGGATTTTTTTTAACTGTCTATATTTAAACACATTATGCAATTCTAAAGTACGATGTTGTATGATGTTGCCTGGTGAAGGCAACATCATGGCATTTTTTTGTCATCTCGTCGGATCAAATGGCTATCAATGCTGGAGTCCCTCAAGGGTCGGTACTCTCTCCTGCTACATATTAATGATCTGTTAAAGCCCGGTATCTTTGGGTACGCAGGTAATAGCACCGTTGTAGAGAGCTACACATCTAGCGCGAGAGCCAGTGGGCACAAACCCAGGTACTGAGAGAGAGTTTGATCGAACGTTTGAGCTTTTGACTCTTGAGGTGGTGTCTGAATGGGGTGATGCCAATCTGGGCAAGTTCAACGAGAATAAGACGCAAGCGTGTCTGTTCTCCGCAAAAAAGGAGTCCATTCCAACTGACTCCTACTTTTCGTGGTGTATCCGTTCCAGTTTCTGACCGTCTTGAGCTTTTGGGCGTTACTTTGACATCTACGCTCAACTTAGCCTTGGACTCGATCCAAGGCTAAATTAGCTGCCAAAAAACTAGGTCTCCTCTCAAAGGTGCGAAGGTACTTCAAGTCTGAACAGTTGCTCATATTGTATCAAGCACAGATTCGCTCTTGTATGGAGTATTGTTTGCACCTTTGGAAAGGATCGGTTAAGTATCAGCTTGAGGCCCTGGAACCGATCGAGAGACGTGCCAAAAGGCTTATAGGCAATGACTCTCTTCAGCGAAAAAGACTACAAAGTCTTGATCGTCGCCGAAAAATTCTCAGCCTAACGGTTTTTTATCGGATACACTTTGGAGAGTGGGTGACTGATTTGATACCACCTTGCCCTTTTTTCCATGTTCCAAAGAGACGAACAAAGAGATTTGACTCTACTTTTGTGATAAGAACGTCTAGGCTGTGGAATACGTTGCCTGAGTGGGTTTTCCCCGATGGTTACAATCTTTGTGTCTTCAAATCGAGATTGCATCGGTTTCTTCTAGGTAAACACGCTCCATCGCAGACCGCATCATCGCTTAACATTAGGCGAGATAGCGATCAAGTGTAAACCTATAAAAGTTAAAAAAAAAGGAAAAAAAATGTTTCTTCATACATCGTCAGTTTTTAAGATTAGCAAAAATAAGGTAAAACATCCAAAGTCGTAAGCTAGCCGTAATGTAATAAAGCAAGAGATTAGCCGCCTTTTTGAGAATATTTTGTTAGATTCTTACTGCCTGACAAAACAACAATATAGTGTGTTGCAAAATAGCTTACATAGGACCTAGATCAGACTCAGAGCACGGACTCCACTTAGTCTTGTCGCTACTACCCCTAGAGTGTATAAAAAAATACGGGAGCCAGAAGCTCAAGTCTGGCTCCCGTACTCCCGTGCTCCCGCACTCATGGAGGTCCAAAGTGGAGCGAGGCATGCGAGGCCAAGCGTAGCGAAGAGAAGAGGTGGCGAGCGAAGCGAAGGCGACCTCCGTAGGCGACTCTCAGGGCTGACCGCAGAGCTTTTGGGCCTAACCGGAGTCAAATCTCAATGATAGGTCCTTGTGTAAGTGCACCATATTTCTCAACTATCAAGTTAGGGGCTTTCATGTGTTATCTGAGATGTAAGACGTTGTAAAAAATTAAGTCGGTCTGTCGACTTTTTTCGATTAATAAAATTAATTTTCATTTTAAACATTTAATTTGTAAGTATGGTCACCCTGCAATTTAAGCAGTAGTACGATGCGGCTAAATGTGGGCCGGCTTATTGAAGAACTTATTACAATGACAATCCGGCTAATCGTTGAACCGCCGCATTACAAAAGGGTTATAGGCGATTCGCCACAAAGTAAATTCGTCACAATTTGTATACTCCATACATTCAAAGTAAACTCGCCACAAGTTATAAAAAAACAAATGAACAATGTCACAGGTAAATAAAGTTGTTGTAAATTCGTCACAGATTTTTGTGTTATGTCAATTTTGCATAAAGTAGGGTTAGCAAGTAATATTTAGGGTTATACGCGATTCGCCACAATAGGGAATATATTTTTTTTATATTTTTAATTCACTTTTTACATTATTATAACACAATAAAAATATTGTTTTTGATACCGGGTAGCCTTTATGTAATACGGCGAATTGTACAATCCGTCTGTGACATATAGAAGATAACGTATTGTGAAAAATTAGTGCTGTTTAATGCTAAAACTAATAAATTACAACTTTTAACTTCTATCGGTATGTCCATCTCTACGATTGCCAATCATTTTTAGCACTGAAAGGCCCGCCTTAGACCACTAACTCGCCCCATGGTAAATGCCGGTGTAACGGAAAATGATGCACGCTGACCAAAATTATACCTATTCTCGCATACTTTAGATAGTGTTGTGTGAAATGTCCACCAATATTTATAATTATTTATCAAAAGCTTTCGTACAAGCTGTGTAACTTATTTTACCAGTAAAATCTAATATAACTATTATTATAATACTGCCTTGCTCATACACCCGACAGCTCATCGTCATCTCGTACCCGTCATCGTCAAAAATTAATTTCTATAAAATAAATAATTAAATGTAAATAAATATTGTTGGACAATTCACACACAACACTATCTGACCCCAAACTAAACAAAGCTTTTACTATAGCCTCCTGCGTACATCTGTACTACACATAGTACGTAGGAAAAATAATAATCTGTGGTCTCTATTTTCATTATTAGCTCTAAAAATATGTTGCTGACGACATCTAGTGACTACACTGGTTAATACAAAAAATAAAACAACACATTTGACATCTGTCATTCTTTTAAAAATGGCGTCGGAATGTGGGCGAGCAAAGATCAGTTTTCGCAGAAGTAAGTTTATCCATTTTAATATTTTATATTTTTGTGATTTCATAGTTTTTTGTGTCAAAACAGTTATTGATAGTACAAACTAATTGCTCAAAGTAATATTTTACCAAAAAAATAAAATATTCCGAGCCTAACCTTGGTATTAGGTTTTATGTCCTCTGCAAAGTACAAGAGTATGTAATTAATATATTTCACGCCTGTCTTCCTGAGTACTATGTAAAGTACGTTAACGATTTCTTGTATTTTTTAGATTTAACACCTAACCTCATCGCAGATATTTAGAATCTCCGACTTCAATTATTCTGGAGATGATTCAGACTAAAGTCCGAGTTTCAACCACCAGAAACCAACCAAACAGTCTGTGATCTCCGTAAAAGCGGTTCCAGTAGTTCTAGCGAAGATGCAGATGACTTGGTTATTTCTGTGCCATCTCCAGCAACATCAGACAACTCAGATTGTGTCTCAACTTCGTCATACTTACCACGAGCAAGAGGACGTTCAAGGGGCACATCTCGTGGGCAAAGCCGTGGTTGTAGCCGGGGTAGAAGTAAGAACTCACAATTGACAACAAAGCCATAGCTTTGTTGGTTCTCTTTGGAGGAACGATATTTTTCCTTGGTGTACCCTTCTCTACTTCTTACCATTCTTTATCATATCTTATTACATGTTTTGAAGTTTTTGTTCTGGCGTCAATTCAGACATAAACGCATTTTAATCTCAGTCTAATGTGAAAAACTCAGCTTCGAGTCAATCGAACCAACTCGAAACCGATTTTTTCACATTAGACTGAGATTAAAATGCGTTTATGACCCTGAAGTGACGCCAGAACAAAAAAATCAAAAGATATAAGATATGATATAGAATGGTAGAAGTAGAGAAGGGTACACCAAGGAAAAATATCGTTCAAATGCGAGAATACAAACAGAATTTAGGCACCAAACTAATTGATGAGAATGAAGAAGATACTGATGATGATGGTGAAGTTGAATACGAAAAACTTGAACCGAAACATAAAGAATGTAAGATTTTAATTAAACCAGTTCCTTCCAAAGATAATCGTACCAAAAGTGCAGCGCATTTGCCAGCATATGATACAAAACAATGTCGCTGCAGAAAGAATGCCTGTGATAAAAAAACTACGGGATTTTGCATGAAATGTGAAATTTACTTATGTTTTACGCCTAATGGGAATTCTTTTACTGATTTCCATTAAGACTGTTAATTCCTAGTTGACTGTTGAGTCCTACAAAGTTTAATATAAGTATAAATTATTGGTCTCTAATGTTCCTCCTATTGAATTACTATAAATTATAAAAAGAGTTTGGTTTTTTTCAATTCGTTATGAAAAATAGTTAAATTTCTTTTAATTATGAAACATTTAGTAAAACTACTTAAAATTATACATCCAATCTATTATTTATTGCTCTTATTTGCTCACTAATCTTCCAAACATGGGCTACGTCCTTTATGATTAATTCCCTTGTACTTTGTATAGAACATAGTGAAAAACCAGGTTTTCCGGTACCTGAATTTTTCTAATATTTTTCCCATACTAAGTGATAGTCTAATAGTGCAATACAAAAGTTTCATAAAGAAACAATCAAAAAAGAGTGTCTGGTACTCAGGAGGATAGCGGCCAGATAGCTGATATAATACATATATAGTTTTAAATACATACTTATCATACATAGAAACACCCAGACACAGCACAAATATTTGAATTCATCACACAAACATTTGCACTGGGTAGGAATCGAACCCACGACCCTGCGAAGCCGAGGGTCTGGGTGTTTCGGCTATGAGACCGCATATAAAATACTATTTCTTGAAATTTTCTACTACGTTATTTTCATAGTCTGTATTGTATAGGAATAATGTGACGTTTAACCATGATATAACAATAATATATACTTGCTACTTTCAGATTTCAACGAAAACCTACCTCTAGATATACTATATTAGTGCAGGGATTAAGATTAAGATACTCATATAAATCTTGTAGACTAATCTTAACGAACTTGTTAAGCGCTTCTCTTTTGTTTTCTAACAAATTCCAGGGTCTGTATCCTTCACAATAATAACATCAATAACTGTTCCTATCATTGCTAACAATAGACAATTGAGTATCGAGCAAAAAGCTAAATAGAATTACCATTTGAGGATAGCTCTATTCTAGAGGCAATTTCATTCATTGCCAGCCAAAGCCTTTATTCGGGCTAACCGGTGCGTGCTTGTGAAAGTCACCTTTAGGAGTAAGTATTGCCTAATCTGTCGTTTAGTTGTACAGGACAGTAATGAATGTACTATGATAGTTGTTCTTTTCATGTCCAAATATTATCCTAGGCCTTAAATCCTAGGCCATGATATTTTTTAAGAACAAGCAAATAGCAGTCAAACATAAACCTAGCTAAAATTGTAAAAAAAACCTTGGGCTTGTTTTGTAGGTGGTTTGGTACCTGGTAGGTTTGTGATACCTGGAGAACTTCCAATTCTGAATCATAGACTAGTTATTACTAAGTAGTAATTAGTAATGTGATAACATAGCCGTATTTTTTTATAACACTACACCGATCATGAGTCTACCTATGCGCGTCGCTCAAAGGTATAATGTGCTTTATTAAAAACACCTGTGATTTTCCTAGAAATATTACTCAACACACTGATATGTTTCGACGTTTGTACATTATTCTATAGTAGTAATCTAGCATGTTAAAATGTGGCTGTTTTACAAATAGCCACAAAAAACAATCATTTCAACCGGGTGATCTGTATTTAAAGTGAATAAGACTAATGAAACCACAAAGTACAAGTTTTTCGTAAATCCGTTTATTTGGATTTTAAGTAATCTATACATACTTATGTACTTACGAGTACATAATATATTAAAACGTGAAGCAAAAATCTTGTACCCTTGTTTTAGGAAAATTGCACAGACAGAGTTGTATGAAATTTTGCACACGTGCGATAAAATTATATAGAGGAGCAGTAAAGCATTAAGGGCGTGTGGGCCGTAATTTTGAATTTTTAAAACAACTTTAAGACCTTTAAAATATTGTATTAAACTCTGAAAAAAATATATGTATTAGTTAAGGATCTAATCTAGTGCAATTCGCAGTCAGTAACACGATTTAATGAATTTTACTTGATAGAAAAAAATCCCAAAGTTACCCCTTTTCAAAAAGTTTTTTCAAGTTTATGACTAAACAAATTATTTTTTTTACTAAATTTTTGTACTCAACGAAAGCCACTAAAAAGTTATAGATGCATTCGCAGAGTTTAACTTGATAAAAAGTATCAGTTATTCACTATGTTTTAATATCTACCATATATATAGCGCGCCGTTCGGCAAGCCTGATCAGTCGCGTTTCGGCGCTCACGGACGACGGGCCTGTGCTTGATTTTGCAATTTCAACAACCGATAAATTTTAAATATTACGATCATAGTGCCACAGTATAACAATATCAGTAGGTATTACTAGTGAGGCACGCTATGATCTTGATTTATGATACCGTTTTCATTGGAATTGCAAATAGACGCTGATACTAATTAGTACGCTGTTTACTTTATGTTGTATACCAATAGGGGAGTCTCAAAAAACTGACGTTGATACCACATCAGTAAAAAAATCAATGCGGATGCAATGGAAAATAGATAAGTATCGGTAAAATATTCGTGCGATAAATCAGAGATCGGGATAAGGAAATAATGAGAGGGGAGAAATCCCCTGCGTAAATCCCCATTATATATATGGCATATAATATATATATGCCAATAAGGTAAATTCTTTGGTAGTAAGGTATTTAGTACTTGGAAGAAAAGTCCTCACATACAGATTTTACCTATTCAGTTTAGAAAAAAAATGTTAGGAACTTCAATACAATTTTGAACACTTTTCCATAGATACACGTATGGTTTTGTTAGAATTTTTTTTTTTCCTTTTCAAGTTTGTGACACCACCAAAATTTTTTGCTTTTTCTTTTGTTTTTTGTATGAAAATGTTAATATTGTTCATAGAAATTTAGACACTCGACCAAATTTGATAAGAAGCCTTTTAGGCAGTAAAATTACTCATAGAATTTAACTCTGCACTAAATTTCCGATTCGTATTTTTTATATAAGGTTTAGAATCATTTCCTGAGCACAAAATTTCCGATCTTTTGTTGCCAGTAAACTTTTTTTTCGAACTTACCGATTACGATTTATTATGTCAAATTTGATGATAACAATTTAAAAATAATAAGATGTGAATTCTGTTCCCAGTAGCATAAACATGTCTCTTTTTACCGGAATGGAAGAAGGGTTATGTTTTTCGCGCGTATATTTTATGTTTGTAAATCTTTTATTTCCACATGTCTTCCAAACGGCTGGATGGATTTTGGTAACAAAGATATTCTAAGACTAGTCTGACTCGCCAAAGTGTCCTTAGATAGTATAGGTAATATTTTTTTACGTGTAGATTTTTTTGTAGTCGGGGTTTTTTTAATTAAAGTTATTCTATCATATTGCTCGTTGCTCGAATAAACAGCACCGTTCATCATCATGATTGAAGAGTTGAACGAAGAGTTTGGTCTCCACTTTTGTAATAAGAACAACTAAGCTGTGAAACGCATTGCCAGAGTGGGTTTTTGTCGAAGGTTCGAACCTTGGGGTTACGAGGTACACTGTGCTTGTTTCTATTAGAGAAACAAGTTCCATCGTAGACCACATCATTTTCATCCACTATTATCGGCATCATCGCAATCGTATCATTAAATGGGTTATAAATCGTAAACGGTAAGTTTTACAAAAAAAGTTTACTTGCAACAAAAGATGCAAAATTTTATTTTCTACAATTATTGTCAAATTATATAGTTTCCAAAATATCGGCTAAAACAATAGTTTTTTTCAATTGGCGTTTGAAGCTCTACCTGGATCTGTGAGCATTTTGTAATTTTATGCTCAGTAAGTGATCTTTACCTCATAGAAAAAAATTGGATTAAAAATTTAATGCAAAGTTGACCAAAAACCTTCTATTTTTACTGGCTTTTCATTACGTTTCAGCACATTTTTTTAAATTTTTGACGAACTTGTGAATTATTAGGAAACATTTTAAAAAGTTGCATTAAATTGGAAAAGCCGTTCTCAACTTATAGTGTGACCAAAAAGAATAGGTTGAGTTTTGTATATCTATGAGTATAGATAAATTTAATATTTCTTCGTTCATATATTAAAAAAACTCTTATCACTTCACAATTCACAAAATTGTTATCACTAGTATAAACAAATCTTGAACAAAAAATGAGTTTAAATTACATAGTCCAATATTTTAATGTTATTTCTGCACTGTGGCACCGATTCCGCGGTCGGTGACGGTCGCGAGAACAACACAGCGTTAAATGCCTAATTTGACAGAACTACCTGGCCTTAAAACACATAAAATCATTAAAACCATTATAGACACAACCATGTATTTGGCAGGCACAATCGTATAAATATATAAACTCTTTTGTTTCTTTAAACTATTGTTGAATTTTGATAAGGTGACCAATAGTAGGTGCACGTAAAATTGTGAAATAAACACAGAAAAAATTGAAATTATGGAATAAAGACAATAAAGATCAAATAAGAAAAGATGTAAGGAATCCACGTTACGCAACATAATTGAAACGTCCGAACGTTATTAACTGTATTATAGTACACACAGCCCTTCTATACATTACGTGACTCTATTTACAGCGCAACGGACCTCTTTCTGGCAATTTACCTCCTCTACGCCAAAATGACCCAATCTGTTAAAACGTTGAGGATGTACGCTCATAACAATAGGCGACTAGAGTTTAACGCTTTTAACAAGTTAGGGCCGATTTAATTTTAAATCTAATCGTAATCAAGAAATCTCAGCAAAAGCATAAGCAGTCCTTCTCTTACGCCACATTCGCCCAGTGCGGGTTGGTAGGTGGGTGCGGATTGGTTGATGAAAAATGTCAATCGAAAAATATTCACATTTTTTTAATTTTATTCATTTAGACTTTGGCTCACTACCATGCCGAAGTTTGGAATTGAATGTTTTACCTTATATATTTTCGCTAGTTCTTTTAAAAACTGGCTATATTTATGAAGAAAAAATGCCATGATGTTGCCTGGTAACGTATTTAAGAATGGCGTAATGTGTATAACCATATACTGTTTAATGTATAAACACAGACAGATTTAACTGTACCTAGATGAGTCTAGTTAGTGTCTGGATATGAAATTTTAACGATTATTGTGTTTTAAACATTGTAGAAAAGTCTAATTTTCAAACGACCTTAATTTCGAACACGTTTGATGAAGCCTTATTTTTCAAAATCCAATACCCCATATCAATATCTCGGTATAAATTCCCCACAGGTCCGATTCCAAAGCTCGTATAAATTGCAGGATTCGCACCACAGACGATTTTATCAATTTCATTCATGATCTGTTCGCATTCAATAAAGTAAATCTGATTTCGCAGATCGTATTGTCGACCACGCCTGGCGGCTACCTCTCGATATATAGAAGATAGATACTAGTTGCACTCTGTGGTAACAGATACTATTTGTTGCTCTTTGTGTTTCTCTCGTTCATCTGTAGGATCTATTTTTTTTTTTGGTATTAAATATCTTAGTATATAAGGTGTGAAGAAGAAGGTGAAGTTACGGGTGGTCTAGTCGGGAAAACGGCGACTGCCGATCCGGAGCCTCCGGGTCGAAACCGGGTCGAATCCCACCACGCGCACCACTATCTTTTCGAAGTCATGTGCGTAATGCCGCTAACTTAAAAACGGTGAAGGAAAACATCGTGAGGAAACCGACTTGTACCTAGAATCTTTCGAGGTCATGTGTCATCCACCAACCCGCACTTGGCCAGCGTGGTGGATTATGGCCTTAACTCTCTCTTTGCGAGAGGAGGCCCCGAGTCCCAGCAGTGGGAACATTTAGTGGGCTGCTTATGATATATATAAAGTATCTGTATATATGTTTCAAATAACCCAGTTGATATATGTATTTGGCCTCGTCTTGTGCAAAGTTACTTTTTAGCCGACGATAGAACACGTAGTGGATATTTATTTACTCTTAATCTTAGGTAGGCAATAAAAAAAAAGGTAAATATTTAAATGATATTTTATTTAAGCTTATACCTACTCTCAAACTCTAATGTTGAATACAACAAATTTTGGAATCTCTCATAGACGTTTAAAGTTTTTTTCCAATGAAAGGTGAGATTTAATGAATTAATTAGTCCATGAGTTAAATTATTTAAAAAAAAAATATTGTGAGGTGTACTCGTATTTTTTCGTTTGTTGCACAAATAAAAATTGACAGCTTAGAAGTTCCGAGTGACGTAAAGGTATTTTACACGATTTTTACCAGAAAATGATATCACAACTCCCACTCCGAAAGTTTGATGACTTATAAACCTATATCTTGGTCGATTTTTAGTAGGTAATTTGAAAAATAAAAAAATACGTGTCCTTCATTTGTTTATAACCAAGATGACGAAATGATTAGAATGGTTTATTGCTTATCCTAATTACTATGTTATTCTGAATGTTATTGTTAGAAATATATAACATGCATTGTGTGGTTAAAGTAAGCGCATATAAATAAATAAGCGCTATTTTAATTTGTGGCTCTACAAAATACCCACACTCATATTTCATAGGGATTATCTTTTATCCAATAACGCTACTGCAGTTATTATTGCAATAACATTTTGTTCAACTGGATAATACGGAAGAAGATTACCTTGGATTTTGTGGTGTAATTTTATTGCGGCGGATGAAATGCCGTAGTGGTTTAGTGGGCTTGATCATCATCACATGGCTTAAAGGCAAAAGAAAACATCTTTAGAAAACTATATTGCTTCAAAAGCAACTTTCGAAAACGTGTGTCAGTATTTTTATCTTATAATCTCGAAGAAAAATATTCTAAACAATGGAAATAGGGGTAAAAGAGTGATGGGACGAGCAGGACATGTTCCTAATGGTAGCCAACGCGCCTGTCCATAACAGCAGTGTCACGCAGCATTTAGGATATGAAGAGTCCAAATCATCACCAAGCACTGCACACCGTTCGTCACCCATAGAAATTGAGATAGATATCTCTATGTTTTGTTATTTCTCCGAAAACATTGTTCTCCAAAACGGAACACAGTGATGTTTGCACATATGGCTTCGATAACTGGCAAAAGTGTCGTACTTCCTCCGGTGGACTCTGCAAAATCACTACTAAATGTAGATACTAATCTATAACACTACTAACATGATTTCCGTTTAACCTAAGCCCTTGAACCTACAAATACCTACTTCTTATACCGATAGGATGTAGCATTGGACTTAAACCGAAACATACTTGTAAGGTATAACTTAAGCCAGCGGATAGAACATTGCAGGTAATTGCTAACCTCTGTCAAGTTTTAATAGCTTAGTAGTTCGGTGGTGTGAAACATTTTACGGTAGATTGAACAATTGTGTAGAGAAAGGATGGATTCGTGTTATAAAATTAGCATATCTGAGAAAGTCCCGTACCGTAAAATATATATTAGATTAATGTATCACATCAATAACCACAGAGTCAACAAAAAATGTAGTGTCGCCAATTGAAACTAAATATAAACATTTGTTGTCATAACTTTCTACATTTTTACAATGCTTTTGATGAACCACGCTGGCCAAGTGCGGGTTGGTGGATGACACATGACCTCGAAAGATTCTAGGTACATGTCAGTTTCCTCACAATGTTTTCCTTCACCGTTATTAGGTTAGCGGCATTACGCACATGACTTCGAAAAGACAGTGGTGTTCGTGGTGGGATTCGAACCCGGAGGCTCCGGATTAGCAGTCGCCGTTCTCCCGACTAGACCAGCCGTAACTTAAAGTATGTTGCTCAATCACGTCGAAACGTGAGAATGGATCGTGCTGAAATTTGGAACATAAACAGATGTTAGTCTGAAAGAACACGTATGCTACTTTTTATCCTGGAAAATAACGGAAACTACACGATCGAAACCTTGGAGCGTTGCTAGGAGTCAATACATTCACAAAACTACAAAAGCATACACATACAAATTGTCAAATCGTCAGATTTTAAAGTCGGTTAAGTATTTAAACGTACACAAAATAATTCGTCTGTACGTTTATTCAAATACCTTCAAAAGTTTCTATTAAAAGGGCGCCACTTCTGAAAGCTTTACAGACGATTCATCAAAAGCATTTTCTATGTGAATGCATACGAGTAATTCCATAATACACCATACCTATATTCACCGTCGGTCGTCATATATGGTTCTATACATTTAAACATACTCATATATTACGGTGTTTGAGCAACATGTGCTCATGGTATACGCCATTAGTCATTCATGAGACACGTTATAGCTGTTGCATTACGCTTACAATGTGAAGTATCTAATCAAAAGAAAACAGTACGACTTATTTCAATAATAAAAGTGGTCAAGTGCGAGTCGGACTCGAATTGTTGACGTATTAAAATAAAACTACTTACTAGATCTCATTCATACCACTTTTCGTTGATAGTTTACAAGGTAATGTACATCATACACTTTTTTTTATTTTTGTCATTCTCTTATTTTAGAAGTTACAGTACACACATTTTACCACTTTGGAAGAGTCTATCGCGCAAACTATTCAGTTTAGAAAAAAAATTGTTAGAAATATCATTTTTGAAGACGTATCCATAGATAGCCCACACGTATGGTTTGGATGGAAAAAAAATTTGAGTTCCAGTTCTAAGTACGGGACACCCCTAGCTTTTATTGTTTTTGTCTATTTTTTTGTACGAAAATCTTAATGCGGTTCACAGAATACATCTATTTACCAAATTTCAATAGTATAGTTCTCATAATTTCAGAGAAAAGTGGCTGTGACATACGGACGGACAGACAGACACACAGACATGACGAATCTATAAGGGTCCCGTATTTTGCCATTTGGCTACGGAACCCTATCAAAGCAAATATAACAAAAAAAACGCTAGTACAGGCACAGATAAGAAAATAGTTACTGTATAGGCTTATGTCTACAATGTATCATACTATAATACACTAGCAGTATTATAGTATGAATATAGGGAGGCATATTTTCACACAACGTTGTGGAGCCCCGCAATAAGTAAAACTTGTTTTCAGATACAGGACATTCGCAGTTGGCATTAAGCTTTGGCATTTATTGGAAAACTACAAGCGGTCCGCCCCGGCTTCGCCCGAGGTACATAACATATTAGCCTGTAGCACACAATTTTACGAGAGTTGGTTGCAAAATTTGGGTAGATATTTGAGGCCACAGATTTCTAAACAGATGAAACCTTCGTGAACGACACTGTGAGGCCAGTAATTAGTTATGTATGCGTGACAGCTCTCACCGACGTTGTCAAATTACTCACGTTGGTGTGCGTGTAATGTTCCCAGTCTTAAGAAAAAAGTCCCACTATTGTTGTCTTAAGCTTTGGAAATTTTCACGTATAATAAACGCATAAAACATTATTTTAAAATAATTTATTATTACACCGATAATATATTATGCAAGGATTTCTTGTTAATAACTTGCTCCACAAAAAAGGAGACAGAAACGTAATTGAAAATTATAGACCTATTAGCCTCATGTCAAACATTTACAAATTTTTTTCAAAGCTGATCCTAAATAGAATATCAAGGACTATAGATGAAGAACAGCCCATTGAACAAGCTGGTTTTAGAGCAGGGTTTTCAACTATTGATCATATGCATTAGACTGCAGGCCCGTGAACAAAATTTATGGGTCATCTGATACAGCAGGAGACCTATGTAGGATGATAGAAGGGTATAAAGTAATAAGATTGATCAGTATGCCGTCACTTGTAAGCTGTCCAACTGAGTGCTGTTGAAGAGGGGGGGGTTCTAAACCTCGATCATTTCTCCTTGCCGCATGATTTTGTACGGCGTTGCGGTATAATAGATTAGAAGAGGTATTGAAACTATAAAAAATATAAATTTTAAAATTCTAATGGTTAGTTTGTGAAAAAAATTCATGATTTTCCGACGATTTACAGAGTAAGTTTGATCTTTTGATTGAGTTCGGCTTTGGTTCCATACAGTTTCAATACCTCTTCTAATACATTATTTCGCAATGCCGTACAAAAATCATGCGACAGGGAGAAATGATCGAGGTTTAGAACCCCCCCTCTTCAACTGCGCTCAGTTGGACAGCTTACAAGTGACGGCATAGTGCTCAATCTTATTACTTTATACCTTTCTATCATCCTACATAGTTCTCCTGCTGTATCATATGACCCATAAATTTTGTTCACGGGCCTGCAGTCTACATGTATTTAAACAGTTAATAGAAAAATCTCAAGAGTATGGGAAAGACCTATACATTGCATTTGTCGACTACAATAAAGCTTTCGAATCAATCAAACACAATCTGCTCTGGGAGGCTCTAATTCAACAAGGAGTAAGAAAGAAATATGTTATATTTATATTATTGAAAATATATATATGCTAACAGCACTGCACAAATCAAGTTAGAATCCACAGGTCATAGACGAGACGTTTTATAACGGCGACGATTTGTTCTTATCTATTCGTTTCATAACTATAGTTTTCATCAACACTATTAGTATTTTTATTAACCCTAGTAACGGCGACAATTTGTTCTTGGCATCGATTCACATTAAATAAAAAAAATAACAATTATATAAATTGGGCTTAAAATTGAATTATACAATGTTCATGAATAATTTAGTCTACGAGTATCTTCAAAACAAAATTAGAATCTATATTTTACCTTAACTTCAGGGAAAATAATTTCAATTTAATATAGCAACACTGACCTATTTTCGTTGAGGTGTTGTGTTTCTATTCATCAATCGAAATAAAATCGTCTAAATTATATAAATACCAGTAAAAATATTCTAACTTTCCTATGAAATTTCCTTTTTTATTTTTGGGAACAATGTTTGTAATGTTTGATGACACAAGACGGCATAATCTTAAACAAAACATAAAATCACACGGGACTCCCGTACGAGACGGAAGTCAGTTTCGTACTAACTGGAGTTTGTATTTGCTTTAGCGTTTGATATTTGCTTTCCGGACCTAAGGATCTGTGTTCCGCACGTTCCATCTGCCTTTTGTTTTAGAAATCTGTGTTTGAGGCAAGCTGAAAACTTGCCACATCGTTCTCCTATTATATCCCTACACGGAGGTGCCGACCTGGCTGGTGAGTAACGAGTCAAAATTAATTTAGATCACCTGGGAGGTAGATAGTCTCTCCAAAATGATCTTTCATTTTGATAATCCCTATTTAATTATTATAACTCCCGACAAAAAAAAGGGGTGTTATAAGTTTGGCGTCAATGTCTATCTGCCTATCTGTCTGTATGTGTGTCAGTCTGTGTGTGTCTGTCTGTGGCACCGTAGAGCTCAAACGGATGGGCCGATTTCGATGCGGTTTTTTTTATTTGAAGGTTAATTTCCGTGCGGATGTGCATAGCTATCGGTTAATATCGATTCAAAATGGCCGCCTCCACAAAATGAAGGACAAAATATTTCTTCACAGCCTACCTCAATATGGCTATCAAATGAAAGGGCCAAGTAGTTCCTGAGATTAGCGCAAGATTAGCAATTCTTGTAGGTATATGTACGAGTATATACCTATGTATAGAATCTGAATCTCGGAAACGGCTCAAACGATTTTCATGAAATTATGTATAAAGTGGGTTTCGGGGACGATAAATCGTTTTAGCCAGGTTTTATTTTTACGTGCGTTTTTTAAAAAACTTTTAGTTTGTGCGAAAATCTGTATGTATCTATATGGTCACCCAGGTACTATAGATATATATGAGTAGCAGAGTGGTTTTAGCTACGTATAGTTTCTGTTTTCGTATTTTTAAATGATAGAATTAGACTGTGTTCTATTTTCCAGACTACAATCCGTGTTCCAGACTTTTCCTCGGTCCATCCATTCGTTGCGACGTGATTGAGTAATAAACAATTTTTTACAAAAAATTAAACCGACTTCAACACCACAAATAGGCACTCAAAAGTGAAAAATAATTTAATATAGGTAATTATTATAAGCGCTACTCACTCATCCATATGAAGTCGGTGCCAGGCTAGTTAAAAAGTTACTATGTACGAGGTAGTAAGTAAGTAGGCATAGGTAAGTAGTATCTATCTACTACCTGTTAGATTTGGCTGGCACCGACTTCATATAGATGAGTGAGTAGCGGTTATAATAATTACCTATATTAAATTATTTTTCACTTTTGAGTGCCTATTTGTGGTGTTGAAGTCGGTTTAATTTTTTGTAAAAAATTGTTTATTTTACCCTTTTTAGTGCTAAACAAGTTTTCACTAATGCATTTACACGATTTCGTGTTGAGATCTCAATACATGAATTAAACCCAAACACTGGGTAGTTCCTGTAAGCCGTTAAGAAATTCCCTTGACTGTCCTTTATCTTCATCATCAGACCACTAATGACAGTCACAACCCATCTATGTAAAAAGTTCTCATCAATACAAATTCATCGAGCCCAAACACAAGGTAACTACTATGTACCGTCGAGGAGTTCCCTCGGCCGTCTTCCCGCTCCCTCATCAGATCGACTCCAGACCATCTTTAAACTATACTGCTTTAAAATGCTCTAGCAAAAACTTAAGTAACGCACTAGTCATCTATACAATTTTCGAAAGTTATCCTCGATTTCTCTAGGATACCATCATCAGATCCTGGTTTCCTTATCATGGTACTACCCTTGGAATATCTCCTTTACAACAAAAAAAGAATCATCAAAATCGGTTCATAAACGACGAAGTTATCCGCGAACACACATAAAAAAAAAAAAAAGGAACATACATACGGTCGAATTGAGAAACCTCCTTTTTTGAAGTCGGTTAATAAATATACAAACTTTCATATTTAAATGTTTATAATGTACAGGACTTAATCACGATTTAATTCATTGTTTAAATACCTCGACGTTTCATATTTTACCTAATAAAATTAGTCGATTTTTTATTTTAATTTTTTTATGATGGAAGGAGCGAGACTTGCCTCCGATAGACACCCTAGATTTCGATTTTTATTGCTAATCTTTGAGCAACACGCCTACTCATAACAGCCTAATGCCACACAGCTATTTGAACATGAAGAGTTCAAATCACTGTCTGGCAATGCACTCTGGTCGTCATCTGAAGGTTCGTACAAAATCTGTTGCTAAAATAACTAGGAAAGATGCTGTACTTCCCCAGACTGACTCTGTTAAGTAATCTCCCACTACAAGACTTTGACAATAGTTTACTTTGAATAAAAAATTGTTAGGTATACGGCAACAAAATTGTTCAATCGAAAATCAGAAGACTGATTTTAAGAACATAAATTATATTACCTTTGGCTTTTGTGTTCATTTTATCGTTTATGTATTGGAATGGCAGTCTGACCCGATATTACAGGCTATTAATTACAATTTACACCCAAAATAATGATGTATTTACAAAATATTATTTGTCTCTATTTAAACTGGTACAAGCCTTGAGCTTCCACAAATCTGAGATGCTTTTATAAATTACTTTTGATTTACAACGTCTATGCGAAAGAGCTGTGCGTATGACCAGCGAACCAGGACACAGATGAGGCATTACCATCTTCCTTTATTAGTCAACTTTGCAATGAGTTGAGGAAGTGCGGAAGATCAGCTTATACTGGTGCCATAACTGCCACCCGTCTTCACCTCAAACTTATATTAGTTTGGCTATTCATTTAAACCCTTACAAACTTTATATTCAAACAAATACCATATAAATCTCTGCAGGAAACGGAATGTCTAATTAAAAGCTTTGTTAATAGAGTTAGCGAGTAATTCCAACTTTAGTTTAAAACTTGTATTTCACTTAGTAATGAGGTAGGTATGAATTCTCTAAGGGTCTATTTATCTTATCCAGTTTGGAGTATTTAACTGCATAAGTTTTAGTATGATTTAGAATCAGCTGAATTCGCATAAATACTCGTATTACATTTACTATTTCAAATAGTTCTTTAACAGTTTAATTTAAACATTTTTATGCTCAAAAATTCACAAAACTACACGTAAATCAGATTTTTAGAATTAAATAAGTACGAGTATTAATAAATTTTTATCTTAATCGAATAAGAATATAATGTAATTGAATACTAAAACTTGCAGTTTTTTTAACATATCTGGAAAAGTCTCCATTATGTATGTTAATACGAAGTAGTATGTTGGCCGTCTAAGCAAGGTATGCATGTGTCCTTAGTATATACTAACACTACTCAATCGTCCATTTCGTTCGTCAGAAAATCGGCGGCCCTGGGATTTTGCTCTACTAATGTTTGTTAGGAAAAGTTGATATTGATGGTTGTTGATGTCTTCCAGCTGATTTTGGATACGGCGACTGCTTCTGTTTTTTTTTTTCATTACATTTACTGTGGTTGGTGTTCTCTCAGATGACTTATGTAACCTAGTTTTGCTGTGAAAGTTCGCGAACAGTCATGGCAAGTTAGGATGCCATCCTTAGAATCATTAGAAAAAGTATTATAGTTGTATGTTAACTGACTGCTATCCTACCGGTGTTATTCGTAACTTTGCACGTAATTTTAGAAAAAGACTTTTCCCTACTCCACTATTAACTCCATATTTTTCGTAAAAAATATAACCTACGTGCTACTCCTGACTGTACTAAATAATAATAACAAAATGTCGGTTAACATTGTTCATACAATACATACTAACTGGACCCAAGAAAAGCTTGTATTATAGTAGCCAGCTAGCTGATATTATACTTAAATATTTACAATATCCGTGCTTATGATAGGTATAAAGGAACACCAGACACTGAACAAATCTTTGTATTCTTCACACGTATATTTGTGCATGCATGTGCATTACGAACCTATAATCTCTGGTACTCATAGGTACTTACAGGTAGACTTACTACCAAATCAGTCTCGAGGCCAATTTTAGCTCCAAATTTGACACTTATCCTGTGACTGATCTTGATCTCAGTCTTCACAACGTTTTTGTGGAACAAACATCATCAAAACAACAAATCATCAAACTTTCACATTTTTATTATAATATTAGTGTACTTAACGCATATTTTTTTGTCACAAATCACTTACGACTGTTTCCTTTTCTTTTCTCTTACAGATGGAACTATCTGTACCTACCTACCATTACAGTTCTATTGTAAAATACAATTCTGTTTTCTTCAAAATATTTAATTCTGTTAACAAGTTTTCCTCGAATCGAAACTTTAAGTTTGTTCGAGGCATAAACGGGGCCTACTTCGTAAATTTATAAAACCAGCTTATTCCTACTTAATCTTATTTGATTATTTGTACTCTATTAGCGGTTAAAACTGAAACCTGAGCACTTTATGTGTATACAGTAAATGTTATTTTTTGACCCCCGACGCAAAAACGACATGGCTGTCTGACGCTGTGTGTTTGTGTCTGTTTATAGCATCGTAGCTCCCTAACGGATTCACCGATTTTAAGTTTAGATTTTTTTTCGTTTTAAAGATAAATTTATCGTGACCTTAGCGTTAGTTAGGACTTAAACCCTCTACACACGAGCCCTAAAATCAGAGGAAGTTACCTAAAACTAGTGGGGAGGACCCTACATCGCACTATAAATCACCAATCATATGGTGCGATGTGGGCTCCTCCCCACTACTTTTACGTCATTTCCTCTGTTTTCAGGGCTCGTGTGTAGAGGGTTTTAGCTATGTTTGATGAAAATCGATCCAAGATGGCTGCCGCAACAAAATGGTGGTTTACGTATTTTTACATACAACTCCCTCGATATGGGTGTCAAATGAAAGGGCTGAACTAAGGGAATTTGATAAATTTGGATTTCAAGATAGCCGCCCGCCACAAAGTGTCGGATCGGAAGGCAATACCGCAAACAAAGATGTAGCCCCTTACGTAGAAGATTATTTCTTATTCTTCTTTCACTTTACTCTAACAAAACACAGAGTGAATCTACCACAAGTATTAGTAGTTTCTTGAATGGCCGTAAATATATCCAAAATTTGATATTAAGGTAATTTAATCTGTAGTTGACCAGTGTTATCTCACAAGAAAATGGTGTATTAATAAGTAATCGTGGCCGTGCTCAGGTGTACGAAAATCAAATAAGTTATGCTGTTTCGCGGCTCGGCCCCGATTACTGTAGGCTCGCGAGATGGTAACATAGTTGGATAATTATTGCGAGAATAACGGATTGCCTTCGTTTTTCTTTGTAAACAGGCTGAGCTGGCTAAGCTTAGGCTGTAAATATTTCCCGTTTCAAGGAAATAGCTTGAAAATTGTTTGACTATCGGGAAATAAAAAGAGTGGTGTTTGTACGTCAACTAACTAATACGATTAAGATATATGGACTTAAGACAATCAGCCGTAGTTATAAAGTCATTTTTCCTTTGCTAGTTTTATTTCAAACGTATACATTTTAGACCTTTATTTTTCACTTGAAGTAATAAAAAAAATCATATTTAACATCATCATAAACCACTTATTCAACGAACTAATCTTTCACCACTTTCTCCCTCGTTTCGGCAGTTTTACTGTGTTTATTCGAACCAATATAGGTACTTCATATATTCAATCATTGACTCTAATATTCGGACTTGTCTGATTGAGACTTGTACGCAAAAGTTTATAAAAAAATTACCGAGTTAAAAATGAAGAAGGTGCTTGATTCTTCGGAATCTTTGTTTTTATATATAGCTACGTTCATCGATTACAGCTTAAAATTTTAAAGGTTTCTTCTCAGGTGTTTTCATATAAATTTTAAAATCTATGGAGGTTATAACTGTTGTGAAATTACAACCTAATACATTTTATTATAAATGATAATAATAGATTTAAAGATTATATTCTAAATGTTTCTTAAATCATGACTATATTACTAAACTGAAGATTTGCCCCCCTACTGCCCATCAAATCCTGACACAGCTCAAATATGTCCCCCAACTTTCAGGCTCCCATAACAATTCACCACAAGACGTATTACAACACAATTGCTCCACTACACAAAATCCTTCAATGCCTAACTTGGCTTAAAATAAGCTTCCACGCGTCAAAATTCCAAGAAATTAAAACAGTATGCGAAATCCTCTAAATTCTATTACAGCCACTAATTTTCCCGCAAGATCCGGCCACGTAAGCCGAGGATCCCTGTACATCACGTGGGCGCTGTGCCCTGACATGGGGCTTTGCGTTATGATAAAGTGCCTGTTCACATATTTTATCGCCTATGTGTCGAGGTAGAATGTATTAGGCGGTGCGTGGAACGATACTTCATTTTCTGGGACTGGGGCGTTGGAGGTTACAGGGAAGTGACCGCACTTGTGATCGTTGGTATTTGGGGTTGGTGATCGTCTAATAGCGGTTATGTTAAGAACTGGTAGGTACATGAGGCGTCGGTGTGTCTTCACAACATTTCTTCAAGTTAGTCGTTTATTTAGGTATATTTCTCAGTTAGTGCAATTTTTATATGGGAATATAGACGAGTTCAAACAGAACGAGATTATAAATTCGGTCGATGTGTTTTCACAAGTAAGTTAATTTTTTTTAAATGCTCAAAAATAGCAAATTTATTGCAATAGTTCAAGTCTTTTATTTTATCATATGTCTAGTACATTTGAATAAATGTTTTACAAAATTATACAATTTTTAGATTACCAATTTTGCGTTTCTTCGATTATCATCCGAAATAAACCCGTAGTAACTTATCACTATAAGAACGTCTCAATTCACAATAGTAAACTCTTAGGTTCGAATTCCGCTTGCATCTTTAAATATTTTTCCAAGTGTAGATTTACAAATTTGTAATTGCCACTAGCTTTTATGGTGAAACTATAGTGAGAAAACATCACAATAAGATACATGTTGCATCCATATCTCAGGCACCAACCCTCACTTAACCAGCGTGGCGAATAATAATTATGGTCTTATCTCTTACCTGATAGACTGCAGGCCCTTGAACAAAATTTATGGATCGAATGAACCAGCAGGAGACCTATGTAGGATGATAAAAGGGTATAAAGTCTTAGTAATAAGATTCCGCACTATGCCGTCACTTGTAAGCTGTCCAACTAAGTGCAATTGAAGAGGTGGGGTTCTAACCCTCCATCATTTCTCCTTGTCGCATGATTTTTGTACGGCATCACGGAATAATTGATTAGAAGAGGTATTGAAACTGTATGGAACCAACGCCGTACATAATCAAATGACCAAATTTACTCTGTAAATCGTCGGAAAATCATGAATTTTTTCGACAAACTAATAATTTTTTTTTTTTTTATAGTTTCTATACCTCTTCTAATATATTATTCCGCAACGCCGTACAAAAATCATGCAACAAGGAGAAATGATCGAGGGTTAAGACCCCCCCCCCTCTTCAATTTCACCCAGTTGGATTGGTTGCTGAATATTATTACTTTATACTTTTATACCCTTCTATCATCCTACATAGGTTACCTGGTGGTTCATTTGACCCATAAATTTTGTTGGCCTGTAGTCTATGAGAGAAGGTATTGAGTTCTAGCAGTGAGGACATAGAATGTGGAATGCGACAATAAGGAGTGCTGATACTGTATTCTTATACTATCCGCTTCTATAATACTCATCTATTAAAAAAAAACACAAAAACGTACAACAAAAATTATGACCCGTTCCAAAAACAAACCAAAGTAACCCATTGAGATATTTAAAACACTGTAGTAACGGTTCTTTTTCCTCTCTTATAAATAGTTATTTGTTATTCAAGAGTGCAAAGTTGATTTTTAACCGCGTGCTCAATTTTGATGACCGAGCAAGCGAAGGATTCTAAAATTAGAATCCTGAGCGTAGCAAGGGAATCAAAAGAGCACAAGGTGAAAAATCTTTGCACTCGAGTGCAACACGTAACTTTTCATTCCACCTCAGCGAGGAAATTACTAAATGCAAATTTTTAAATGTTTTCGCGCTAAGCAAATTAAAAAAGTAAGTACACCAAGGAGGTTCCGAGTTTGAGTTTTTAACATATTAAAAAAAAATGTATGATGCAGTCGGCACCAAGGAGGTAGAAATAAATAGGTTGAATTATGTTTTGAATTCAAAACCTCAGTACACACGATGTTCTAAATTCAAATTTACTTTAACCTCTAGAGGGTAAAAACGACTTTTGCGCCCTGATATCGAGGAGCAAAAGTACTCTTTCCGAGCTGGTGGGATGAAAAAGTATATGTTTATTCTCAGCGAAGAAGAGTACTTTGTTATCTCTAAACATTTTTTATCAAAAGTTCCAAACAGCGTTTCAAGTAAATTAATAACTCATAGCGGAAAACAAAAACTCATCATGAACGCCTCTCAAATTGAATTGTCATAGAATTTTAATTCGTCCCGAATTGAAAATGAGCTCCCTCGAAACTTACGGAGGTCATCTGAATGTCTAATTTGTAACCTCAGGCGAACGTGCCTCCATTTTAATATTTCACACAAAATACAGTAACACCTGGGCTTATATCTGAAATTTCATGCTTAAATCTGATATTTCATAACTGGGGCGAGATAAAATGTACGCAGTTTTAAATCTTATTCTCGATAACATTGTAGCTACAAGAGAGATATGAGTTTCATGTTATTTTTTACTGTAAAGGATAAACTGAAGTTTTTAAAGCTGTTTCTACCTCTACAATGTCTTGACTTGCGTTAAGCACGGTCAAACGCCGTTGTGCTTCTTTGCAAATTTTACGAAACATTTTATAAATTTAACTCAGCTATAACCGGTTGCGTAAAACTTACATTTTGTTAAAAATGGGAGTAGTAAAAACACATGCATACTACGAGTAATTGACATGATAATAGGTATATTACGCCAGTAACAAAAACATTGAGTCGTCACTGGACTAGCAGATGTGAAACATTGAAATTATTTTGCACGGCAAGTTCGTTCATTTCTGAAGTGATAACTTCTTTAGACACACCGCACACAGATTATTTCGTAGACTGTAAGTGAGGCTGATCCGTCACGGTCTGAGGTGAAAGGCTTGATCGGATGAACTCGGGACCGCCGAGTGTACCTGAGGAAGAAAAAGACGGGCAGGTGCTTTTCACTGCAGAGCTGCTGTGACGCTATCCACGGCTTATAGGTTTACACTTCTAAAAAGTGGTGAAGAAGAAATTTCACTTCAAAACTCCCGATGGTGAGTATATACGCACTAAGCAGTCCACTTTATGTTCCCGTTACTAGGACTCGAGGCATTATTTCATAAGAAGCGAGTAAAGGTCATGACGCACCATGCTGCCAAGCGCGAATAGGCGGATGACATATTTATTCGAAAGATATCTCTCTTATAAAACATGTCTGTTTCTATACATCGCTTTTTTCACTTTAAAGAAGTTCTGATAACAAATTCGGTAAATACTTAGATGTGCAGGCAGGATTTTAGCTTACTAACTTACTTCTGAAATCGGACTTTTTAGCTTCTAAGCTACCACGACTTTTAATAGGCCACTTGTAGTGTATTCTATATATATACTGAATTTGTGAATATCCACTGATTCTGCAGTCAACGAACAATGTGGGTAAATTTTCTAAATAAAATATTTTTTCTTTATTTCCAAACATTACCAGTACGGACACTTTAAGTATACAGGTGCAGCCGCGATCAGACTAGTCTAGTACGTTAGCATGACTCGGCACGCTCCGCTCACCTTCTAACCCATCCAACGTAAAAATCTAATCCCAGAATAACACGAATACTCAAGATTTTCAACAGTTTCTGCAGTCTCATCTCAAAATAATAAAACTGGAATTTGCAGAAATGACTTCACTATTTAATTTTCTAAGTTATCTTATAACGCTGGAATCCTCACTGCGTGTAACAAAGTTAGGTATATTTAAGTAGATTGCAGGCTCCGGAATAAGATTGCATTAAAGTTGGCCGTCCAATATCGAAATATGCCGACTTTGCAACGAATGTGCCAAGCTTCTTCCGATCCTGGAAGTTTTACCTATTTACGAACATTTTAAACACGCTTGAGGTGGAATTGGAATATTTCTTCATGTTCCTTGTTGTGGGTAGCCAACGTAATTAGTGTAAAAAGAATACTGTGACAGTGTCTGCGGTTTCGTCTGATGTTTCAAATTATTCAAATAACATACAAATTATTCGTATGCCAAAAATTGTTGTTTTGTCGCTCCATTACTTTTGTGGTCAAGGTTTGTATTTAAAGGTAATGTTAAAATAATGAATTACGTTCCGCTTCAAAGGAATCATCAAGTTTTCAGGATAATAAGAGTCATCCTTATTTTTATCTCATACCTTTGTGTGTTGCTTTATTATTCTGGTGTAAAATTTTACCGAATTCAAATCGACACGGACGCAGCACAAGATCGTGCTCAGTGGAGAAGAAGGACTAGGAAAGCTGACCCCAAGTAAATGAGATAAGGTCTAGAGGAAAGAAGAAGAAAATTTTACTAGAACAAATAATGCGAAAAACTAACAGACTTTTGGCTAAAATTCAAACTATTCAGAATTTTAAATATCTATAAAATTAGTCATTTTCAAAACCAATTTTTCGACCAAATAACTGGACAACTAGAGTATATTTTGACAATTATTAAATTTAGTTACGTCTAAATGTCACAAAGTGTATAATAAATTAACAAAATGAAAAATTGGTGCCACGGTTGTCGAAATTGAGAATGATTTTTGACTTACACTCTGAAATGACTCATCATAATTTTTTTCATTTGTTCAGGTTTTCTACCTCTCATTACATATCTAATATAAGAATACAACTGTTTTCATAAGAAAACAATGTATTCAAAAGTAATTTAGGGCAACTAAGTCAATTTTAACGCAAAATTCATTCACCCCCAAGTTTTCCGTTATCATGTTAAACATATTCTAGTTTTAATTTAAAATTAAACTCCCCACACGAATTC
This sequence comes from Ectropis grisescens, assembly GCA_017562165.1. NCBI lineage: Eukaryota > Metazoa > Arthropoda > Insecta > Lepidoptera > Geometridae > Ectropis > Ectropis grisescens. The sequence continues at coordinate 10,246,761 of CM029776.1, read as the reverse complement.
ACCGGAACTATTAACAACTTCAATAAGCAATCAACATCACACCGCGTTCCGACGCATAATGAATAACCCGAACTAATTCTACGTTGGCAACGTGAAAAGGCGTAGTTATGGTTTCCAGCTACTTCGCAACTACCTCGTCCCCCGCGCCAGAACTTCCCTTGGACCTTAGCGGGGGACTTCGCATTAATTTGCGGTTTCGTATTGAGAAGTCGTACGCACAATCCGGTCTTTCATATGGACATCGTAAATCAAAGGTGACTACCGAAATTAAAACCAGCGGCGTGTATTAATTTTCAGTGCAATTGGTGCGACGTCGACAGATTTTGTGGTATTGTAAAGGAAATTTAGACAAAACTTGGGAACACCTGGGTTAGCTCGGAATGTAATTTGTCTCTTTCAATGTGGAATAGAACGACATACATCGACCACTTTGAACCAAAACCAAGTACCCCAATGCAGTTCTATTCAGTCTATGGACACTGAATAATCATAGAATCAAAAGTCCTATTCGCAACCGTTATCGCGTTAAACACATTCAGTTGGTATCTCATTTGAGTAAAAGTTATAATTACGTTGACCATTATCATTATCGGGAGCAATTATATTATCAGCTGCGGTTTTATCAGTTCATGAACTACAATTGCGAGTGAAATGAGTTGGAAATTGGCAAATTGAGAGAAATGTTTGGGATCTATGCTTTGCCATTCCACGTGTATCGATCCAAGGTGAAGGGCATAGGAATAACTCTTGGTTACGAGGAATGGAACTTCAAACAATAGTAAAGCTTCTTGAATACCTACAATACCTATAAAATTATTTACGCGAGATTAGGTAAACGCGCACACAAAGAAAAAAAATTAAATCGGAATTCTTCAACTACATACGAGTATAAATAAGTAGGATAAGATTTTCAAACTCTTGCCTAAGACACAATAGTTTTAGAAACTGCGGTAGTTATCTAATAAATTTAAATTCGCTATACAAAACAACAAAATATTTTTATCTGGGTACATAAATCTGGGAAAATAAATGGATAATTTTTAATTCCTTCAAAAGTTGAGGCTGTAAGTCGACGGTTATACCGCGGGAAGCAATTAGTGTTTTCATATTATTTCACATTTTTATCTGGATATCCAGATGTGAAATCAAATCAAATGTGAATAATATGAAAACACTAATTGCTTCCCGCGGTGTAACCCTCAACTTACAGCCTCAACTTTTGAAGGAATTAAAAATAATCCATAATACAATAATATTATGTATTTAATTTCATTCCAATTCATCTCGTTACTCAGTAGAATAAAAAAATACATGAAAATCAGTTTGGAGAATTGACGTGGAGTAAGTATTTTTTTATGTTACTTACCTTCCTTGCCTGATATCTCAAAATTGGCCATCTGAGTAAGGTAGCGGGTTTGCATGTTTGTGTTCTTAGTATATACTAACACTACTCAATCGTCCACATTTCGTTCATCAGAAAATACGTGACGTCTGGCGTCTGGGACCTTGGATCATAAGTATTACATCAGCTATTTGGCTTCCCTAATACAAGCCCTGCTTAGTTGGGACTAGATATCGTTTTTTCTGAGAAATATCCACCTACAAAATTCACTTTTCCCTTGTATATAAAACTTTCTAGAATTGTTCATTGGATATGAGAGAGCTAAGAGCATTCGTCTATTGGGCGGCTTTATTCAGTAGCCCACAGGTGCTCGATATGCGCGGTTGGTATAGCTGTTACTTGATGGAATTGCGGTATCGAGCGCATGTTGCATAGTGCTGTCCAGTGTTTCTAAGCAATGACAGGGAAATACAAATAGTAATACTCAATAATAATATATTACTATAATAATATTCAATGATAATAATAATTATAATACAAAGTATTCACCCTATATAATGATTTTGATTTCGTTTAATGTAATCTCTTTTAATAGATGACATCTGATATCTCTTGAACAACTTAGTTAAAACAAGTAAGAAAAAATTTTTTCATAACAGTTTATCACTAGGCCGAAGAAGAAAAGGGACTGCCGATAACAGTATAGTCCAAGAGATAGCACCAAATTTTGGGTAGGTATTTGAGGCAAGCTAAACACTTGTCACATAGCTCTCCTATTATACCCCAACACGGAGTTGCAGGTCTGGCTCGTGACTACGGAGCAATATGAATCCATACGTTTATAAAAAAAAATTTAGTATTTTTGGCATTAGTCTACGTGGCATCAGTATTTGTGGCATTAGTCATGAAATTCATATATGCTGTAGTTAATTGGTTATATTTTTTTTAAACAGGCGTTTTAGTCGGAGTTCTAACATCGTCAGATGCACAAAAATAGAAAAAAACGTATTTGAGGCAATTTTAAATTTTAATTGGGTACTATTTATGACTACAAAAAACTCAAAAAAACATCATTTTAATGAGATTTTCTGCTTGCTAGGCGATCTAAATTGACGGATTCATTTTGCGCCGTTACTCGCCAGCCAGCTTTGCACCTTCGTGTTGGGGTATAATAAGAGAGGTATTGGACAAGTTTTCAGCTTGCCTCAAATACCTACCCAAAATTTGTTACCAGCTCTCGGAATAGTACGTCACCACTGTATAGCTATAAATACATGTATTGCTATTACGCATGTCATTGACGCAAATTCACAGGATTTCACTTATTCAAAAAGCGTCCAAACACACAAACTTTCTCATTTATAATACTAGCCAAAATAAGTAGAGTTAAGATAACATAACTTTATACACAGAAACAAAATACAATTACGCTTATCTCTTTGTTCATCCAATTTTACTATTTTACGAAAAATGCACAAAAACGACAAGATCGTCCTAAAATAAGGCTGATCATAAACTACATGTCACGTCGAACGTAACGTAACGTTGTAATTAAAACACGTCTTAATTCCTAACGTGACACGCGACGACACGCAATACGGCCGAGGCTATGATTAATTCCGGTTGGCCGGGTGACTCGTGCTCAATCGCCATCTGTCCTTATTAATTGCCTTGTCAGCCGTAATCGTGTGTCCGAACGTTCAGGGACTAGCCATACTACGGAAGAAATGTTATCAGGTCAAGTGCGAGATGCACTCTCAGTTCAATACCACAACCATCATAGGTCCACTCATTTGAACTTCATTTCGGTAGGAATTTGTATCGTTTGTTCAACTTGCAGTGGACGATGTTTTGTTCCTTTTTTTATTTCTAATTTTACTAGCAACGCCTTGCAGTTTTACTCGCGTAATTCCCGTTCCCGTTGTTTTAACAAGATAAAATCAAACTAAATCTAACTGTATTTCAAATTTCAACCAGATGCGTTCTAACGTTGCAACGTAATTGAGCAACAAACATCCAAGCATGTAAAAATGTACATATATTTATAACTAGCAGTGCCCTGCGGCTTTACCCGCGTAGTTCTCATTCCCGTTATTTTCCCCGGGATAAAAAGTAGCCTTTCAGACTATAATCTACACCGTGTTCTTAACTTCAGTCCGATCCATTTACACGTTACGATGTGATGGAGCAACAAACATCCACATATTGAAACATGCAAACATTGACATTTATATTATTAGCAGTAGAATATTAGTAGGCTTACCTGACACTTAACACAGTATAAAAAACTATTTTTTCTTTACGCAAGCTGTGTCTCTAGTCTTCGGAGGGGTAAATTTTCACCGCACTCCATCGGAAGCGGCTTGATTTTCGACATGCGGTTTTTGTATTTTGACGTACAAAATAACATTTTTATAAACAGTATTTATTTTAGGAACATTGTATTCTCGGGTCATATTATTGCACAACACTGGACAGAGCACTAAACGCCACGAGCTGATTCCACATCGATAAGTGCGGTCAATCCCCTTCCTGGTCCTCAGTTCGCCCTCGCAGTTCCCTTTAATTGTTTTCTGCGAATGGGAAAGATAAAAATGTCGTTGTGGGATTAGGTATGTGGAGTAATTAGCCATGAGTGTTGTGGGTTGAAATGTTCTGATTCTAATTATACTGGTGTTATCGGGAAACGAACGATAAGCCAGTATTAAGTTCAATTCTATAAATCTCGATTAAAAGCCAATATGCCTCTGGGTACTTTAATACTTGTAACTTTGCAGCAAATTTCATAGCCGTATGTATGTAAGTTTGTACCTATGTTCTGAATACAGTATGGAACTACATATGTTGAAATGAACATCTGTTTTGCTTTTCATTGGGCGTACTTTACGTTTGTAGTACGTAAGTATAAACAAAAAACAATAACACTGTTCACAGTAAAGAAACGTTCGTTTTTAATTTAATTTTACATTAATTGTAATAATTCATACCAAAAAAGTTAAACATGCATAAATACTCTTTATTACGTTTGCAAACAAAACTACTCAAACCCTCATTTCTGTCTCCATAGCACTCATGCCTTCTTAAAGTCAAAGTCAAAGTCAAAGTCAAAGTACTTTATTCATAAATGTACAATTTACACGTCAATTAATAAAAAATAAAAACAAAAGAAAGAGCATACAAATTGTATACATTTTCAAAGTTTGAAACTACTACTTTACTGTATTACAATAATTATTGTACAGAAAACTGTCAAGCATTATATGAGTATAATGTCTTTATTGCAATTGTACTAACCTATGTCAAATTTATTTATTTACATTTTTATGGGAACTTTGCCATCACTCTCTAAAAATTCGCTGTAACTATAAAAAAGTTTGATCGATAAGCCAGCACTTTAATCTGTTTTTGAAGCTGCCGAAACTTGGGGCCGATATAACTATTTTGGGAAGAGCGTTATAAACTTCCGGTCCCATAATGTGAGTTAACTTCTGTGACCTCGTGAGAGAGTGTGGTATAACATCCAGCTTGTCGGCGTTGCGTATGTTGCGAGAATGTCTCTCTCCTCGCGTGTTGTACGATCGCGTGTTGTTACACACAAACTTAGAGATACAAGTAAACATATTTACAACTACCTTAATAACTGTAATACGTAGATCTTCCGGAAGAATTTCAAACCAAAATCATTTCGATTAGTAAGCAATATGAACAGACGTGGAAAAAGGAGGCGATTAGAAGTTGGAAGTTTGGAGGTTACATACATACGTATGTATGTATGTTTATTTTCGTGAATTGTACATTAGTTGTGTTTTTTTGTATTCGAACTACTTCTACTGCTACTTAGCCTCATTATTTTCAGAAAATCTTCAACTGATTTGGCGTGGTTCCTTTCCACCCACTTCCCGCCTGGCGAATATCGGGTTTTATTGAAAAACTATTCAAAATGCGAAGTTGATGGCAAAAACAATGGCAGATAAACGTACTATAGAATAGTAGTTACTTCTGGAAATCAATTTATTATATTTTGTTTTGTTTTTTCTAGAAACATTGCCCTTCTTACCGAAACATAGTGACGTTTGCAAATTACTGCCTGGCGGCAGAATAACCAGCAAAGTGTGATACTTCTAATACTTCCCCAGTCGCACTTTGAATAAAAGAGCTCCACTACTTAAGTGGTAGTAGAAAATGTGTGATGTGTTATTATGCTGATTTTTTTACCACGAGTATACCTACAAAAATGCTATTGTTCTAAACTCAACAATCTATCATCCCAAAGTAAAAAAAGGTAAATAAAGTACGCAACAATAAATGCCTACGATAACAAAACGCATTTACGTCTGTAATTCAATTAATGACCTATTAGTTTCCCTAAATGCCATGCTATTAATCTCAGAACCACGTGCTTGACTTATTAGTCCCTAATTAAATAAATTGTTAATGCACAACCACAGGTGTGATCATTGATAGTAGTAGTAGCAGGACTCCTTGCAGAGTCGGAGTCGGTATATAGTAACATAAGTTTTGCCAGTTATTATATCGCCAAGAAATGAAGTCCAACCATTACAGTTTACAGTATTCCGGGTTGAAAGATGATGTTCCCAGAAAAATAACATGGCAAAATAGATTAATCATCTTTTATATCGTTGAAGTGAAAACTTCTTTTGACGCACCACAGACAGATTTTTCGTAGGGGGCTGTGAATTGAATTCTAGCGTCATTCTCGGGAATGATAAGAAATCTTCGGGAAAACTCGGAACCAAAACCATTGGCCATCTAGAAATGCTAGAAATGCTCACGCATTTCTCAATGGCCTTTGGGCCGATGGTCGAAGTAAGCTATCAAATTCTAAGTTATAAGTTTTCGCGTCTATCGGCACTTCCTAATGCTGCCATTTTTTTAAACAGCTTGTTACAGTTCATTTCAATGAACAGACGTATTGTTACCATCGGATGCATGTCTTGCTGGAAGCGTCAACCTGTTTAATTTTGTAACCCAATCACCATATCATTTATATATATAACGTATTTACATCACCAAACTTAGTACTAGAAAGTAGCATTAAGCTACATTGACTTCGGCAGTTGGCCTCACTCCACTGTCTACCAAACTTAGTACTAGAAGGCTCTATTAACATACCTAGGGCAGTCAGTCATAAACATAAATCATAGTTTACTGATAAAAATCTAAAATTTACGTGTACCATCAAACAATCTCACTTTTAATCATCCAATAAACCATCAAAAATCACTGTAATTGGCTCCGTAAAATATGATATTCAAAAATGTACTTTATGAACGCTTTACATTGTGAAATCTAGCAAAATCTAACAGTGGGAGTACTGGAATAGTTGAATCAATTGTGCGGTAGTGGGTAACGGGCCACGAAAGGCGATAAGCTAAACTTACGATGCCTTTTGTACCCCACCGCACCAATATTTTATTGTGATCTTTGAACATCCTGCAGTGAATGTGTATTTATTATTACGTAATTTTTTATAGCCCAGTGTTATTCTCTTATTGATGGAATATTTTATTATTATTTATTATGTAAGAGTTTGTTTGGCATTTTGGGCCTACATTATTAATGAAATACCTGTGTCAAGAGTTTCATCTTTAAATACGAGAATATTGTTATTTTAGAATCAACACTAATCTATGAATTATTTTACCGCCTTCAAAAATGAAAAAGATTTTCAATTCGGTTGCATGTTTTTTTTTGCATGTATGTTTTGCGATAACTCCGCCAATTGTGAATCGATTTTGATGGTTCCTTTGTTAGATTATATTATATTTGTTCAGAGGTGGTCCCATACATTTTTTTTTTATAAATTGATATAGATGTTTTTGAAATATGAACTGAAAAGTAAAATTTACTTACATTTTATGGAGGACGACGGCGTGATAGCTTCTTATGAAATTTGGTTGGGCATTGGGCATATGAATTTTTTGTTTGTTTTTAGGAGTAATTAAATTATTTGATGGAAAATTTCAACAACACCAATGAGTAATTTATGGGAGAATGAGTTGTTCATTCACCCAAAAACATATTAGATTTAGGCATCAGTACGAACGTCTATACTCACGCTATTTTCTTTGTAATATGATTTGAAGCTCTATTTTGTAACAATAATTTTGCGTTATACCGTTATCTTGCCTGACGCTATGGTGAAATAAAGGTGTTTAAATGAATCTACTTCTTTGACGTTCAAACCACCAAGATGTGCTCAAGTACATCTTAGTATATTATGTCCAAACATAAACCTATGGAAATTTAAAATTAGTATCGTTGGCAATGTAATCCTAACAACTATGAGGACTGCAGAAAATGATATTATTAAACACGTTATTTAAGAAATTTATTGACATCTATTCAACAAGGTAGAGCGGACGTAATCATTGCTTGAAAGTCAACACATGTAAAGCATTTACAATAACATCCGTGTTTCGAACTTTGAACAATTCACCGCCCACGATCAGAGGGCTCGTATTCATATGAAACTTCCTGAGGTCAAAGCGGAAAAATAAATGGTTTGAGAAATTCATAAAAATAGAATGAATTTTTCAGCGAAATCATTTGTGACTCGTTTATCGGTATTATTGAAAAACAAGTATCGAATCAGGAACTTGATAGATTTTAAATATTTACATGATTAAGTTCTAACACTACATTATTTTAATTTGTCACGGTAGTTATTTTACATTAAAGAGTTAAGAGACAAGCAGTATATGTTACTGATGGTAAGCAACACGCCTGCCCATCACAACACACTGTCAATCAGCTATTGGAACATAAAAAGGTCATCGTCTACCAAATCATTTCTAGCATTGCACAGCGCTCGTCACCTTGAGTTACAAGATTCATTCCCGGGTAAACATGGCGCAAAAAACTGCATCAAAATATCGAGTAACTGTTCCGCTATTTATAATACCAGTATAACATGTACTTATTCATTACCAATGAAAGACTACGACAAAAAAAAACAATTATTCCCCACACAGCTTCATAAACACGACTTTCATAAGAAGTTACGTAACCGTCCAACATTAATAACAGAGTATCACACACATAACTCCCGTCCAGTATTTAGCAAACCCATAAAATACGGCTTTAAAAATTTCTCGTCCAATAGGTGGCGTTCAAGTAACAAATAAAGTAGTGGTACGGTGTCCACATCAGAGGACATATATCATTTTTATCGGTAGCACTCGGACCGGTCGTTTATTCATTGCTTACCTATTGCACACGCTCGTGTGACGACCGATGGTTTAATATTTGTTCTGGAATGTTCTTTAGGGTACCAATTAAATGTTTATACTGCGGCTAACTTGTGACTTTAGATTGACAAGCTTTTTATTGCCCTTACATTTGTGGACAGTGGCAAAGATTGAGTAAAAAGTAGCACGGACAAGAGAAACAATAACAAGAACAAAATTAAAATTTTTGACTAACCCCCGACTGCCTGGGATTTGTTATATGTTCAAAATTCTACTAGTCAAGCCCTTTCATGTGGCACCCATATTAAGGGAGTTGTGAAAAAAGAAATGTATTTCGCCATTTTGTGGTGGCGGCCATCTTGGATTTGAAATTTTTGTAGTGTATAGTATTTTACTAGTCAAGCCCTTTCATTTGATACCCATATTGAGATAGGTTGTGAACAAATATTTTGTCCGCCATTTTGTGGAGGCGGCCATCTTGAATCGATATTAACCAAACATAGCTAAGAACATCCGCATGGATATTAACTTTTTAAAAAAGCCACATCGAAATCGGCCCATCCGTTTGAGCTTTACGGTGCCACAGACAGACACACACACACACACAGACAGACAGACAGACAGACATCGACGTCAAACTTATAACACCCCTTTTTTTGGTCGGGGGTTAAAAATCAAAGATAAATAATTGTTTTTCTCATAGATTTCGTTTTTTTTACACATCCAATTATCATTGGATATTATAGAAAACCCGAAGATGTTTTTTGTATAATATCCAGTGACAAAATGAGAATGACAAGGGTTGATGGTAAGCAAAACGTCTGCTCATAACAGCACAATGCCATTCAGCTATTTGAACCTGTCGACTCCAAAACACTACCCAGTACTGTACTGTGCTTGTCGCCCAGAAATACAAGATAATTTATCTCACATTTTGGAAACATTGTCCTTCAAACCGGACCGAAGTAATATTTACACATTAACGCTTGGCGGTACACTGACAACAAAAATGAAGATGAATATGAGGCAGACCGAAGAAGGTATGGATGAAAAAACGTACAAGTTGGACCGACCCTACATCAGTGGGATAAGAATAGGATTGATGATGATGAGATTTGTGGGCAGTCTCAAATGATACGGAATTTCGTATCTTTGAGTTGTGTTTCTTATTAGTGTTATAATATGACTTATTAGTATTTGGGTTCTACACTAGCACACATTAGAATGTTTAATACATGTTTTTAATTAATTGACAGATTGAAAAAGTAGGTACGACAAAGTTGGCTCATCCCAGCCGTGGTTTAGCCTGACATAAGTTTCTAACTAAAATATAACTTATTACTATTTGGGTCCTTAACTTGCACATATTAGCATGTTTATGACATGTTTTTAATTAATTGACAGATTGCTAAAGTACGACAAAGTTGGCTCGTTCCAGCCGCGGCTTAGCCTAAACAATAAGAGGTCATGCGTGAGGCTTTCCTATAAAATAGCCTTCTTATACTTCTAAAACTTAAGTCGTAATTGACTGATATCAGGCTTGAGTAACCATACACTCGTTTTTGGACGACGTTTTTAACCACCGACCAAAAAAGGGGTGTTATAAATTTGACGTCGATGTCTATCTGTCTGTCTGTCTGTCTGTCTGTCTGTCTGTCTGTCTGTCTGTCTGTCTGTCTGTCTGTCTGTCTGCTGTCTGTCTGTCTGTCTGTCTGTCTGTGTGTGTGTCTGTCTGTCTGTGGCACCGTAGAGCTCAAACAGATGGGCCAATTTCGATGCGGTTTTTTTTCATTTGAAGGTAAATATCCCTGCGGATGTTCTTAGCTATGTTTGGTTAATATCGATTCAAGATGGCCGCCTCCACAAAATGGCGGACTAAATATTTCTTCACAACCTACCCCAATATGGGTATCAAATGAAAGGGCATAACTAGTAAAATACTATACATTATAACAAATTTCAAATCCAAGATGGCCGCCACCACAAAATGGCGAATTACATTATTTTTTTCACTACTGCCTCAAGATGGGTATCAAACGAAAGGGCTTAACTAGTAGAATACTTTGAACTATGACAAATTTCAAATCCAAGATGGCCGCTACCACAAAACGGCGAAATACATTTCTTTTTCACAACCTTAATATGGGTATCAAATGAAAGGGCTTGACTAGTAGAATGTTGTACAGATAACAATTCTGAGATAGTCGGGGGTTAATCAAAATTTTTAATTTTGCTCTTGTAATGACTTGTAGTTGTACATGGCTCAATGGCTCAAAAAAATGTTATTGCAAATAGCAGAGATATAATATAATAGACACACTACTTAGGGTGTTTAATAGAGCATTATGTTTCAAAGAAACGTACGCTCAGTATTTGGAGAGGAAACGGTATTTTGCAGAACGCCGTTCTTTCTATACTCAACAACCAAGAAGTGGAAAGCGACAGGACTACAGACTTGTTCTGCGTTTGCGTAAGAATGCGAGAACGGCCTTCGCACTTTCCTTCCACTTCGTGAAGATTTTAGTCTGTAGGGAACACCATATCTCCGTCTGTGGTGTTAAATCCAACACAACCCGACAGTCTCCCCCCAGGCGGAAGGCTATCTTTGCGTAATCAACAACTTAAAAAATACGCTTTTGTTCTATGACAATAGAGTCTACATGTTTGACATGTTTTACTTTTTTTTAACTGTCGATTATGGTTATCTATGCCTTTTATTTTGTGTTAGAATAATAATAAAAGTAAACAAAAATTTGTTACGTTGGTTGGTTGAAGTGGAGGTATGTTGGTAAAAAGTAATATTAAATTAATAATTTAAGTGTTATAACATATACATCAGAACAACATGTAGGTTATAATTTAACTCAGACAAGTCACTGACAGCTTGTAATTCCATAATATCCAATGACGTAACAATCCAGAGCATGACTGCGACGTAGCATGGATTGCCTTATGTGCTACGAGAATACGGAGCACACGTTGTGCTTCATTTGTTAAAATTCGAAAATAATTAATCAACTGTAACTACATCTAAAACTAATAGTCCAAGATCCCAGAGCCGCCAGACGTCACGTATTTTCTGATGGATGAAACGTGGACGATTGAGCAGAGTTAGTATGTACTAAGAAACATGCTTACCCGCTAACTTGCTTAGATGGCCAATTTTGAGATATGGGGTCCAGAAGATACATTACTTACTTCACGTATTTTCTGATAACTAATTTTCACGTATGTTATAGGAAATATCTTTTATAATAATGCCCCAAAACTCCCAGACACTTTCCGTTGACCGGTTTGCTTAACAGACGCTTTAAAACTCCCAAAAATAATGACTTCACTTAAATTATCATGCTCCATTTGTATATAATATTTTTATCAGACAACCATTTTAAAGCCTTTCCCGAAAAGACAGACCGATCTAAGGGGTCAGTCATCCCCTAAACTCATAATCTCGTACCTAAATGTTTGTGTACCTTCTGGACTCCTTATCTCAAAATTGTCCGTCTAAGTAAGTTAGCGGGTAAGCATGTGTTCTTAGTACGTACTAACTCTACTACTCAATAGTCCATATTTCATCCATCCGAAAATACGCGACGTCTGGCGGCCCTGGGATTTTACTCTATAAGTATAACATGTATTATGTAACTTATTACTGCAATTTTCTAATCGTTGATTTTATTTTTTTAAAGTCTGCATAATTCTAGAACAAAAGTTCGTATTCTCGATAGTAGAGCAGCAATACATAACAATCGCACGCTCAACTGAGGCCGTACTTCTTTTTTACAAACGCCGTTTAGTCAACTATGTATTGAAGATGAATGTTTATCGGGCGACCCATTCGCTGGGTAAAAGGCTGTACTGTGATTTATTCATTAACAGTAACATGTGATATTAGTTTTAGAATTTATATTTACATAGTTATATTTTATCTGCGATTCTAGTATTATATGGTATGGTACATGGGGTGTTACCAGCAAGTTAAAAATAATGTTTTTGCTTTAAACCATAGCTAGATCTAACTATAAGTAAAGAGACGATACAGTCTAAGATTGAGGGCACTTCCCTTTAAGAAACCGATTCACTCTCGGTTTGATGACTCTGGTTTTTTTTCTAGATAATAAAATAAAAATAAATAAGATAGCCTTTATTTGCCTTGGAATATTACAGATCATCTTATATTTATAAATTCTTATATCACCATAGATATAAATAAAGAAACGAATATGAGGTATGCTATAATCTAAAGACAACATAACTTGGCCAAAAATTTGATTGAAAAATTTGAAAATTGAATTGTCAGCGAACGTACACAATTGTCATCGAACGTACACAACTCCTTGTTGCGACTGAGACTAAATCAGGAGACGTCACCTGATTTTGCATCGCCATAGTAGAAGCGCGTTTGCCGCTTCTGTCGTTTTTAAGAGTTCGATGTATATCACATAACTTCTTTCCTAGGCACCCAACTATTGAAGAAGGCCTCCTCCATTTTTTGCCACGTCATTCTGTCCAGTGCTATTCGAGTCCAAGTCACACCCGCGACTTCCATGATGTCGTCAAAGCATCTTCTCCACGGTCGTCTCCTGTCCCGCGTGGTGTCTCTGGGCCGCCAGTGTATGATGCGCTCGCTCCACCTGCCGTCTTCAGCGCGTGCGACGTGTCCAACCCACTTCCACTTGAGCCTACAGAGCATCGTCACTGCGTCCAACACATTGGTCCTCTGTCTAATAACATCATTTCTGATACAATCATTTAGTGTTAAACCCAGCATCGACTTTTCTACTGCTCTCTGAAATAGAGCTATTTTTTTACAATTTTATTTGTGAGCGCCCACTCTTGACAACCGTAGAGCAAGGACAGTACGATAGTATGTATTGTCGATGAGCCGTTTTTAAGGTGTATTGGAATTTTACGTTTAAACACATCTTTATTTGCCCAGTACTTCCTCCATGATATAGCAATTCTTCGGACAACTTCGTTGTTGGTAGAGTCCAGAAATGTTAGCAAATGACCAAGATAACATTCGCTGACATACTCTATTTCATTATTATTAAGTTTAATAGGCTTAGTTGTTCCGTTTGTCGTTATTTTTGTTTTTTATTGGTTCATTTCAAGTCCGATTTTTCTACTTGCCGAATCTAGGATATAATAATCTAGATAGATAATCTTTACATAATACAAGACTTAAATAACGTACACAATTTACCAAGTCCATACTGTTTAGTACCTATTTTGTACGTGGTGTATTATGTTAGCATATCTAATGTCAGTTGTGTGGGCAACTGAATGTACAATTTTATTACCTGGCCGTCTAGCAATGTAATTTAAACAAATGAAATCTCCATATAAAACCGACTGGCTGCACTACTGCAGTTCACACCAGGGCTTCACACATGCATACATTATGTATGTGTGGCCAAATTCAAAGCGTGAACTATTTAATCAACTCATGAAATATGCATTCGCCGAAATTCGCGTCGGTCCGTCCATCACCGCAAGGCCTTATCGACGACGGCGCTTATCATCAACAGGTTCTGCCGGCTCGTGTGCTGTTATCTCTTGCTACAAATAGTCAAACAACATCAGGTTCTAAACAACTTAACCACCAAGCGGTTTATGGAGAACAATCGACTGTATCGCTCTTGCTTAAGGTTTCAATTTGAGGGTTGTGGCACATGCACGGTGTACAGTAACGGATAAACGCATCGTCACAGTGTACTACTGGGTGGCTGCCTAATGCGCCTAATTCACGACAATGTATACAAGTAGTCTGTATTCAGATATATTCCGAATTTGACTATTTGTGGAAGAGATTAGCAATCTATGTTACAAAATTATTTATTTGATTTGATGAACACAAAACAGAATATAGTTAACAATGCTCTTAAATTCATGCCTAATCTTATTTGTTCGCCGTACAATTGTAAACTTTATCAGTTTATAATCTAGCGTTGTCAGATTATTACCTAACCTGACTTTTTTTGCAGATAGTTTATAATCTCCAGCTTTTTTGTCAACTTTACGGTGACATAAACATAATATTATAAAGAATATAAATGTAACATGGTGCAATAAAAAAATTAGTAGAGGTAGAGGTATAAATCAACGTCTAAAAATTAAATTAAAGTATTTTTTATAGTACAGAGTGACGATACGAGCAGGACATGCCCCTGGTGGTAAGCAACATGCCTGCCCATAACATCACAATGACACGCAGCTATTGGAACATGAAGAGTACAAATCATTGCCTACGCTAGTAACCACCTACCCACAGTAAGTAGTAGGTACTACACTGCGCTAAGCACCCAGAGACATATATATAGATAGGTGTTTTTTATGTCTTGTAATTTCACTGAAAATATAATATAGTGTAGTAATAACGATTTTATAGACTTATAAAAGTTAACGTCGCCTTAATCGCCCAAGAAAAAAAGTTTACTCAGTCTAAATCTTTACTCAAAACTTATATAGCTTAAGCATAAACAGCCTACATTTTGGTGCCACTGCTACTAGGAATTATTTACAGATGAGATTCGAACCTATAATTTCGATAATTTGACACTGGACGTTCTCGGAGCCACTATGCCAACACAGCATCACAACATTAAGCGTTTATGCGATCCACAAACCTTTTAAATATTTTGACCAAATTTTTCATTAAACAATTTCGACGTTTATAACGACAAATGAAAACCAATGACACAAGATTGGAAACGGTAAAATACATTCGATATTTTAAATACCTAGTTAAAATACCTATAGACAGAGCCTCTATTAACAAAACTAAAATACAATGAGAACTTCACAACGC
The DNA here is from genome assembly GCA_017562165.1 of Ectropis grisescens. NCBI lineage: Eukaryota > Metazoa > Arthropoda > Insecta > Lepidoptera > Geometridae > Ectropis > Ectropis grisescens. The sequence goes on along the minus strand of CM029776.1, from coordinate 10,231,397 downwards.
CACATGCCCAACTACTTACAAGCACACTTGAATTAGCCAGACCAATGAAGGTCTACATATAATCAAGATGTTCAAGCTCACTACGGATAGATAATCTAATACTACGCTGAATCGCAATGCTCATGCATTGGGCCAAATAAACGAAAGCATTTTGTCACGCGTCGCGCCGACCAAGCTCGGAAAGGGTTTTGCAGATGAGGTGAGAGCTCCCGGCCCCCAGGGGCCCAATGTCTCAGCCCCATAGGGCTCAAATATGTAACCACTTCCGAGGGTTGCATAGTTCCGCCGTTTGAGTCGCTCAGCTGAATTAGCCGCTGCACCGGCCCTACTATATGGCTCTGGAAGATGTGATGGTGCCAGAGTATTGACGCAAGTTGCGTCCCACACTAGGGGCCGACCCAACTACGTTTGCCAATTCGCGGACTCCTTTCAAAAACAAGTTTGACCCAACGTTTAAATCATAAAGTACGCACCTATTATATTACATATCTTATTAGTCCTTTTCTACAAAGAAAGAACTGTGACTATAATTTACCTCCTCATAAATATTATTATTTAAATACCCAGTGTCATTATTAACGACATTTGATGTTTCCTTTGATGAATACTGCTTTAAATGGAGGTAATTTCCTGTGTTCAACCTATAATTTCTTCGAAGGTGGAGTTTCACATTGTTTTAGTTTTCTAACATTAAATTAGTTTTTCTTCATAATACAATACACCAATCGTTAAAAATTATATTACTTTAAATATTTAAGTAGTGATTCGCCTTGGATGGGTAAAAAGTTATCAAAATCAAACATAATGAAAACAAGATCGATTAACTAGATAATATGTTGCTCAGGGATAATGTAGTATTCCAAAATAATTATTGAAATTAGTCCAGAAGTTTTCTAATTTGATAATCAGAAACATAGATAATTATAAACTTTCCGTTTTGATAATATTAGCGCAGATTAGCACGTAGTTTTGGTTAAAAAAATATTTTTCTGCATGAACATTGTACCTACTTTAAAACATAAATTTGAATTTATTCAGAACATGCGAACAGCTGTTACTTTTCCTTATAAATGCGTTCTACGTGTTAATATTGAAGGAACAAGTACAATTTCCTTTTGATTAATACTGCATTTAATGAATAGTTAATTAACGCAACAATTTTCACTATTCGGACTATAATTTAGCTTGCTGCTTCAGTTTCTTACGGCCATTGTTAACGGCGTCAGTACTGCAATGTCTCAACCATAATTACTGAGCTAAGTGTCCACATTTAATTACTAGCCATATATCCACATTATTAGAGCGGTTCTAGAACGCTCTTTGACAAATGGTAGTGCAATATCACCGATATGTCACCTGCAAGCTCTTAATAGAATAAGCCGGTTTAGACTCGCGCGTTTTCGTGCACGAAACTTCGAAGATATAAAATATGTCGGAAGATTTAGTTGACTTAACAGTTGTTGAGTTAAGACTGTCATTCAAGGAACTAAGTTAATACTGTCATTTGATTGACAATCCTTAGGAAACGATTCGGATAAAAAGTAATAATTAAAAAATCGTGTGCCACTCGGGGACTGTTACGGTAAAGTTTAGTATAGCATTTTTTATCAGCTTATGCAATTATAATTATGCATTTAGCATAATGAAAATATTAACAATAAGAAATAGTACTTACGTGATATAATTCCAATAAGAAATCCACAGAAAAACAAAATACACCACACAACTCACTGGTTGGGCCTAGGACGCAAGCACTACATTACCGCGAATTCAAAATTCCAAATATGAATGATCCCATAGACAAAATAGCTTTATTTTTCGTTCAAAATTTAAGTAATATCTATAAGCACATAGGTAACACAACTGCTTATACAAATATAGTCTGTAAGTCATAGTAAAAATAAGATTCAAAGTCAAATGGCCGAGTGGCCAAATTTTGAAGTGGGTGTTAGGTTTTATTTTCGTTACGGAATTTCTGGATTCCGTCGCCACGCTCAAAGCCCGCGATAAAAGCTATGCAATTGTTTAAAAATCATACATTTTGCCAAGCGAAAGTTGGTCATAATTTACTAGTTTTGTAATTTTAGGATAAAGACATCCAATTAGGTAAACCTTAGTTTGTTATATTTTGTAAGTGTTACTTTTTTTTTACTGGTTGATTACAGACATGGTTACAGCGTGTCGTGAGTATTATAGTGCATCGGTGATGGAGGCGCTGCCTCAGAAAAGGCAACTAGTTTGGGAATTGATGCCAGAGCGTGCGTTTTCGCCAGCAGTCACGACGCTAGAACACCATCGAAATCCAATCCAAACCCAGTGCATTTTTTTTGTGCTGAGTACAAATATTTGTACTGTATCTGAGTATTTTCTATACGTATAATAAGTAAGTATTTAAAAATACATATAAAAGTTTAGATCAGCCATCTGGTTCTCACGGTACAAGCATTACTTAGTTTGGGGCAAGATCGTATAGTGTGTGATATCTCCACCAATAATTATTCATATACTTATTTATTTTTGAATCATTGAAATACCTCCCGCCATGAATTAATTGTTCTACCGCTATCTCGTTTGCGATGTGGTTGCTATTGTGTGGTGATATTATCATCATCATCCACAGCCTTCTCTACTCCACTGCCTCTCTCTTACTTTGCCATCTGCCTCAGTCCTGTGCCAATCGAGTCCAGGTTCGACCCGCGATATATATAATATCGTCGATACATCTTGCAGGTGGACGTCCAACGCTCCGCATTCCCTGCCTCGGTCACCATTTTGTTACGATTTTGGTCCACCTGTCGTCACACCGCCTAACAATATGTCCTGCCCAACTCCATTTCAACTTTGGTGATATAGACCGAAGATTATTCAATACATCTCTTAACTAATAAACACATATTAAATGAGTTCCAAAACTCAACTGAGTATTGGAACGTAGTCGTGATATGGGTTTGAAATTATGTGAAAACAGACGATACAGTCTTTCACGTGGGCTTGAATGTGAGTTTGAAGACAGCTTTATCCCTGTAATGTTGCTTAAGAGAACAAGCTGAACAGGTGACAAACAGCTTTTCGTGGTGCACATATTGTGCTGTACGTTTCCTGGAGATCTTGTTACGTATGTGCCATTATGTAACTCAGTGTTGACCCTTCGGATATTTATTCTCATTATTATAATGCCTGCTATTATCGTCTTTGTTATGCACTAGATTACTATTGTGGTATGAATGTTACGAGAAAGATTAGAACAAGTTAAGTTATTTACTTTGTATCTCAAAATTTTGTACTGTCTAGTAGGCAATCATGTGACAAAATTAACTAATTGTATCGCTTGGTTTCACCCACAACAGTAGTGTAGATGTCTCGAAATACTTCTGTTTATGTCACATGTTTTTAATGGATCTACTTAACATGTTACTTCTACTATTACGTCTCAAAAAATCATCCTTAAATTAAATCAAATTTCTTTCAAAAACCAGTTTAATACGCATGTGTGACGTACAACCGTGACGTCAATTCTGGCGTATTTTGGGGAGAGCAGAATGAAAGTCCACTTTTAGCAACAACAACTCAATTCACCGAAGTTGCATGTAACAAACAAGCTCGCGGCAAGTTAGCAAACGCCATTAAGGCGCTGAATATCGCCAACTAGCACTTTTTAAACACATATTTAACAACATGTATATGGTTTGAGGCTTTTAGTAAAATATATGTTATTCTTGAACATATTTATTAGGTAACCTATTGTATCAAAACACGATTTGGAAAAAAAAAACTCGATAAGAAAAAATCCTAAACTTACCTCTAAAATAAGTTTTAGATGTAAATATCTGTGTCATTAATAAACATACATTATTCAAATTTTATAGGTAAACGTATCATTTTTTACTAAGGGGGATGGAAGATTTTGTATTTTGGATTATGAAGTTTAATTCGTATTAATTAATTGTCTTTTGAAAAGCTAACTCGACCGAGCCGGCCCGTGTCTTGCTTCTCGCTTACTACTATGAAGTCCAGCAGAAAGCGCTGATGCGCCTTGCTAAAAGGACCTGTGTCGCTTTGTCGTCCGACGCTCGCAATTCAAAAAAATAAAAATAAACAATTCTCACAAATTCATGCAGCAACATCTATAAAGTTCATGTGGTTTGAAAATTCGACACTACAGACATCTGTAGATTTGGCGCAATGTTTAAAGCGGCAGATGAAGTCGTTACGATTTACGATCCTGAGTTCGTATCTCAGCACTACGAAATCTTTTTGGTTTTTTTTTTTATATTGTTTTTGTTAGATATTTTCTCCGTTGTTTTTCAAGGTTTTATTTCTTTAGTTCTGTCTGTTCTGAGACACAGATTAGAAAATAGTTCCTAAGTAACCAGAGGCTTTTCATCAAATCTTAAAAATTAAATCTACTTCCCAGTTCCTGATTGAAGTTATAGAAGTTTTACAAACGGTAATAAAGTTCATATGATGTGAAATTTTGGACCCTACTGTAACTTGTCAGTTTGGCTCGGTGGTACAACCGCGTTCAAGTTCTCGAGTTCATGTCTCATCACTGTGTAATCTTTTGCGTGTTTTTTTGATATCGTTGTTGTTGGATATTTTGTCCGTTGTTTTCAAGCTTGTATTTAGTTTTCGAGACACAGATTAGAAAATAGTTCCTATAGAACCCGAGGCTTATCATCAAATAATCTACTTCCCAGATAGATTTGTAACTTCGGTCGGTATGGTCGGTAACTTCAGTTACCGACTGAAGTTATAGATACCAGTTGAAATTGTGTTCCGGTTTGAAGGGCAATGTTTCCAGATAAATTACTGCCCTTAGAGATATAACATCTTAGATCTCTGGGTAACGAGCGCAGTGCAGTGCTAGGTAATGATTTGGACTTCTAATATTCTAATAGCTGTGTGTCATTGAGCTGTTATGTGGCAGGCATGTTGCTTACCATCAGGCACATGTCCTGTTCGTCTCGTCACTTTTATTTAAAAAATAATAATTGTATAGTTGAATATTACGATATTTTAACGTGGAGCAGTAATTGAAACAGCCGAGTGACACAACGACATTTATTGGTTTACCCACAAGTATAGTATTAATCTCTAGCCTACCTACATCACACTACCTACATTGCAAGACAATGCTCAGTAACAGAATAAATATTAGTACCTACAAGGCTCAGTAATTAAACAAACTAGCTTTGAATCACCGAGGTGTTCGGACGTAGGTGTACAAAAGAGTCCTTGCATAAAATCTTAGCTATGTTTGGTTAATATCGACTCAAGATGGCCGCCTCCACAAAATGGTGGACAAAATATTTCTTCACAACCTACCTCAATATGGGTATCAAATGAAAGGGCTTTACTAGTAGAATATTATTATACGTTGGAACAAATTTTAAATCCAAGATGGCCGCCACCACAACATGGCGAATCAAATTTTTTTTTTTCACTACTACCCCAATATGTGTATCAAACGAAAGGGCTTGACTAGTGGAATACTATGCAATATGACAAATTTGAAATCCAAGATGGCTGCTACCGCAAAATATCGAAATACATTTTTTTTTCGAAACTCTCTCAATATGGGTTTCAAATGAAAGGGCTTGACCAGTAGAATGTTTTATAGAAAACAAATCCGAGGTAGTCGAACCAATGTTTTAATTTTGTTCTTGTTCGATTGAGCGATGAATTAAAATTACCTAAATCGGTGCTTTAAAACTAAAAAGCCACAACTCAAAATCATTTTATCTTTGTTTTCAACTATTTTTTCTATTTCTGATGTTTTTCTATCATTCTCTGTGTATGTTAATTAGCTACAACTTGATTATTTTAGGTATATGATTATTTCAACATTGTGTTAAATATAACCAAAATAATTCAGGACATTTTTTTTACTTTCAAAGGTTTACACTTGACCGCCATCTCGCCTGATGTTAAACAACAATGTGGTACAAATACAAAAATCTTTATTGCTGTTTGCAGGTAAGATAAGGTGATACAAAACATTTTAATAATTGACCCATACAAACTGGCCTCTTCTTCTAGAGGCATGCAATATGTTTGCCTACGATATGGAGCGTGTTTACCTAGAAAAAACCGACTCACTTTGGATTTGAAGACACAAAGATTGTAATTATCGGGGAAAACTCACTCAGGCAACGTATTCCACAGCGTAGACAAAAACAAAAAGAGTCAAATCTCTTTGTTCGTGCCTTTGGAACATCCACCATGAAACGATGTCGCTTTTTCGAGATGCGAGCAGTAGCCCTGAGTAGATAGCCAAGCCGAGACCTTTTTCTTGCACTCATAATGTTGACGTATCTATGATGTCCAACTCTTTGTCAATAGGTTGGTAAAGGTATGGTCCAGTAAAGGAAAATGCACCCTGGCCAAAACCGGTTCTTGTTTTAGGTATTGCCCAAGTGTTACGTCTCTTTTGACCTTTCCGCCAACACATTTCAAAGTTGTGATGGGAGACTTCAACGCAAAACTGAGCAAACGTAGATGAGTGAGAGTGGGGATTTCGGATATGGGCAGCGGAACCCAAGAGGGCAACGTCTAGCGGATTTCTTGGAAAGGGAGAGCATCTTTATGATGAACTCCTTTTCAAGAAACAACCACAAAGAAATTGAACCTGGATTAGCCCAGACGATTCCACAAAAATGAGATCGACTTCATTATGACGACTAAACGGCAAATATTCAGCGATGTCTCTGTGATCAGCAAGGTTAAGACCGGCAGTGATCACCGTATTGTAAGAGGCACGCTGAATCTAAACATTAAGGTCGAAAGATCACGTCTAATGAAGTCCATGCTCCGACCAAATTATGCTCAGATCGAAGATCACTTGAATCCTTAGATGAATGCGTAACGGCGGACGAAATAAACGATAGGCTAGTGGAAACTGTTCATGCGGTTGGCAGAAAATTTTATAAGAGCCGACGCCAAAACAGAACCGAAAGCTCTCCGATCAAACTCTAGATCTTATGGCGGTCAGACAAGATATGCGACGTATGCTGCTTCAATACTTGAGTATTGAAGAAGCAATCAAGCAGAACAAAGGCTCGAAAGTGTTCGCAAGAAATCAGTCTCTTGGGCAAACTCAGCTGACCAAACTGAAGACCGATAGTGGTAGCATCGTCTTATCGAAACCCGAGATTTTGGAGGAGATTGAGAGGTTCTATGGACAGTTATACACCTCTACGCAAGCACAACCTGTCGTTAGCATGGCAAAAGACCCCAGAGCCAAGCTGACCTGACACTTTAAGATGTCATATCTCCGAAACTGTTCACTGCCCCGCTGGAAGATGTTTTCAAGCTACTGGACTGGAACGGATATGGCATCAATATCAACGGCGAATGCATCACTCACCTTCGGTTTGCCGACGACATAGTCATTGTGGCGTAGTCGTTGGAGGACCTCCGTGCTATGCTCAGGGACCTCAGTAGAGTATCCCACCAGGTAGGTTTGAGGATGAATATGGACAAGACAAAAGTCATATCAAATGTTCATGTCTCACCTGTACCGGTTATTGTTGGGAATACCACACTCGAAGTTGTTGACGAATTATACGTCTACCTGGGTCAAAAGATCCAATTAGGTAGATCCAACTTCGACAAAGAGGTCCAGCGAAGGATCCAATTCGGATGGGCAGCGTTCGGGAAACTTCGGCACATCTTTGAGTCCAGAATACCCCAATGCCTAAAGGCGAAAGTCTTTAACTAGTGCGTGTTGCCAGTGATGGCTTATGGAACTGAGACGTGGTCCTTAACTGTGGGCCTCATAACAAAGCTCAAAGTCACACAGCGAGCTATGGAGAGGGCTATGCTCGGAGTCTCTTTGCGCGACAGAATCCGTAATGAGGATAATCGCAAAGAACGAAAGTATCCGACATAGCTCAAAGAGTAAGCAAGCTGAAGTGGCAATGGGCAGGCCACATCGCTCACAGAACTGACAACCGATGGGAAAAAAGATTCTCGAGTGGCGACCACGAACCGGAAGACGCAGTGTTGGACGACCTCCCACTAGATGGACAGATGACCTCATAAAGGTCGCTAGAAACCGATGGTTGCAGGTTGCGCAGGACCGTTCGTTGTGGAAATCTAGGGGGAGGCCTATGTTCAGCAGTTGACGTCTTGCGGCTGATGATTATGATGATGTGACATTGTTTAAAATAATAACTAAAATATTTACAAGTTTAATAACTAAAATATTTACAAGTTACGCTCATTTATACTGCTCTACGGGATTATTTATTTTTATTTATTTAGTATTAGTAGATGAATTTGCTTTTCGTGGAGTTGTGAACGAAAGCAGGTGCGATGAAAACCATAACACAAAAAGTCTATCTCCATTGTTGCTGAAAATATAACTTAAAACCGATATTAGTTGTTTACTTCACGCATAAATGTAAAATGTGACTTTTGTATCAATTTAAAGCTTAAATTGAAAAAAAATCGATATTATTTAAAGGTTATAAACTGGCAATAATATAATTGGTTGAGGGGCGGAAATAATGATTCATCATCATGATCATCTTCCTAAACGAACGAGAAGAAACACAGCGCTGCTCTAGTGTCAAGGAAAAACATAGAAATATATTATTGTATGCTGTAGGTACCCCATATGGAACAGTACTGAAAAATGAATATCTACAAAATCAATGCATTTCATTTGTTACTAGATGTCCGCCTCGGTTTCGCCCGTGGTATATTAAATAGCATTCATCAGGATCCCGTACATATCCAACGGTGAAAGAAAAACTGAAATCGGTTCAGTCATTCTTGAGAATATCGCTTTCAAATAAAATACCTCTTCAGCTGCCTGTTACGCCACCTGTCGGAAATTGGTCGTACCAACTCGGAGATTAGCAAAGGTTTTATATTCAAGAGGTATATAATCTGTGATATTCAATGACGCAATCTTAGACACATGCTGTCATGTGTCATGTCACAGCACGAAACGTGCGAAAACTCTCAAAAGGAATATTTTTCCTGATTTTGTTACATTCTTGATCAATGCTCCGCTTCTATTAATAGTAGCGTTATGTTTTATGATCTATAGCCTTCCTCGATAAATGGACTACCCAATAGAAAAACAATCTTTCAATTCGGACCAGCACTTCCCGAGATACTAGCGTTCAAACAAACAAACAAACTCTTCAGCTTTGTAATATTAGTATAGATTATTTTCACTTATGTCTAGACACTATATATAACTACATATATATTTTTACTCGATTTAATAAAATCATGTATTGTATTTTAAGACATATTCACTTACGAAATAAAAAAGAATTAGGAAAATTTGGTTATCCATATCGAGGTAGAAGTGAAAAATATAATTCGGGATTTTATGGTGGCACCCATCTTAAATTTTATATTGGTCATAGTGTGTAATGTTTTACTAGTCAAGTTGCCAGCTATTCCACCGCCAAGCAGTAGTGTGACAAGAACAAAATTAAAATTTTTAAGTAACCCCGACTACCTCGGATTTGCTATCTGTAAAACATTCTACTAGTCAAGCCCTTTCATTTGAAACCCATATTGAGGAGTTGCGAAAAAGCAATGTAATTCGCCATTTTGCGGTAGCGGCCATCTTGGATTTTAAATTTGTCATATTGCATAGTATTCTACTAGTCAAGCCCTTTCGTTTAATACCCATATTGGGGTAGTAGTGAAAAAATGTAATTCGCCATTTTGTGGTGGCGGCCATCTTGGATTTGTTATAATGTATAATATTTTACTAGGCAAACCCATATTGTTCTTATTGTTCATTTGATACCCATATTGAGGCAGGTTGTGAACAAATATTTTGTCCGCCAGTTTGTGGAGGCGGCCATCTAGAATCGATATCAACCAACCATAGCTAAGAACAGCACAGATATTTACCTTCAACTAAAAAACCGCATCGAAATCGGCCCATCCGTTTGAGCTCTACCGTGCCACAGATGGACACACACATAGACTGACAGACAGATAGACAGATAGACAGACAGACATCAATGTCAAACTTATAACACCTTTTTTGGTCGGGGTTAAAAACATCACAGTTTTCCGGTTTAAAGGAAAAAATACAGTATGATTACAGGGCTTTGATATGAAATCCTACTAATATTTTAAATGTTCAATATATGGATAGAAATATATTGAAAAATATGGATGTTTGGATACTTGGATGTTTATTGCTTAATCACGTCGTAACGTTGGGTCGGGCAGAAATTTAGAACACATGTAGATAATAGTCGTGGCGAGCGCAGTATAATGCAACGTAATGATTAGGATTCTTTATTTTCCAATACCTGCGTGTCACTGCGCTATTATAGGCATGTGACTTACCATCAGGCACATATACTTACTGCTCATCCCGTCACAACAAAAAATACTTGTATCACTTGTTAATAAAAAGAATGCCCTAACTAAAATGATATAAAAGTGATTTTGGTTTTGTTTTGTTTGTGGACCTTTCGTTACAAAGCAGCGAAATGGCGTCGCTGTATTATTATTAAAACTTGTTTTCCGAGTTGTAGTATGCAATAATGGTGGATTATTTACTCGTAGCCTCGTCTAATGATAATGATGATTATATTATGTACTATTAGTATCCAATCCTACTAATATTGTAAATGTCAATGTTTGGATGTTTTTGCTCAGTCACGACAAACATCAAGTCACGTATAAACGGATCGGGCTGATATTTGGAAAACACGTAAGATTATAGTCTGGAATAACACACAGGCTACTTTTATCCTGAAAAATAACGGGAACGGGAACAGTGAAGGTAAACTCGCAGGGTGCTGCTAGTCAGCCCCGGACCTTCAATATTTTTAGGCGGGCAAAATCTGAAAAATGCCGCCGGGCCGCCACTAATATCTAAATATATTCAGTGTTTAAACCGAGCAAAGCTCGGTCACCTAGGTACTTACACATGTACTTCACTAACAGTGAATGTTTTTCTTCAAAATTCGTACAATAATTTTAAAGAAATGGATTACTTAATATGTAGTGATTCATCTTCCTGGCTTAGCTAATTTATGCAATTTGTTTTTTATTTAATATACAAAAGGACTTTACTTAGTCCGTTAGAAAAATAAGAGAATCAGACGAAAAAATTTGTAAACAGCAAAAGACGTGCATTTCTAATTAATAAAAATTTTGAAAAGCGCCATCTATGAGCATGAGCATGGAAGCCTTTTGTTTCCATCAATGCAAATAATTTTACTGAGTGCACGCAACTTCGTGTGGCGCTGTCTTATCGGAGTTGTAAAGGGGCGGAGCTTAATTTTGCATTCGTGAATTTCACTCAGGTCTTCCCAGCGCCTTAACACGTTCTCTTTTTGGAAAAACTCCAGCGGCACAGTTGGGCTACAAAAATGATGGCGGACCACTTACCCGACATTGTAACTGCCCGATCGCAGACCGACGCGTCGTTTTATGCGTTGGACACAGGCCTTAATTACCGCCAGCTGTGGGCGTAGTCAGGATGAATTTCTGTTCTCATGCTCATAACGTAATATATCATTTTCGTACCTGGTGTAATTTGTAGGCCTCTTTGCAGAGTCCGCCCGAGGAAGTAACACATCTTTGCTAGTTATTCTACCGACATGTTTGTACATTACTGTATTCAGTCTTTGAGTCTTGAAGGACTACCTTACTCTTTCGTTTCCAAAGAAATTACAAGGCAAAAAAACTTCAATCTTTTAAATATTTATAACAAAAGTAATGTTTTTTTACCTCACAGAGTAATGGAACAAGCTAGGTCTGCGCCCGATGATATTCAACAAGCCTGGCTATAATAACCCAGCAGCCACCCAGTTGTTTGAACATTCCTGCCTACCACTGCTTTACGCTCGTCACGAGAAGATGACGATGGTGTTAAGTTATTTATTTGTCTCGGTTCCTATGTTGAAACATTTATTTTGAAACTGGAGATACTCTCTGTATTCCGGGCAGTTTTATTTAATGATTCAGTCCCGTCCTGAGTACGTCCACCGTAGCCAGTGTAACGCAGTAACTGTCCTCACAAAATGGCGACACGCCGACAGAGGTACGTACCCTTTATGATTATTTGTTCAACAGGTACATTGCTATATGACGGTGTTAAATTTTGACGATTATTGCATACTGCGTCGGAAAATTATTTCGAATAAGCCTGCTATTTTTGGACAAACGGGGACAAACGGTAACATTTTTTTTTTCGACTGCTGACCCCCGATAAAACCTTTAAATATCAGGTGAACCTTACTACTATTATTATATGTATATTACCAACCATGGATTGTAATTTACAAAATGTAATTTAAGATCAATTTTGTTCCTGTGGCAAATACTTTCTCAAGCGTCGAATTTTATATTTAGATTTTACACTGATACTAGCTAGCTGTACTGTGTGCATTGCTATGCCACCTGTCGAAAATTGGTCGTATCAACTCAGAAAACTTTGGCTGATGCGGAACAATTTTGCTACAGATCATCCATGATCAAATGCATTGTTTTTTTTGTATGTTCTTTAAAGAATCGTAATTCTTTAAAGAACATACAAAAAAAAACAATTATGCTTAACAGACTTCAAAAAAGGAGGAGGTTTTTAATCAGCTGTATGTTTTTTTTGCTGAAGATGAATTCGTTCGAAAATTTTACACGATTTTGTCTGGCGTAAACTTTCAATAATCTTTCAGTTATGGTTGAAACATGATGGTAAGTCTTAATTAATATGGATGTTTAGTGTAGTTGAGAATCATGTGATGTAATCAGTACCATCAATCTAATCCTCTAATCAGCGCAAAGGTATACCGTGTCTATACATTACTACATACTGTTGGGGTGTAGTGGGGGTCTCTTTAGTGCCTTATGGTCAGGTAAACGTCGATCGTTTCACATACTTAGTGAGAACGTTCACCCTGGCTGCACTTCTAAGCCGCTCATAATCTCTCCATTAGTGGCTCCTCGTCGTCTGCAGTGTACGCAGCGGCCACACCCCGGTAACCACATCGATCTGTGGGCTGAACCTTATGGAGGGGGCTGAACTATTCTTCAGCTAAGTCGGGTGATCCCCCGATTGTACACAAAGCCTGCATCGGTGCTGAAGGCGGAACCGTCGATAGGCGAACTCCTCCTGTGACAGCGGCGATGTAGCAAGGTGATGTGATATGCCTTAAAGGGCGCCAACCAGGATCTAGTATGACTGGTGGCCAATTCACTGCATTCCTTCTACCACCAATCGTACCAGGTCACTGGTCCATTGGGTCTTGGTAGAATCGGAACAAGAGAATGGATTTGCACCAGCACAACTGCTTACTCACTTAAAACAAGTCACGCGCAGATGAACCTGGCTAGAACGTTGGATTCGCCGTTGACGAATACGTCAAGGAGGACATACTATATATTTTTTAAGTCAATGTACTCTGTGACAATTGCATAGACATAGACGGCACTTGTAGTGTTACATTTTCGTACAAAAAATTAAACCGACTTCAAAACCACAAATAGGCACTCAAAAGCGAAAAAATAAATTAATATCATTATTACAAGTGCTGCTCACTCATCTATTTGAAGTCGGTGCCAGTCAGGCCAAAAATACTATGTGGTCACGTGGTGGTTAATTTATTTTTCGCTATTTTTGATATTAAATTAGCTAAAGTTATTTCTTATAACAAGAACTATCTGCCAGGGAAAGTCTCGTTTTAGTCGGTCCAGCCGTTTCAGAGATTAGCTCGACGCAGGGAGGTTGTAGAGGAAGAGGAGGCCTAGGACCGTTGCGCCGCTGTCCCTGTCTTCTGCAACCGGAAGAAAGAATCCGACGGGGCTAAACATCTGACCCGTCGCGCGAGACCAAGAGCGTCCAGACGTGGAACCCCGTCTGGCACCTACTTACTGGTGAGTACCTGCGTACCTTGGGTTCAGGTACGCCTGTGACGGGATATTGCCTCTAAGGAGAGCCCATGGACGGGCAGGCCGCGGTGGGTTCGCTAAAGAATGCGTGTGCGTCCCGAAATTCCCACCAAATGCGGCAAACATCGAGGTTTTGTGGAGGTTTTAGTAGGTAGAGGAACCACTTGTGGTATCGAGATCGACATAACGCGACGGCCTCTTTTAGACGGCAGGATATTCATAAAAATAACTTCCTCTACGTAAAAAAGACATGGAACTAAGAAAGATTTTATAAAAACGTTGCAGTAGTAGCTTTTGAATTTGTACATTTGTATATACAAAAATACATAGGTACGTGTAAATTGTTATTATTTTAGTAAAGATATAAAAACTTTAACGTAATATACCTCAACAATCAATAAAGATGACTACTATTTACTTGTACGAAAATCGATAACAAGTTCTGAAGCTCTTACTCACAATTTCACAAACTTTATTCAGAATAAAACAACGAACCTTTTACACGTGCCTACAAAACGAAGCACCAAAATAGCTTAATAACTTAATACGGGCATTAATATAGTTCTCCAGGCGGGAACGTTACGGCGTCCGTAACAATTGGTGTAAAAATATGACCTATTAAGTGCACCCTGTTACATTATATTTTATACAAGTGTACCCACAATGTGTAGGTGAGCGATAAATATAGCAAAGAGCGCGTAAGATACAATAAAAGTGAATTATTAGCGTGAAACGTATTCCTACGTAGCCGTATTTATTTATTTGCCGGCTGTTTTACCTGCTATCTTTACTGATATAAGGGGTTAGACCGTTTTTTCTGTCTTGGTATCGGTGCGAGAATTTGTTTTCGTTGCTTAGAATTTATGTACGTGTTTTACGTTTGTTTTGCAGGATTGTTCGTACAAAATTTATTATTAAAAAGAAATGGGGCTACCGGTTTAAAATCAACAATAAGTACACTGAGTCAATCTTGGCCTTCGCGGACGACCTTGCAATACTTACACGTAATCCCAAACAGTGTCAAGAATTGTTGAACGAAGTCGATGAGTTCTGTACATGGACGGAGGGAATGAGGACAAAACCATCTAAATGTCATTGTCTTTGTCTGGGTAGAAGAAATACCAAATATACGTCTTACGATCCGGGACTCTCCATAAGTGGCCAAGGAGTTGCCACAATTGCAGAGGCAGTGCCTTTCAAATTTCTTGGTAGAAAGATAGATCACAAAGGACGTACACCATCATTAGAGGTGGTTGTTGAAAATTTCATGAACAACCTCAATAAGGTAGACCAGCAGCCTATCAGCAATATCAAAAAAGCATGGATATATGACAACTACCTCACATCACGTCTCACTTGGCCTTTCCTAGTATATGACATCGGTAAAACTCTCCTGGCAAAGCTAGATGCCAATGTCATAAAGATATTGAAGTCATGGTTCGGATTGGCACATCCGGCTGATCCTCTACTCTTTTAGGGATCACAATAGTTTTGGGCTGAAACTAAAGAAACCGTCTGAACTTTACAAACACCTAAGAGTTACAAAAACGCATGTTTTGGGAAAGTCGCAAGACGAATTAATTACATCTCTCCCAAAAGACAAAACTGCTTCAGACCTGGAATCTAGACTTCAATTCCATAAACAATTTATGGCAGGTGCACAAGTAAATACTGCTGGGGTGGGTGCGAGAAAAAAAGGAAGACCGAGACATGGTAAAAACCTTTCTACAACAAGACGAAAATGACGGTTACAAAGTGCACGCTATGAATTTAGAAATGCAAAGTGAGTGGTTAACCATAGGTGAGTTCTGTATCCCATTAGCTCTAAAATGGCGCACCTTGATCTATGACTGGTCCCCTGCCTTATTAAAATTTTATCTAAATGCATTCCAAATGACCCTCCTGACCAGAGTAACTTGGTAAGGTGGGGAAAAGCCTCTGAAAAATGTTGCTATACTTGTGGAGAGGCGATATGTACAGCAAGGCACATATTGGTGGGATGCAAGGTGCTCCTTAATGGGGGTCATTACTCACGGCGTCATGACAGAGTACTTGAAATCATACGTGAAGCCATGAGCCTTTCGGTAGCTAGAGCCCAAAAGGATTGACGACAAACAACAGACAAATTAACTTTGTAAAAGAAGGCTCAACTTCAAACTCCAGGAACAAGCCTTACTCAATCCTGGGTACAGCACCTGATTGGACTATTTTAATGGACACGTATGAAAAGCACTACAAAATCCCAGAGGATGTGGGTGTTTCGTCATCCAGACCGGACATTTTCCTTTTTCTAGAGCTACGAAACGCATAGTCCTTGTAGAACTTACCGTACCGTGGGAAACTAATATACCTAAAGACCACGCGATGAAACAAAATAAGTATTACGACCTCCTAAACGAATTAACAAAAAACGGCTATGTAGTTAGTTTATACGCTGTAGAAGTGGGAGCGAGAGGTATACCAGCAAAATCTCTCTATAACCTACTGAAAGACCTTGGCTTATCCAGAAGTGCTGTAAGTTCTATACTAGAACGTGTATCTAAAGCTGCACTAGTAGGCTCATATCAGATTTGGCTGGGCAGGGAGAGAAAAACGAGTGGTGAAGGTGAGTGTTGATGTACGTCAGAAATGGGCCCCTTAAACCTACGCCCGAGTCACAAGTCTCGGGAACTACTCGTGTTTTTCTCTCTCTGCCACACGATGGACCCGGCACCCGCACGGTGAATCCATGGAATGCTAAGAAGATCGTCTCAAATTTGCGTTTCTTTTAACAAATTTTGTCAGGACTGTTTTCTACTGTTTTACAACTAGCTGAGTGGGAAAATAACGGGAACGGGAACTCCGTGGGAAAACCGCGAGGCGCTGGTAGTCAACAAATATAATCATTTTTAGCGATCGATGGCTTGCTCACATTATAAAACTTCGTTTTTAGAGTTCCGTAGCCAAATGGCAAAATACAGGACCCTTATAGATTCGTCATGTCTGTCTGTCTGTCCATCCGTATGTCACAGCCACTTTTCTCCGAAGCTATACCTACTTTTGAAACTAGGTAAGTAGATGTATTACGTGAACCGCATTAAGATTTTCATACAAAAAATAGAAAAAAAACAATACATTTTAGGAGTGTTACTTTGAACTGAAACTCAAAACCGTATGAGTGGGTTAGCTATGGATAGGTCTTCAAAAATGATTTTGAGGTTTCTCTTTTTTTTCTAAACTGACAAGAGACTCTTCCAAAGTGGCAAAATGTGTCGTCCCACCTCACCCCTGTAACTTTTAAAATGAGAGAATAGCAAAAAAAATGTATGATGTACATTACTATGTAAACAATTATCAACGAAAATTGGTTTGAATGAGATCTGGTAAGTCATTTAATTTTAATACGTCATAAATTCACTACTGTTAAAACACTGATAAAAGTAACAACGAACTACAAGAACTTTTATATTATGTTACTTGTTGCTACGGAAGCCTTCTTGGGTGAGTCCGGCTCGCACTTGACCATTTTTTTTAAACAAGTTAATTCAATTTGCACTTGTTTAAAAATATAACTAAAACTTTCACTCAAATATTACTTTCATTTTCTTTTTCTTTGTAATAAAGAGAACTCTAAATTTCACATTCTTTCTGTACGTGGACAAAACGGTATCCGCACTTAAAAAAACTCATTCCTTTAGTCATTTAGTCTGTGGCTGATCACCATTGTACGTTGCATGTGCAGAAAATGAAAACTGATTTTTTTTCCCGCCATAATGAAACAAAATTTAATAACCCTTTTTCACTGTTGAAATGTTTTTTTTTACTATTTTATTCACAAGTGTGTTGAAAAATGTCGTATGATACACGTATGTATTGATTACTACCGTCCTCGGCCATCTTAAGAGCGTCTCAGCGGTTATAACCAACTTTACACACTTGTCCCATAATGGACTATTATAGTATTGTTATTTAACGGCTTAGCATAGGTAAACAAAATTACCATCATATTTCTTAGAGGTTTTATTAAAAAGAAAAAAGTAATTGCAAACCGTCATTAACTATTTATAGCCTGATATTTATTATAAACATAAATTCTGGTTACTTTGTAAGGTACTGTGCCTACACCGATTCTGAATACCCTAATAATTAATGAATAGGTAGACAAAGCCAATGATATCAAGGTGCCTTAGTTTCATACAAAAAATAGCTCGTAACTAGTCAACATACAGTTGAATTTTGATTGTTTTACTCTGACAGATGGTAAAATCAGTTGTGGTATAAATGGTAAGTACTTCTCCAAACATCGGAGCATTGTGGGAGAATACCTTGCTATAATTATAATAAATAAATGTGCAAAGTTTAGTAACTTAGACCATTTGTTACGCGTCAATACCATGTTCGATGGTTAGCAGCTGTGTAGGTTTTTATCATAATTATTCATTAATTTCCAACAATGTTTTTGGAGTTTAACAAGCCACTATGGATAAATAAATATAACTAATATTATAAATGCAAAATTTTGGATGTTTGTTGCTCAATTACGTCGGAATACTTAAACAGATTAGGTTGCAATTTGGAAGACAGGTAGATTGTCGTCTGGAATAACACATGGGCTACTCTTCGTTCCGGAAAAAAAAGAGAACGGGACACGCGGGTGAAACTGCGGGGTGTTACTAACCTTTTAAAAACTAGTACTATAAGATACCCAAGTAAAATATCACATATTGTAAATGTTAAATCACATATTTTATATGTTAATAAAAAGTATTTCAAAATATATTAAGTATTATATTAGCTATCTGGCTTCTATAGCACAAACTTTGCTTAGTTTTGGTTCTGATGGTTTTGTGTGTATAATGTCCACCGATATTTATTTATTTATCTACATAACTATTACTTGCATATACATTAGAGTCATCATACAAAACAAATACGCCGTCAAGAAACGTATACTATAAAAGAAAGATAGCTAATCTAACATTATGGGTACTCATATCATAATAAGCTTAATTATTATCATCACAGTTAAAATGATCTTAGTATTAACTCACACTTAGTCATAATTCAAGATGGTAAGACAGTTTTCTTTGACATTTACTTCAGTTTACCAAAGTTTGCCAACGTAGTATTTTCGTCGTATAAATAGATGAATAGGCTGACTTCAATAGCGATCTTAAGTATATCACCTAACATGAAAACAATAAAAAACAACATGAAATTTTGCTACTGGATTGTTTTAAAATAATGTGTGAAAATAATGAGATCTTAACACCTAAACCAAAGCTAGAATTTCTTCACACTAAAATCTAATAGGTTTGCCAAGCTTGCAGTAAGAAGGAAAGATCGCCCGATACCACAAGCGTTCTGAGAATGCTTCCTAAGATTCAACTCATTTACATGTTAATGTAGCGGTGGTGAACCTTTCATCGGATACTGCATACGGGGCTCCTTGGTACTCTTTGTTTCACTCAAGATTCCCCACTTCAAGCTCGAAATGAGAGTTTTGAAATCACAAGTCATTTGACTAAAACATTTGTTCAGTTCGCAGTTTTTTTTTCGAATGTTCACGCAGAACATAATATGAGGTCTAACGCGAACTGAATAAAATCAGTTTTTTTTTCTTACTGTGCCAATGAAAAAATATCCTCTATGCATATGTCAGCGTAAAATTGTAAATTTCGTTAGATTATAAATTAACCTAAGGTACCGTAGGTCTTAACCTCACGTGTCCCATATTATTAATAAAAATCTGTATCTGTTTTATTATAAACTGACTGTTTTTACAATGTCATGGTGACATAAAAAACGTAGGGGTCGAATTGATAACCTCCTCCTGTTTTTGGAAGTCGGTTAATCAAATTTAATCTAAAACACATTTTTAAATGTCTATCGGTTCGTATTCATTACACCGTAGCACATAAATATCATTACAATTGTAGCTCGTCGCTTGTCGTAGTACACAAAAGGGTATTCGCTGATTTAAGTATGTATTTATAAATAGTGTAACGTAAAAAGTGTGAACGTAACTAGCAGTTCATAAAAGATTTTGTCCTAATATATCTATAGATAAAGTTGGTGTCTCTGTTTGTAATATTAAAATAACCTCTTTTTACTACATGCATATAAATGTATAAGTATAGACGGTAGGTACATATACCACTACATTTTATTTTTTACAATTGTTGCCTGTCTATCTGTCTATTTGTATCGGCTAATCTCCAAAACGGCTGGACCGATTATAATGGGACTTTCAATACTAGATAGCTGATGTTCTAATGCATAACTTACGTTACTCTTATTTGACGAAAATAAACAGGATTCTACGAAATAAACTAAAATCCCTTAAAATGCCCGTGAAACCGAAGGCTCAGCTAGTAAAAATAAAATGAAAACGATTTTAAAATAAACCATAGCTTACCTGTAAAATAAACCATAGCTTAAATCAAATAGCAATAAATCCCCCAAAATAATAATACTCCTGGAAACAGCACATTTGGCGAACGTGAACACAAACGTTACATGTACAAAATAATTGTAATTATAACAGACTAGAATCTGTCCACGACTTTGTCCGCGTAAAATTTGTAAAACAAATCTTCAGTCAATCAGTAGTATTACTCATTAATAAGTAAGTATTTTAATTTAGATTTAGGTAGATTCAATTTCGACTAAGAGGTCCATCGAAGGATCCAACCCGGATGGGCAGCGTTCGGGAAACTTCGGCACATCTTTGAGTCCAGAATACCCCAATGCCTAAAAACGAAAGTCTTTAACCAGTACGTGTTGCCAGTGATGGCTTATGGAACTGAGACGTGGTCCTTAACTGTGGGCCTCATGACGAAGCTCAAAGTCACACAACGAGATATGGAGAGGGCTATGCTCGGAGTCACTTCGCGCGACAGAATCCGTAATGACGATATTCGCAAAAGAACGAAAGTGGCCGACATAGCTCAAAGAGTAAGCAAGCTGAAGTGGCAATGGGCAGGCCACATCGCTCGCAGAACTGACAACCGATGGGGAAGAAAGGTTCTCGAGTGGCGACCACGAACCGGAAGACACAGTGTTGGACGGCTTCCCACTAGATGGACAGATGACCTCACAAAAGTCGCTGGAAACCGCTGGTTGCAGGTTGCGCAGGACCGTTAGTTGTGGAAATCTAGGGGGGAGGCCTATGTTCAGCCGTGGACGTCTTGCGATGATGGTGATGATTTTAATTTAATGGCCACATAAACAGCATTCAGCACGGGTCCCCTTTATCAACATAAAAGCGATGCTTTTATAGTAAACTAGCAGCACCCTACGGTTTTATCTTCTTAGTTTTCGATCTCGTTATTTTCCCGGGATAAAAATAGTCTATGTTTTGTTGTTTCAGACCATTATCAATCAAATTTTCAAAATTCATCCAAATCACTTTAGTAGTTTTTACGTGAACGAATACGAATATACATCAAAGAAGAGTATAAGCATAAGACTACAAATATACATCGATACATTCTCATAAACATTCGTGTTTATAATATTTTATTATTATGTCATTTATTCCTTTTGCTTAATTTTTAAAATTTATGAACTTTGATGATTTGAATAAAAAATTACGATTAAAACTAATCCTTGTAATATTTTTGTATATTTATTTATTTTCATATATTTTATAATAATAATTTTGGTGGACATTTCACACACAATACCATTTAGCCCCAAATTAAGAAAAGCTTGTACTATGGGAGCCAGAGAGCTGATATGATACTTATATAATTTTAAATACATATGTACATATTATACATAGAAAACACCCAGGCACAGTACAAATATACAAACACAAATATATTATAAATCATAACTTTTACATTTCGTTTCCAATCATGTAACGTAATCACTAACTTGTTAAATAAATACCTAGTTTATAAAAACCAAACGAATTGTCATTAAAACTAAAAGTGTAAACTCAATTTCAGATCGATCACAGGATTTTAACTTCCTTTTTTGAATATTCTAAGTAAAGAAATGGCATCAAAATCTAGCTATTTCATTTATAGCTGGCAACACCGTTTCTCCTTAGTTTAGTTATGATAACCTTTACGCCTGAGTTGTTAAAACTTTGTTGGAAACGAGCATTATATTTAGTGGTTTGTTTAGTCGATCAATTAGCGTAAATTTTTGCTCGAGAGCGGTTGAGAGTTTGACGTTTTGAGTATTGTTGCGAAACTATCGTGTAGCTTTGTAAATGGCCATTTCTAAGGTTGATAAAATTATCCATTACTATCAGCGGCCCATGGTTTTACTCGCGTAGTTCCTGTTCCTATTTTCCCGGAATAATAGCCTATGTGTTCTTCCAGGCTATGTATAATCTGCGATCCAAATTTCAACTAGATGCGTTCAGATGTTACGATGTAATTGAGCAACAAACATCCAAAAATCCAAAAATTTGACATTTGTAATATTAGTAGGATGGTAACCTGTTTTATAACAAAAACATAATTAAACTTTTTGATTTACCCCAGACTCTGTAATCCGTACAGCATTCAACTAGTCAAGCCCTTTCATTTGATACCCATATTGAGGTAGGTTGTGAAGAAATATTTTGTCCGCCATTGTGTGGAGACGGCCATCTTGAATCGATATTAACCAAACATACTAAGAACTACCGCACAAAAAATAACCTTCAAATAAAAAACCGTATCGAAATCGGCCCATCCGTTTGAGCTCTACGGTGCCACAGAAAGACACACAACAGACAGACATCGACGTTCAACTTATAACACCCTTTTTTTGGTCGGAGGTTAAAAAGAGACTCATTAAGTAATAAAAAAATATTTGGGGGACAATTCTCACAAAACACTATGTGGCCTAGCAAAGCTTATACCACGATGAGATTAAGTTAGCTTCTATACTACTAATTTAATTGTATCTCTATAATATTAATGGAACATGGAAACACTACACATTGACGAAAAATATCTATAGTTGGCAGTTCATCTCAGATGGCCTGTACTACCCTCGGACCTACTACCTTGAACTTACTAACTGATTATGCTTCAACAGACACGTAGAACGTATCTAAAATCGTACATGAAGCTTACTCAAAGTATACTTACTACCCACTCTTCCCGAGTCGTTATTGTCACTTTTACTGGTATTATTAATTACGAGATTTTTACCTTGATTAAATAACTAAATGGTAGAGCAAATCTCCAATATTGAACCAAGAACATGTTGCAAAAAACGACTCCCTCCACTTGGACCCACAGCTAGGCTCGACATGTGGATCCACGGACGCTTTTTTTCCTCTTGAATCCACCGGTGGATCCAAGGATACTTCGGTTTCCTCTTGAATCCACCGGTGGATCCATGGACACTTATTTTTCCACATGAATCCACCTGTGGATTTATGGACACTTTTTTTCCATTTAAATCCCCAGGTGGATTCATGGATACCTACATGGTATTACTTTTCGGTCCACCGGGTGGATCCATGTTTATTTTTATTCATTTTCTTTTTATTTACGTATGGCTGAAATTCATTATCGTACTCTATAAGTGCTTCTTGAGAGGCTTTGAGCAAAAAAGTCCTAAACATGAGCACTATTAACAAAAAGAAGCACTTATAGAGAACAATAATGAATTTCAGCCATACGTAAATAAAAAGAAAATGAATAAAAATAAACATGGATCCACCCGGTGGATCGAAGAGTAATACAATGTCGGTATCCATGAATCCACCTGGGGATTTAAGTGGACAAAAAAAGTGTCCATAAATCCACAGGTGGATTCATGTGGAAAAATAAGTGTCCATGGATCCACCGGTGGATTCAAGAGGAAACCGAAGTATCCTTGGATTCACCGGTGGATTCAAGAGGAAAAAAAAGTGTCCGTGGATCCACATGTGGAGCCTAGCTGTGGATCCATGTGGAGGGAGCGCAAAAAACTGCACTGAAATATAGGGGGTTTCCTTCGCCTTATAACCATAGTATTTTTTTTAATTCGATGGATTTACACTTGACCGCCATCTCACCTGATGTTAAACAATGATGCGGTCTACGATGGAGCGTGTTTATCTAGAAGAAACCGAATCACTCTCGATTTGAAAACACCAAGATTATTTCAGGGAAAAAAATATTTCATCATTAGTAATATATTAAGTGTAGTGTAGTGCAACAGAGATAGTTTGAATATATTTTTGGTATCTCGACAAGAACTGGCAGTAATGATTATTATTATTATTTTAGAGGCAACAAAATCTTTTTTTTTAACTGTGTAGAACAATTCTTGTATCAGCTTTCGCGATGTCTATTGCGTAAGCTGCAATTAATTATTTTAATATTTATGTTTTACTCTGGTAAATATGTTCATATTCTTTATTATTTTATCATGGTTATATTATTGAATCATAATAAGCAGCTTATTTAGCTCACGGCAAGCCTTGAGCATGGTTTTCGGCTTCTTTTGACAATTTTCCCTATCTTGTGTCTTGTGTTAATCTGGCAAGAAGGTCAGGTGATACTGATGTAAGGCTATTGCTATTTTGTTCGTCCAACACTATATTAGTATAATGTCTATTTCAAATAAGTTTTGACTTAACCTACTCCTGATCCCTAGATGTGCAAACTTAATTTATTATCAATTTCGTTTGGAGTAGGTATTAGTTTTCAACAATAGTGTAGAAGTCCGCGACAGCAAAATAGACTGCGTAATAATCTGACAACCTCAATGGTAGTAATTAGGTCTGACAGTGACAGAGCCGAGTGAATGTTACTGTGCCACAAATTTATCTCGCGTTGTAACGTGTCGCTAGTACCATTCTGCGATTGATATTACACAGTAACAGCTCTAGTGCCACTGTTGATCGCTGAGACCGATAAGTTTGTGTACCATTGAACAGGTAGTGAGTTTGTGTTGCATCCCTCATTGTTCCAGAGTCATTGTTTCGCTAGCTTTGTCCGGAAAATGCTTGTTATTGATGCTTTAGTTTTATTTTAATTCGTCTAAAAATAACTTTATGTTATTCAATGATTTGTAAGGTTTTACGTTTATATTACTTAATACATACTACATTACATAATAGTTACATAAGTCTATATCCAACAGTTTTTTCGTCGAGTCTGTCTGTGACTAACTCAGTTCAGGATGAGTTAAGAATAAATAATAGTGGACAATTCACTCACAACACCATCAGACCCCAAACTAAGCAAAGCTTTTACTATGGTGGCCAGATAGCTGATGTTATACTTATGTAGTTCTAAATACATACTTATTATACATAGAAACTCTCAGACACAGTACAAATTTTTAAATTCATCACACAAATATTTGCACTGGGTGGGAATCCAACCCACGACCCTAGGCTTCGTAGGCAGAGCTTCAACCCACTAAGCCACGAGGTCAGTCATTCTAATAGGAACTTGTACATAGGCATCATTCCTTATCCAAATTAATTAAGCCCATTGAAAACACCGGACAATCACACCAAGTTTGCCATAAAGAATAGTTTATGGAAATATACAAACAGGATATATAAACAAGAACCAAACGACACCAATTGATATGAAACAACTAAATATTCCAAAAACTCGAACAAAGCACTTAAAAACTACATTTATTATTCACGCTCTGAAACTATGAAACACTCTACTCAAGTCAAAATTTCCTAATAGTTAAAAAACGTGCAAATCTTAACCTTTATAAAATATACGTTAAGCAATATTTATCTACAGGGAATTTGCATTCAAACGCAAGCCATATTAAAAGCACGCTACAGTACAAGTAAATAGAGAACCAAATTCTTGAAAGCACTTTTAAGTAATAAAAAAGTTTATTTCGTTTTAGTTATTAGAGAAAACAAAACCTTTATCAGTATGATTAACATTAAACAAACAATCAGAAGTTAGTTAACTTATCCCTAACTTATAGGCCGCGATATGCGAGTTAATTCACACCATTATACTGTCAAGCCCTCTCAATCTTAATAGCTTAAAGTTTTCACGACTTTGAGGACGAAACTTCGAAATCAATGATATCTCATTTGCACTTAAAACTATCACAATAGTTCCATATCAAAACTTGGCTTATTATTAAGTTTATAAAACATTAACATTGTCTAAAATAATGAAGATAAACCAATATTATTCGTGGCCGCCGATATTTTAACAAAGTTACAAATAGATATCTCGCAAAATTATATTTTAAATTTAGGAGACTAAGGTCGATATTGGATTTTTAGTACCGGTATTGTGGATGTGGTATGTATGTAATGTTCACCGCTTAGTGTAACTTTGTCAGTGTCAGGCGTAATTAGAGCTATTGAAATTGGTTGATTAATATGCGTAATGCCAACGCGATGTATGCGCGATGCTCCATTGCGAAACTAGCTCAGCCTCGGAGGAGTATGGTTCAATCAATGACTTATTAATGTGCAACGTGACCTACGCTTCCAACTGATACACAATTAAAAAATAGCTGACCTAACATAGATTTTTCCTCTGTATTAACAAGACTTGAAGCTCAATAACATTTTTTTAGATGCTTAGAAAAATAGAATCAGGTAAATTTTACTGCACTTAACTAAAACTCTTCTTTTTAACTAGTTACAAACGTGGAGCATTTGTACCCCGAATCTACTGAACTCAAAAACTTGAAAGATTTTTACTTAAGCATATTATTATTATTATAATTTATGTTCCCACTCTTGGGACTGTCGGCTTTGTCTCACAAGGTGAGAATCGAAACCATAATCTAACATGCTGGCCAATTGCAGGAACGCGTATGATAATAATAGTAATATAACGGTACGGTCGACATTTGTCGGGCATGCCGCCGCGCCGTCCAGGCGAATCTCTCCGTCATGTTATTTCCGGTTGTTCGCATCTTGCTAACGGCGAGTACTTGCACAGACATAACCTAGTAGCCAGAATCATTCACCAGCAACTTGCTCGGACACGACCTTGTCGAGTCCGAGGTGCCGTACTATAAGTATGCACCTCTGCCAGTTCTCGAGAATGGTCGTGCGTTGCTCTACTGGGACCGCTCTATCATCACAGACAGAACTATTGTCGCCAATAAGCCTGACATCGTGTTGGTAAACCGGTCTCAGCGACGGACTGTGATCGTCGATATCACCGTACCACATGACGAGAACCTCGTGAAAGCCGAGAAGGACAAGCTTAGCAAGTACCTTGACTTGGCTCATGAGGTTACCGCCATGTGGGATGTTGATTCGACGATCATAGTCCCAATACTCGTGTCGGCAAACGGCCTTATAGCGAAAAGTCTCAACCAACATCTCAAGAGACTTTCGCTAGACGGTTGGGTTAAGGGCCAGATACATAAGGCAGTCATCCTCGACACAGCGCGCATCGTCAGGAGGTTCCTCTCTCAGCAGACCTAACCACCGGTAGCTTGGGTCCTGCCCCGCTGCTGGCGGCACCCTAGTTTTTTAAGTTTTTTATAATGTTTATATTTTTATACTTATTGTAAAAAACTTAGAAATTAAGAAGAAATAATAAATAACTAAATAATATAATAATATAATAATGTAACACTTTATTACAACTACAAATCTTAAAAATAGGTATTAACAATAATAGCATTACAGGACAAATGAATAAATTTGCAGAGTAATTGGCGGCCTGATTATGACACATGTTTTCGAAAGATGTATTTCTTAGTTCAATACAAGGTTAGACTTTATACGACACAAGATGTCTTCGGCAATTTAAATATTATGTCAATAATATATATACACGTGCGTGTAGTTTTAATTTTAATCCAACTACTAACTAAACTTTACAGTCAAAGCCAACATCTGTCTGAAACGAGTCCCAATCCGGTCGGCATCACTACTTCTACGACATGAATAATAGAATAACCATCTGTCATACGGACATAACGAACTTAAGCCGAGTCGCGAAACAATGATATACAGCGAATTGATGAAGGTAGATCGTTGGTAACGTTCACGTGCAGAATTAAAAGTATTTTACAAAATTCGTTTATGGTTCTGACATGAAAGAAAAATTAACTTGAAATTATAAAAGCATTATATTTCTTTGTACAAATCCGTTACAATTTAGTAAGGCGGTACAAGGGCAAGTCAACACACAAAAACAAAACAATATATTTTTTTATTTTTGTGACTACAAATGATTGACGTTTTTCCCCTGTTAATTTTGTTGTCACTTCAAGTATTTTTTACAGAATACAGTGACAAGACAAGCAAGATATACTTCTGATACACAAAACAAGACGCCTGCTCATAATAACACAGTGCCACAACGATATTTGAACATGAAGAGTCCAAATCACTGCTTAACACTGAACTGTGCGCGTTACCCTTAGATATAAAATTAGCTTTGCCCTAAAATATGCATACAATACAATCTAAAAACATTAGATTATAGACTACCTACTACCGACCGTTAGTTTGTAATCTCACCCGTTTTCTTAAATACAAACTGTGTTTACAATTTTACATTTGGCACAAATACCGAACACGACAGTAACACAGCAGACGCAAAAGTCTTAGATAACAATTTTGCGCATCTCATATATTAGATGTTTGTAACTATCATTAATTAAATTGTATTATTAGGTTACACTTTATTTATAAATTTAGACCATTCTACATCGACATACGTCTTCTGTGAGTAGATAGGTACGTGTAACACAAACAGGGCTGTCGCAGGCAGGCCGCTAAACACTCGGATTGATTTGTCAGACGCATTGTTTCGCGATATGGGGTCTGTGTGGGAGCCCTACAGCTTAAACGAGGCTTTGTTAAATTTACACATTTTGTCACAGGTTTTGAATAAAAATGTAGAACTTTGATTCTGAGTTTTTTTTATTTATTTTAAGGATAATGTCACTTAGCAACTACGTTGTTCATTTTTAAACCTTTCGTAACAAACTTGGATGGTTCTAAAAGTGTCCGAGTATACAGAAGGTAAGTTTAAAATATTCGACTTAAGAGTTTTTGCAATAAAATGTTGTATGAAAGAAAAATGAAAAAATATTTTTTTCATACATACGATGAAGATAAAAAAATACAGCTTTTGTTTTTATATATTTGGCACAACATTATGGGAGACACAGTTAATAATAGTAAGGAACGCGTGTGAGGTGGAATCCTACTAGAAATTTACTTAAAATAAATCATATAACTTACAATAACTTGAGAAGAAAATTCAATACTATGAAAGACCGAGTGGTGTCAGTAGTCCGGTTGTTAGTTCGGTTAACCGAACTACTGCAACTTTTTGGTGTCAGTAGTTCGGTTGCACGTCATCACCGAACTGTTGACACTGTGGAGTGCCAGTAGTCCGGTTAACCGAACTACTGAAACTTTTTAGTGTCAGTAGTTCGGTTGCACGTCATCACCGAACTGTTGACACTGCGGAGTGCCAGTAGTCCGGTTGTTAGTTGTTTAGTGTTAACTTTTAAGATACTACCGGACTACTGACACTACTCGTGAAAGACATGAATTAAGTAACTTTTTTTTACTATATTATAAAAAATTACTAACATGTTCCAAATAGACTCGATAAATATTTATAAAGTCAATGTTTAACGTATTTCAATTATTTTTAAAATACTATGTTATAACATTCTAATATAACGACCGGAATAACGCCACAAAAATATTTTTGGAGTCTCACAAAAAATTCAGTCCTACTGTTTTGTACCCCATACAATTTAAATCGCGTTAGTATCTTGAGTGTTTAAAACAAGAAGCGATGACAAATAAACCGATGACGTATCCTACGCCTACAACAAAACTTGTCTGGAACTTTATTTTGTCCTTTTGAATTTGTTTGATGTCAAGAACATCGAACATGTCTGTACCGATTTGACTTTCTTTAACATTTTTAGAGATGCTGTGCTGGCTTAATGTCGAAAACGCCCGCTTTTATATTTATGAGGACGTATATTTGAATCTCACCTGACCTCTTATGAGTATTTTTTCATCACTATTTGCTATATTGGTTAAGGAAAAAAAAACAGTATGGTCCAAGAAAGACATGTTTGGAGTCGCCTTTGCTCAGCACGGTAGATTAGGACCGTGACTCTTTCCTTATGAGGGAAGAACCGAGTCCGAGTAGTATACCTACATTACCTACGGTGGTAAAATTATGACAATTCCAAATTTTTTTATGATTCGAATAGCAATCGCTGTGGAGGAGTCTTAAGTCTATTTATGACGGATGAGTGCGCAGGGCACTGCTATTATTTAACAAAATTAGACTTTCCTTCAAAAGTAAAGTAATGAAATCAACTTTTTTGTAGTGATTACTGTGTTTCGTTCTCATTACTTGAAGGACCATGTTTTCAGAAAAATCACAGGGCAAAGAGATACATCACCTCATCATACAAGTACCTTTGGGTGACGAACGCAGCACACTGATAGGCACTAAATTGAATGCTTCATGTTCAAATACTCGTAGTTACATGGCAGTGTGCTATTATGGGCAGTCGTGTTTTTACAATCAGGAACAAGTTGTAATCCGTCCCGTTACATGCAATCACAAAAACCTATTTAAAAAAATCCTTAAAAGGTTTATGCGAGAATTGAATTTATTGACCTAATTTATAATTAATCATGAAAATACACACTAGAAACTTTTGTAGCTTTGAAAAATAAAGGTAACAATCGCGGACTCCACCTCAGCACAGCGCCTTCCGATTACTTCCTTAATTAACAACAAAACTTGCAAACACAGTCATTAAAAATTGAAGAACTCTTTTAAACTAATTAAAAATGAGGGCGTCGCCGACACAATTTGGACTATTTAAGTGCTTACGCGGCCCGTACTGTCCAAGTCGAAGTTGCCTCGAATGAAGAATTAATTATGAAGAAGGCCAAGCGAGGGAGGGCAAGTTGCGAGTTCAAACCGGTTACAATTTGTGGGAAAGGCCCAGGTGTGACTCCCGGAAAACTTGGAGTCTCTCGAACACACGCTTTGTCGCCTTCCAGGATGATAAAGTTGATTTGAATCGCAGATTGTAGGTGTTTTCTGCATAACTTGGCGTTTCACTTCCGCAGGCAATATTTTGACTGTGGGCTTATCTATTCAAACTGAAATAAATTTCTTTATATCTATAGTTACTTTTTATATTTTTTATCTTGTATCCCATGAAAGAAAATACTTTTTGCAACACCGTTTTGGAATACGCCAATACGCAAAAAAACTGATTAGGAAGTAAATTATCTAGGTATACTTATATCATAAATCTGAAGACCTTATTTGTTTGAACGCGGTAATCTCAATAAATACTGGATCGATTTCAAAAATTCTTGCACATAACATTGTAACATTGTACATCTACGTCAATTTCGAGTGGCATAGGCTACAAAAAAAATGGCGGTCATAGGATGGGATGCTTATAACAGGCTTATAACAATATATATGGAGTTTTATTTAAATTATTTAATCTAGCTAAACTGGCTTACTTAATGTATTAAGTATGTATCAAAGTGTATGTGATTTTTTAGTTAGCTTTTGGAAAGCAAATACGTTTTCGACCCACTCACTTCTGATATATTCATAAATGAATTTTGTGTAAAATAATGTTACCACATAATTTAACGTCAGCGAAGAATGAAGAGTCCTAAATTAAAGGAAGAATTAAAAGTTTCACCGTAAGATTTCAATTGAATATAATTTATTATCCTTACATTCTTACATTCAAACATAAATGTTAATGAAACACTATGGTATGTAATTAAATATTCTAAACAATACTGGCATAGACAGGGTTGTCAGCGACAATTACCTCATTGTATGTACTGAACAATGACATTCTGTATCACTCTCATCCAAAGAGTTTACATACTACGTTTATACTACGTTTGCATATGTATACTACTCGTAGTTTACGTATAGAGCTCATTGGCACAAACGCTTTACACCACGTAAACGTAACGTAAACGTAACGTAAACGTAACGTAAACGTAACGTAAACGTAACGTAAACGTAACGTAAACGTAAAACGTAACGTAAAACGTAACGTAACGTAACGTAACGTAAACGTAACGTAAACGTAACGTAAACGTAACGTAAACGTAACGTAAACGTAACGTAACGTAAACGTAACGTAAACGTAACGTAAACGTAAACGTAACGTAAACGTAACGTAACGTAACGTAAACGTAACGTAAACGTAACGTAAACGTAACGTAAACGTAACGTAAACGTAACGTAAACGTAACGTAACGTAAACGTAACGTAAACGTAACGTAAACGTAACGTAAACGTAAAACGTAACGTAAACGTAACGTAAACGTAACGTAAACGTAACGTAAACGTAACGTAAACGTAACGTAACGTAAACGTAACGTAAACGTAACGTAACGTAACGTAAACGTAACGTAAACGTAACGTAAACGTAACGTAACGTAAACGTAACGTAAACGTAACGTAAACGTAACGTAAACGTAACGTAAACGAAACGTAACGTAAACGTAACGTAAACGTAACGTAAACGTAACGTAAACGTAACGTAAACGTAACGTAAACGTAACGTAACGTAAAACGTAACGTAAACGTAACGTAACGTAAACGTAACGTAAACGTAACGTAAACGTAACGTAAACGTAACGTAAACGTAACGTAAACGTAACGTAAACGTAACGTAACGTAACGTAAACGTAACGTAAACGTAACGTAAACGTAACGTAAACGTAACGTAAACGTAACGTAAACGTAAACGTAACGTAAACGTAACGTAAACGTAACGTAAACGTAACGTAAACGTAACGTAAACGTAACGTAAACGTAACGTAAACGTAACGTAAACGTAACGTAAACGACGTAACGTAACGTAACGTAACGTAACGTAAACGTAACGTAACGTAAACGTAACGTAAACGTAACGTAAACGTAACGTAAACGTAACGTAAACGTAACGTAACGTAAACGTAACGTAAACGTAAACGTAACGTAACGTAAAACGTAAACGTAACGTAACGTAACGTAAACGTAACGTAAACGTAACGTAAACGTAACGTAAACGTAACGTAAACGTAACGTAAACGTAACGTAAACGTAACGTAAACGTAACGTAAACGTAACGTAAACGTAAACGTAACGTAAACGTAACGTAAACGTAACGTAAACGTAACGTAAACGTAACGTAAACGTAAACGTAACGTAAACGTAACGTAAACGTAACGTAAACGTAACGTAAACGTAACGTAAACGTAACGTAAACGTAAACGTAAACGTAACGTAACGTAACGTAAACGTAACGTAAACGTAACGTAAACGTAACGTAAACGTAACGTAACGTAACGTAAACGTAACGTAAACGTAACGTAACGTAACGTAAACGTAACGTAAACGTAACGTAAACGTAACGTAAACGTAACGTAAACGTAACGTAAACGTAACGTAAACGTAACGTAAACGTAACGTAAACGTAAACGTAACGTAAACGTAACGTAAACGTAACGTAAACGTAACGTAAACGTAACGTAAACGTAACGTAAACGTAACGTAAACGTAACGTAAACGTAACGTAAACGTAACGTAAACGTAACGTAAACGTAACGTAAACGTAACGTAACGTAACGTAACGTAAACGTAACGTAAACGTAACGTAAACGTAACGTAAACGTAACGTAAACGTAACGTAAACGTAACGTAACGTAACGTAAACGTAACGTAAACGTAACGTAAACGTAACGTAAACGTAACGTAAACGTAACGTAAACGTAACGTAAACGTAACGTAAACGTAACGTAAACGTAACGTAAAACGTAACGTAAACGTAACGTAAACGTAACGTAAACGTAACGTAAACGTAACGTAAACGTAACGTAAACGTAACGTAAACGTAACGTAAACGTAACGTAAACGTAACGTAAACGTAACGTAAACGTAACGTAAACGTAACGTAACGTAAACGTAACGTAAACGTAACGTAAACGTAAACGTAACGTAAACGTAACGTAAACGTAACGTAAACGTAACGTAAACGTAACGTAAACGTAACGTAAACGTAACGTAACGTAACGTAACGTAAACGTAACGTAAACGTAACGTAAACGTAACGTAAACGTAAAACGTAACGTAACGTAACGTAACGTAAAACGTAACGTAAACGTAACGTAAACGTAACGTAAACGTAACGTAAACGTAACGTAACGTAACGTAAACGTAACGTAAACGTAACGTAAACGTAAACGTAACGTAAACGTAACGTAAACGTAACGTAAACGTAACGTAAACGTAACGTAAACGTAACGTAAACGTAACGTAAACGTAACGTAAACGTAACGTAAACGTAACGTAAACGTAACGTAAACGTAACGTAAACGTAACGTAAACGTAACGTAAACGTAACGTAAACGTAACGTAAACGTAACGTAAACGTAACGTAAACGTAACGTAAACGTAACGTAAACGTAACGTAAACGTAACGTAAACGTAACGTAAACGTAACGTAACGTAAACGTAACGTAAACGTAACGTAACGTAACGTAACGTAACGTAAACGTAACGTAAACGTAACGTAAACGTAAACGTAACGTAAACGTAACGTAAAAACGTAACGTAAACGTAACGTAAACGTAACGTAAACGTAACGTAAACGTAACGTAAACGTAACGTAAACGTAAACGTAACGTAAACGTAACGTAAACGTAACGTAAACGTAACGTAAACGTAACGTAAACGTAACGTAAACGTAACGTAACGTAACGTAAACGTAACGTAAACGTAACGTAACGTAAACGTAAACGTAACGTAACGTAAACGTAACGTAAACGTAACGTAAACGTAACGTAAACGTAACGTAAACGTAACGTAAACGTAACGTAAACGTAACGTAAACGTAACGTAAACGTAACGTAAACGTAACGTAAACGTAACGTAAACGTAACGTAAACGTAACGTAAACTCTAGTTGATGTTGATGCTTGTCCCTAAGGAACTGTGGATGTCTTCGGCATAAAATGTAGCCTATGTGTTATATATCTAACATATAGCTATAACCTATAAGCTATCTGTGTATTTTATTTCAGCTCGATCTGTTGAGCCGTTTGGGCGTGATTGCGCAACAAACATTCATACATTGAGATTTATAATATTATTAGTAGGATAGGATTTCAGACTAAGAACTATTTGTGTTCCAAATTGCAACAAAATCTATAAGGCGTTCCGATATTAAATGTATACTTGATCCATTAGAAACTGTGTATGTTTTCGGGATAGTAAATAGCCTGTTTTATTTTGATGTTTGAATCTGTGTTTCAAATTGCAACAAAATCTAGTTAGGCGTTCCGATCTTACATTTATTTATACTTGATCCCTAAGGAACCGTGCATGATTTCGGGATAAAATGTAGCCTATGTGTTATTCCAGACTATAAGCTATCTGTGTACTAGGTTTCAGCTCGATCCGTTGAGCCGTTTGGGCGTGATTGAGCAACAAACATCCAAACATTCATACATTGAGATTTATAATTTTAGTAGGAAGTAGGATTTCATGCAAATATGTCGAAGGAATAAAAAGTTTCATGCAATCGTTCATCCCCTATTTCATCGCTTTAGGGGTTGAATTTAGAGAAATCTTCCCTTAGTGGCTGCGTACGCTATAAAAATAATATTTATGTGTGAAATTTAAAGTGTGTCCTAAGGTTTCGTCCTGCGCGTTAATATAAAACTTTCATCCCTTGTCTAACATTCTTAGGGGACGAATTTTGAAAAAAAAGTACTACATAGCTCATTATTTTGGCCGTACTAAGTACCTAAGAACTTTGATGTACATATGTCCAAGGAATAAAAAGTTTATATACAAACTTTCATCCCTTATTTCATCCCTTGGAGGGTTGAATTCTGTCAAACTCTCATTATTTTGGCCGTACTAAGTACCTAAGAACTTTGATGTACATATGTCCAAGGAATAAAAAGTTTATATACAAACTTTCATCCCTTATTTCATCCCTTGGAGGGTTGAATTCTGTCAAACTCTCATTATTTTGGCCGTACTAAGTACCTAAGAAATTTGATGTAAATATGTCCAAGGAATAAAAAGTTTCTATACAAACTTTCATCCCTTATTTCATCCCTTGGAGGGTTGAATTTTGTCAAACGCTGTAATACGTGTCTCATAATTTTAGCTAAACTCATTTTTTATGAAATTTCATGCCAATATATCTAAGGAATAAAAAGTTTCATACAATCATTCATCCCCTATTTCACCATCTTCGGGGTAGAATTCATCAAAATCCTTTCTTAGCGGACGCCTACGTCATAACATCTACTTGTGTGCCAAATTTCAGCCCGATCCCTCTAGTGGTTTGGGCTGTGCGTTGATAGATCACTATGTCAGTCAGTCAGCCAGTCAGTCAGTCACCTTTGAGTTTTATATATATAGATTTAGGTTTGTTAATAGAATTCTCATGTCCAAAAAAACTTTCTTTGTTTTTGTAATGTTTCTATTAATTATGACTTATAAATACATTGTAATGTCAAAGTCGTAAAATGAAAGTTATAGAACTTCCAATGTTAATTTAAATGTTATTAAATTACGATTTATTCCTCGAATAACGTAATGAAAACAGTAATTTAGGTTGAAAATATTCTTCACTACGATGTAAAAACTCTAAACTCTAGATGATGTATGTACAGATTTTTATTTCCACATTTATTTTATACCAACACAGCTAGCGGGAGAAACGAGAAGCATTTGCCCAAAATTGGGACTAAATGCAGAAATAATAGGAATAAGCTATTAGCGAAAAGGCTTGACCAACATCTTGAGAGGCTTTCAATATACAATATACGGTTATTTCAAAAGACAAATCAGGTGGGTTCTTCACTCTGCAGCCCTAACCACAGACATGTTGCTTAGGCCGTGATAATGATGACACTTTATAATTAAGTTTTTCTAATCTTTATGTTTTATTTTTTACATTTTTTAAAAAGACTTAAAAAGTAAAGTGTAGTAGTGGACTTGATCATCTTGTTTATCTTTGACTTTTGTTCTATGGAATTAGTCAAATATTCTATTATATCTGTAAGTAGTTCGAATTAAATTGAATAGTTTTAACTGTAACTGATTTTTTCTAATAAATTATCTACCCATTAAAAAAAGAAAATTAATAAACATTTGAAAACTAAACAGCCGTATTGATGAGCTAAATAAGGATGTTATTATAGCTCGTTGATATATAAAATATTCAAACCTCAATTCCTAGAACAATCGTTAGAGTTCAGGAAACCTGTGTTACTTACAATTGTGTCGGCTAAGTTTAGAATCAAAGTATTGATCAAGGTAGGAACGCTCAACGGTAAACGTATTTCATACGTTCATTCACTTGGTGTTGTACAGAAGTAAACTCGTAAAATATTCCTCAGACGAGGGTTCGAAATACTTTGTACAAAGTTTAACAGGTCTGCAAAAATCTATAACTGTACTTTTATCGCTAAGTTTGTAATAGAAGAAATTACCGATAATTTTGGAAATAGGGATGATAGGTGGAGATGTATCTGGATCTCGGCTCGGCTTACTCTGGACATCACACAACATGGTGGCATGTTGTGGTGTGATGGCAGATCCCGGCCACTTCTACGTGCGCTTCGCCCACTTGAGCAGCAGTGCGTGTAGGAATAAATTGGGGAAAGGGACTTGAGGACTTGAAAAAGCTACTCGGCTAATACCTTCTCCTGTCGGCCAATTAAATGGAAGAACAAGGACCTCGATGTGGCCACATATTCGGAACCGTGGCTACCCTTTGCCACCGTCGTGAGGTCGGACCTTTCGCTGTCCACCATCTTAGTCAAGAAGCACGACAGAGAGAGAGGACGAGGCTGAGGAGCAAGAAGAGGCCATACACCTCTCGCTCATCCACTGACGCGGAAGTGGACACGGGTTTACCTTGGAGAATCACTTTGACTCGAATCCTCAAAAAAAGATTACATCCCCCATGTTTCCGCTGTATGCGACAAAGGAACTTCGTGAAGGCTTTAGTCGGTAGAGGCACTACTCGTGGTGCCAGGTCCAGCAAAAAGGTTCTTCGAAAGACTCGGTTTGACAATAAATCTACCGTCCCTATTTACCTCCAATGCTAACATCTGATCGGACGCTGGCTCACACCGTAATAAAAAGGCAAACTAGTTTGTATATCAGTTTGAGAAATCTTTCTCGTCTGGGAATTTGACTTTTATGCCTTATGGTGGTTAGTATAGTGTCTCGCCATCAGGATGTCATTAAGGCCGGTCGGTAATCCTGCTCTAGTAAAGAGGACTTGTGCACCTGAATTGTCTCCGGTACTGACACGCCTCTTTAGATTATGTCTCTAAACATAAGTCGTAGGACCTTACTAACGTAAAACCAGTGCCCAAAACAGGTGATAGTCTGACCGTGCCAACTACAGGCCCAACTCGATCATGTCTATACTCTGCTCGACCATGGACCTTCAACTGACTCTTACTGTTCGAAATGTATATATTCCAATAATACATGTCTATACTCTGCTCGACCATGGATCTTCAACTGACTCTTACTGTTCGATATGTATAAATTCTAATAATAACTGACCATCTCAAGTTCTTGGGCATTACTCTAACATTTAGCCTCTTTCATCGAGACCTTGGCAGGCATAAAACTAGGTTTCGTCTAAAAGGAGCAAAGGTACTTCAAGTCTAAACAGTGATTTTCGTAATACCACGCACAGATTTGGTCTTGTATGGAGTACTAGTCACATTTTAGGACAGGTCGGCGAAGTGCTAGCTGAAGGCTGTAAAATCAATTGAGAGACATGCCGAAAGACTTATAGCCATCGTTTTCAGCACTCATGTCTTCAAAAACTTTGAAATCGATGCAGATCTGCTTATCGGATTTATTATCTCATGCATTTCAGAGAATAATATGCAGCTGGTCTATATTATCTCACTTTGTACTTTTCTATTCTCTTTCTCTAAAAAGTGACATGGTGTCATGTTTGACTTTCGAAAGGCTTGAACGGCTTAGCTTCACTTTCGTAATGAGAACGTCTGGATCTGGTATGCGAAAAGCATTGCCTGAGCGGGTTTTTCGTGACGGTTATGATCTTAGTGTCTTCAATTCGACTGCGTATACGTTTCTTATAGATAAGCATGGTTCATCGTAGGCTGCATCGTCGCTCAACATCAGACGAGTTGGCAGTCAAGTGCAAAATGTATCGATAAAAAAAACTCTCGAAAACCCATTGAAGAATCCATCCACTGTAGTACAATCGTTACCCATAGATTTTTTTTTATCTTTATCTAATTTCACTGCAAATATTACCCTTCAAACCGGAAAACCTAAACGTTTTCCGCTTAAAAAATAACTAACAAAAGTGTGGTACTTTCCAACCACATACTCGTAGGTAGGTACTTGAATCGCAATAACCACAAAGTGTAGATAGATTGCTTTAACAAAATAATCTATACAAAAATGTTTACTTAGTCTCTGATCGTCTCACTGAAGATCGAATTCGTTTTATAGCTTATTTATTTCATTTCCTATGAAACAGTTTAATATAAAGGATTCTCGGATTTAAATTCATCGTTACGAGTTTCGCAACATACAGAACATAAGTAATTGGCTTCGACTATGTAACGCGCATTCCAACTTGTGAGTAGAGTTCTACAGTGTTGCCAGCTGCAACTGTTCCGTCGACTTTTTCCTATGGGAGTACGAACATACTATGTAATTGTGCCATGTCAGCTCTAATGACCCTATTATAATCATCATTGTATCTTAAATGCAAATTCAACGTTACAGACCAATAATTTTGGTTACAAACAGGGGTCTTAAAAAGTTGTACAGCGCAATTTCAGCCAGTCAATATGTAAAACTTATTTTGTTACCTATTGTGTCTGTTTGAAATTCCAAATCAACAGCTAATTGCGTACAAAAATATATACGGTACTTACACAAAAAATATTTTACCTCCCTGTTGTCCGTTAATTTCGGTTAATCTCTGAAATGTCTGAACTGACCTTAACGGAATTTTCAGTATAGAGAGCTGATATACGAAGTAACTAAGGCTTCTTTTATTTTAGAAAAAAACACATTCAAAAGATTAGGTAAACCGTGGGGAGCAGCAAGTATGAAATAAAGTAGTTAGTAAAAAGTGTAAGTTTATCTGGAAGAAGCTTTTAGTGATAAGATTTTGTCCCTAATATAATAATTATGATTCTTAGTTTTAGTTTTCATATTTTTTTTCTGTTCAACTTTTTGTAGTATGATAAAGTGTTTTTGTATTGTATTTGTGTCAAAATATACACGGAATACATAAAAAAACGAATACAAGTAAATGAGTAAAAATGTATTGGTTACCTACATTCCAATTTGCATGACAGTGTTGCCTGTGAAATTACAAGGCAATGAGATAAACCATATACATGTAATCGAGTCGCAATCTACATACATATCTTTAGGTGCCGAGCGCAGTGAACTACATGGTAGTGAATTGGACTATTCTTATTCTAATAGCTGCTAGTTCTATTATGGGCAGGCGTGTTGCATGTCATCAAGCGTAACTCTCCTATATCCTACTAATATTATATTATAAATCCTAAATGCAAAAATTTGGATGTTTGTTGCTCAAACACGTGGAAACGCGGAACGGATCAGTTGGAAATTTGGAAAACAGTTACATCATAGTCTGACATAGCAAAGGCTATTTTAAATGGGAATGAAAACTTCGTAGGTAATGCTGCGGTGCATGAAAATTAGAAAGCAAAAACAAATCCACGAATTCATGAGATCTAAAATAAACGTTCTTTTCATTTGAAAGTGATTCTTCTGTAGCTGTGTCATCATTTAAAATGACGTAATAACCGATAAACGTGAACCTATTTTGAAAATATATAATTTCCATTACACAGTCGACAGAAAGCACTATGTCGCAATAAAAATGTTCCACTTTGTTCACTGCACCTATTAGGTACCAAGAATGCCACTCCCATACAAACTACCTCCGCACAGTGCCCTACAAACGACGCATTTCGAGATCAATTCCGTCGTACCATCGACCTGGCACTCAATTCTGAACACATTCGCTATAATTGCAAAGTTGTTTCTATTTAAACAAAAAGTAATTTCCGTATTTAGGAGAAATCATCATGACGACGAGTAAATCGATTTCGATGGATTTTTGAAGTGAAAACTTCTTTTGGCGCGGCACAGCAGATTTTTCGTGGCCTGTGAATTGAATTCTAGCGTTACGCTCAGAAATAATAATAAATCTTCGAGTAAACTCGGATCCATAGCCATTGGTCATCTAGAAATGCGTCAGCATTTCCCATTGGCTAACGTATTTCTAGATGGTTATGGTCATGGCCACGCCCTTCAGTTTCACCCGCGTAGCTTCCAAAGTAAGCAATCAAATTCTGAGTTATACGTTTTCACTTCTACCGGCAGTTCCTATGACTGCTAATATTTTTTCCCTACATACCCGCAGTACGGAAATCGATTCCACGACGAACATGACAAGCTCACTGCCACTTCAGCTTGCTAAAGCGCTGAGCTGTATCGGCGACCTTAGTTTACCGACTACCTCGTTACTAATACAAAATCCAAGCATAACCGCCTTTGAACG
Organism: Ectropis grisescens; assembly: GCA_017562165.1. Lineage (NCBI taxonomy): Eukaryota > Metazoa > Arthropoda > Insecta > Lepidoptera > Geometridae > Ectropis > Ectropis grisescens. The sequence continues at coordinate 10,189,971 of CM029776.1, read as the reverse complement.
TACATAATAAATGTTTCACTATCAGTGATCTGTGCCCACGTTTCAGCACCGTAGGTCATGACAGGTATGACAGGTAAGATGCACTAATTGTGTACTTCTGTCTTAAAACACTATCGGATGGGTGACTACAAAACTCGACGTAGTTCCCCAAAGCCTGACCAGTCTAGATGAATTCTTCTCATGGCCTCACTCTCAAAGCTATCTGTACCTAGATCTCAGAACATAATCGTATATTACATAAACACATATTTCAGCAATAGCTTATCTGTAACAATAACCAAATTTAGTTTAACAATGCACAGTTAACGGTTGAACGCCGACAACTAAATTCAATAACATCATAACATTCTTATCAAAAAATGAAATATATTTTAAATACGGATTCCATTGTGATTTTAAAGCAATTGCTTATTAGAATCGGGCCCCTGACGACGTTCCGTGCACCCTAAGTACTTCGGAAATGGTCGAGCCCATGAAAAATATGATACGAGGAAAAGGGGAGAGGCCTATAAGCCCTTTTATGAAATCGTTAATGACCCCGTTGATGGGTCGAAACGGGTTTTTTCCGAGTACCGCGTTCTTTTACAACATACCTGTGTGCTTTTGTAAGTGTTAGCACCATGTTGGGATTCATACGCTCGTAAGATAAAGTGGATTAGATGTGTGTTTTCTTGAGCATTTTTGTACGATATTTTTATGGTGATTAGGTTGTATTTTAAATGTGTTTATGTGTGTGATAAAACTGGTTAAGTCGTATTCACATATCAAAATGTTTAACTCGCTTAATATCATGCATGATGGCGGTCAAGTGTTAACCTATTTTTTTTAAACGTGTCCCAAAAAGAGAAAAAATTAAAATCATTCGGATTCACGTTTTGTTTGTTATATTTAAGTAAATGTTACTTGAAAATATTGTTGGTAGTAAAACTCATTTGACCGCTGGATTCTGAACCTACGAACATTTACAAGGACTACGCGAGCTAAAATCTTCTGAAATATATTAGTATCGACAAATCAGTTTAGAGATTTTCAACGTTTGTAACGTCAATAAAACTCAAAAGAATCAAAAGTTGTGCTAAAGTAAGTTCTGGTCAAGTGAGAAAAAATGTGTTTCAACATAATTATATGTACATATATACAATGAATAAAGAAGAATCATAATCAACACAAAGACAGTTTAGTTGAGTCTTATGAACGTCCAGTTCGCAATCCAGTTGTAGGATCAAATCCCGCGTAAACCTCTGAATATTTTTCAAGTGCAGGTGTACAATTTTGTCATTATAATTGAGTTGGATGGTGAATGAAAGCATTGCGCAGAAACGGATGTGTTTCGTTATTTTGCCAACAACGTGGTGAATTATGACCTTTACATCTCTATGGAGGAGAAGGCCCCGAACCCCATTGTTTGGAACATTAAGTGGCAATGCTAAGGCACTATGAAAACAACATTGAAAATAAATTAGTGACCGGTACAAACAAAACAATGGTTAATTAGCAACTTAGGAACGTTCCGGGGTGACCAAAGTTGAGATACCTTCCGACCACGGCTGCTTTATTTGTTTGCATAAAATAAAAAAATAATAAAGGCTTGGGTTTCGCGCCGCTCTTGACATTCGCAAGTTTTAATTGCCACACTCAGTGGCACTCCTGCGGTCTGAGTGGGCGAAACGTCACCGCGAGAACTTTGCCACAGTAAATCCAGCGAGATAGCTCTACAGCAACTTGTTTGCGGTCTTGTTGCAACGTTTTGACCCTAGTTTTTGTTTGTTTCAAGAGTACCTAAATAAAGCCGTCCTAGATAGTGATGATGAATTAGGACATTGATATTTATTACGTAGATATACGAAAGACGACTGGTGGCGTGGTGGCGGTTGGAGACATGAGGCTAAGAACTAATTTTCAGCCGCGTCCGCAACGGTTGCGGGCCCTTCTATTCACAGCTTCTATAGAACGCAGATTATTTAATATGTAAAAAATTTAAGGACAACTCACTATCACCCGACCCAGCTCAGACTGATGATGATGATGTAGAACTCATTCGACGAGGTATTGCCAAGTGTGTAGCGTATTTGATGCTAGAGAATATAATTTGTGTTGTGTTGTAACATGTAACGACAGTCTGCTGGGCATCATTCCGGCTGGTAGTGGGCTTGATCTATCTTGATTATCTTTATAAATTTAGTGATCTATGGGTAATTCAGGTATGCTTAGTGTAAGTAGTTAGGTATGAAGTGTAGTGTAGCATTGTAATTTAGTTTTGATAATACCAATGGAACCCGCTGGTTGCAGGTTGCGCAGGACCGTTCGTTGTGGAAATCTAGGGTCGGGAGGCCTATGTCCAGCAGTGGACGTCTTGCGGCTGATTATGATATGATTCACGTAGTCTAAATTACGTAAAATCAAATGTTTTTCTTGTCACTCCATTGAATACAAACTTTAATTTTGTTTTAAGCTATTGTTCACTTCATTATTTACACGAATATAATATAACTAGCGACCCGCCAATCTTTGCACGAGTGCAATGTTGATACTAATAAATAAAAGTGGTCAAGTGCGAGTCGGACTCGCCCATGAAGGCTTCCGTAGCAGCAAGTAACAATACAAAAGTTCTTGCAGTTCGTTGTTACTTTAATCAGTGGTTTAACAATGGAGCGTTTTCAAGAGGCAAACATACCTGTCAAAGACAGTTCCCAATTTCGCCGTAGGTGACGCTACTGTTTTATTTTGTTAGAGAAATTTCACAAAAACCAACAGTGGTGCCACACTTGCCAATATTTAGAACTATCTTTGACAAGTCTTCTTGCGTCTGGAAAAAACCTCATTGTCAATTTATGACGTATTAAAATAAAACTACTTACTAGATCTCATTCAAACCAATTTTCGTTGATAGTTTACATGGTAAACTATTGTTTTTTTTTTATTGAATTTTTTTTTCTATTTTTGGTATCAAAATCATAAGGCGGTTTACAGATTACATCTACTTACCAAGTTTCAATAGTACAGCTCTTATAGTTTCGGAGAAAAGTGGCTATGACATACGGACGGACAGACAGACAGACAAACATGACGAATCTATAAGTCCCGTATTTTTTCATTTGGCTACGGAACCCTAAAAAGGTTATTTTGGGTTATTCCTAAGAAATAGACATAATATACTATTGCAGACTTTTTTGTAGAGATTCCGATTCTATACATATTATAAGTTGTAAGTATGTCCAAGAATTGCCCATTTAAAGGTATAAGAATGTATAGATATATAGGTATGTACAAGAATTTCTTGTTTAAAGGTAAAAGATAAGATATATAGTGTATAGATAATCCTAAATCAAAAGGTGTCAGTTCTGTCGGCAGTTCCTATAACTGATATTTTTTATCAATGAAAAGTTTAAGTTAGACCGTTACATCACCTGATGCTCACCTCACCTCACAAGACGCATACTTTTACTTTCATGTCAGTCAAACTCGTTTTACTTTGCCACATACACTATAGTTGAATCCTGATGTGGTACCTAGATTTAATATTCCATGATATTACAAATGCCAGTTTCCAAGAATCTTAATTAATTGGATTCTAATCTCGTTGTAGAGTAATTTAGGACGAAGACGACATTTTACACCTTGACATGATACTAATTTTCGTTTGTCATTGTCAGATAATTGTAGTTATCACTACGGTGGTCTAGATTGTAAGCTCGTGACCTTTTAAATTAAATATTATATAAGTGTTGTGTATTTGGCTATAAATATATAAATAACTAGCGGATCCTGCAGCGCCATCTGCTGCATCTGCTGGGCTGATTCATGAATTTAAACCAAATAGATCTATTTATAGACTTTATCTAAGATTTAAACTTAAACCATCCAGGACGCTACCCAAAAGCATACAAAAAAAACATTCATACAAAAAAACAATCGGTTCAACCGTCTAGGAGGCGTTCAGTGACATATACACGTATAGTAGAATTATGTAAATATGTAAAGAAGATAATAATTAATATTGATTCTTCTGATAACAAATATAATATGTTTTGCATAAGTCACTATGTATGTAAAAAGCAAAATGAAAAATTCGGTTTGAAGGACAGTGTTCCCAGAGAAATTACAGGGCTTAGAGATCTTAGATCTCTGGGAAACGAGCGCAGTGCAGTGCTAAGTAATGATTTGCACTCTTCATGTACCAACAGCTGCGTGTCACTGTGCTGTTATGTGGCAGGAATATTGCTTACCATCAAGCACATGTTCTGATCGTCTCGTTACAATTTATTTTTAAAAAATGAGACTATTAAACTTAACATAAAAATATAAATTCATAAAACTCAATTAAGTAAAGAAAACTAATCTCCGAATAAACCACCAGAACTGCTCCCGGCGCAAAGGTGCTCCTGCAGCGTTCCCACGTTGAATGGTAACGGCCAACTTTTGCTCCAGGAACCAGCCGGAGCGGGATCCGATCTGTTCAACCGTATCGACGTGATTGAGCAACAAACGTCTAAACATCCGAAATTTCGCTTTAAAAATATTAGTGGGGTTATTCTGATTCGGTAAATATCCCATAATAATTAAGACTAGTATGGTATGGTGGACCTACCGATAACAGATTCTTCTTATATCATGAAGTGCTAGATGGAAATGTTTACTACATCACCTTTAAGTTTTCTCTTATACATATCCACTTATTTCGTAGAAAATATATTCGATACCACAAGACGATACCATCTAGAATATTGGACAAGATGTCGTCTAACAGAAAAGAGAAACTTAATCGAACGTCGCGCCAAAATACATTGAGTTAATACCAGTATACCTTTGACAAAATAATCTAGAAAATAAAATAGCGTTCTCTATAAATGGTTGTAGAGACTTGAGAAACGCTCTATACAATACAGGTTTAAAACATTATACCGGCGTAGTGTTCAAAAATTAAATCATTTTCGTGCCCTAAAAAATTTCTAAATGTTTGTGGATCTAGTCAAATCAGTATGAAAATGATCATCGTTTGTAAGACCAAACAAATTCAAAGGGATAAAATTGAGCTTAAATCTGTAAATTAATAATAATAATCAATCAATGATCAGAGAGAGATAACTAAAACAAATAATAAAAACAGTCAATTGTTAACTCAAATTTACAATAATCAATAAATAGTATCATAATTTAAACTGTATGTACCTATTTGTAATGTTTTCCACATTACAAAAGTAGTAGTTCCCAATCGCAAAATGTTTAAGAACTATTAATTCTTAATAACTCACAGGGTCAAATTGGTTAAATATTTATTAGGAAAAGCAAATTAAAAAAGTCAATAAAACACCCGTATTTTTTGAATATTCAAAATGCATGTTTCACTGTTTAATAGTTTTTTTTTTTCCAGATTTACATCCATTAATCAAAATTCAAAATTAGCATAAATAAATAAATTAGCAATTCAATATTAATAATAGAATAAACATAAATAAATTAGCAATGCAATAATAATAGAATAAAGATGAATAAATTATGATATGGGCTTATGATATGCCCTCCACGTTTTATGGAGTGGACTATTCACCCAGTCCAAGTATTTAAGAAAACCTTAATTTATTAAGAAACCCTAGAAGAGTTTCTTCATAATTTAAGGTTATTAGGTACCTACATTAACAAAAACTACTGTTCAAGTTTTGATAGTAATAGCATAATAAGTTGATTTCGTTTCGGTACGAGTATAAATAAGCCTTGAGCAATTTAACTTACTTAGAGAAAATAAAAATAGAGAAAGTATCTACCAGATAGAGCTAGGTAGCGCCAAAGCGTCGATATCATGGAACTGGTCCGAGGCACGCATTTTAAAAAATGGCTCAGCTTACGTTCCCCGTGAGAGAGGAAGCGGGGGGGCGTAGTTTATGGACCGAACTGATACCAGGGGCTAGGGAAGCGCCAGCTTACGTTCAGGATTTGTACGCTAGACATTTACACGAAAATTTTGCTAAAATTTATATTGTACGTTATGATTTATTCGCATTCGCATTTGAATAACTTGAATAATCCACAAACGAAACTACCGACTTCAAATTAAAAATTCAACTCACACAGTTCACTAATTTTAAAGGAATAAATAAATAAATATTGGTGGACGATTCACACACAACACCATCTGACCCCAAACTAAGCAAAGCTTGTAATATGGTGGCCAGATAGCTGATATAATACGTATATAGTTTTAAATACAATACATATCAATAAGAATCACTACATAGTCTAAAACAAAGTCACTTTCTATATTTAATTGGATAACGGGACACTCACGTATATACATACGGTCGGTCAATCGACTCGAGTTTCGGCCGCGTCCGGCGGCCTTTTTCAAGGCGAGTGCACACGCGCGGTGGCTGCCCGTTTGGCACTGATGTCATTGGCATTGGTGTCGGTGCCAAACGGGCAGCCACCGCGCGTGTGCACTCGCCTTGAAAAAGGCCGCCGGACGCGGCCGAAACTCGAGTCGATTGACCGACCGTATATACGTGAGTGTCCCGTTATCCAATTAAATATGTGTAACAACCACGTTAATTTTAATACTAAAAAAGTCACTTTCCGCGTCTGTCCGTCCCTATATATGCTTAGATCTTTAAAACCATCAAACAAATTTTGATGCGGGTTTTTTAATAGATATGGTGATTCAATAGAAAGGTTTATATGTATAATACTTGCATACAATAGCAGAGAAATGTGGATAATTTCAAAGCTTTCTTTCTAATTTCATGTGTTATGTTTTAAATAAACACATTTTTGCGCTTACACTGCAAACGCCGCGCCGTTTAATATTGGGCCCGTGGGACCATCATCATCATCATTTCAAATTAATAAAAAAAAATCCAAGCGCTTGGTATTCGCTACGCGTGACCAACGCACGTCCAACGTTCTGCCATTCAGCGTGGTAATACCGCCAGCATGCTGGGCACGTTTCCGATTGATAGTAAGGCTTGATCATCTTGAGTATATTTAGACCGCCATTGGTCAATGGAAAATTCAATTAGGTTTGTAGTGTAGTGTAGTTCTCATTGCATTTTAGTTTTGTTATATAAAGGCCCAAAAAATATTTGATTGATTGTTAACTATTTTTTTATATTAACAAGTTTCTCACCAATCAAGCGTTACAGAAACTACGACGTCATTTGCCTCCAACAGGTCGTTCAGTGCGCATGTGTTAGAGCAAAGTGGATATACCAGAATGTGGTCCATAGCTCCGTCTTAAGGTATATGTCACAGTCTACTGGAGGATCACCTAAACCCCATTTACATATATTCACAATATTAACATTAAAAAAACAAACGCTTGAATGTTTTTAGATCAATCATAATGGAACGGCCAAATGGATCTGGCTAAACTATGAAATATAGGTAGATTATAGTGTGGAAATTGCACATTGGCTAATTTTTTTCGTAGGAAAGTTGCGGTAAAAGAAACTAACCTAGTTAAACTTCAGTACACTATTATTATTTTTATTTTTTTTATTGGTGGACAATTCACACAACAACATCTGACCCCAAACTAAGCAAAGCTTGTACTATGGCGGCCAGATAGCTGATATAATACATATATAATTATTTATTTTTTATTATTTATTTATATCTGCCACAACCTTTGTGTGCTTGAAGTCTACAATAAATATCCAAATATGCCATTGCATAGTAAAGTTATGATAGTATATGTGTAAATACTTAGATGTATAGATCTAATAGAATCCAGGTGAAGCCAAAGAAGTGAATACCTTGTTTGTTTCAAGTTTAAAACCATCGGTATAAACCACTAGATGTCCCAAACCGCAGGCACACGGAATTATGTCATCGTTGGGAAGAGTGAGCTCACTCTTTCCGTTCTAGTTGGTTGCAGGAAGCGGTGAACGCCGGACGTTTTTTACCAATCACTATCGTTGTAAACAGCCAAAATAAGTAGATATCTCGCCGCTAGCGATTCTAGGGGTCAAGTAGATTGGTTGTATGTTAACCACTTACGATACATACAGAGATGCCGTTTATTACCAATTTCAAGGTATTCAGGACACATCTATTAGTTTTTATCGATGGTTAAAACAAAACAAAGTTACTAGGTAGTAATTAATACTTTATTGGCAAGATCCGTCCACGTGGACTAGACGTGGAACGTTAGATAACCTTTAAGTAGAGTAAATATGTAACAAGCCCTCTCCAACAGTACATCCTAAAATGAAAATGATTTTTAATTATCGATATCTCTTATATTCCTTCCGCCCTAGTCCTTACGAGAGGTATAAGCATAGTGTAAGCAACCCACAGCTAGGACCTTTCTCCCAAAAGAAAAGGGCTAAAGCCAGAATTCACTACGATCAAGGTGGGTTGGCAGACGGCGTTTTTGTACGAAATATTTATTTCTTACTCTTAATTTTTTTTCGGTCACACAAGCAATTTCTCTACGGACCTTGATAGCGTAATTCCAGTGAATAGCTGGTAAATGTATTTACGCAAACCCTTCCATCTAAAGAAGACGGCTAAGAAGTGGTAACCCTACCGGCTAATACCTCCACGAAGGTTAAAGTATGCTATACCAAAAAAAAAAAAACAAAAAAAAAACCATTTGGCGAAGCTATCACGCAACGTATATCCAAAAAACATACAAATGTATTAAGAATCTATTCCTGTTTTTAAGTCGGTTTAACAGTAAGCAACAGCCAACGCTACACAGACTCAGAAAGGCACGATAAAAGTATATCTTGTATCTTCTGCGACCAACGACACATACTAATCATCCTGCTAAGTTGGCCAAGTGAAAAGCAGATGTTCTTCCGGGTCGCCAGATAATCCTACCCAAATGAAGCGATTGATGAAAACTGTTGCCGGCCACTGATAAATGTGATCAGTCCTAGCTACTTGGCCGTTAAATTGACTATTGATCATACTTAGCGCGCGATAATCTTCAGAGCTCCCGAGTTACATTAGCGAATCAGTGTGTGAGCTAACACGGTTACATGAAATGGAACGATATATTTCTGAAATTGGACATTTTGCTTTAATATCTTTACAAATCGATACATTCAATTAAATTTACCCAAACTGGGAAGAACATTGAAGATGGCATACCAATACCCTCCACCATAGCCCAAATTTGAATTCCCACTATTGGAACTCCTTCTCACAAGGCAAATTTCAAGGTCATAATGCAATAGACAGACCAGATGCGGCTTGGTAGCTAACGATTTTTATTCACCGCTGAAGCCAATAGTGAGTGGATATCATGTTCGCACAACTACACTTGGAAGAATATTACAGGTGGGATTCGAACCCATGATCTAAAGACTTATGCCAACTGGTTGGACAAAATACTTAAGAGAAGAAAGAAGACGTTTTGTATGTACGTTGTGTCTTTTGGTGAGATAAGCTTAAACGTAAAAAATCTGTTTTCGAAAGCTTGTAAATTGCTTTTTAACTACAAAAAATATAAAAATGACGTTCCTACATACATATTCCATTCCAGTGCCATTAAAAATAATCAGGGAATGCAAAACAATTCATCGTAGTTTAGAACTTCTATGTGAAAAATGTAATTAGGTGACCATTCCACCTGTTTTCATCACTTCTGTGAGGCGTCACTATCGTATTGTAGTCTGACGCCTACATGGATTTCGTTTATTAATGCGTGGTTAAAGCTTTTTCAAAAAGCAAATGCACAACACAGAGCAGAAATCTATTACAGTCAATATTAAAAAACCAAATATTTCGATAAATAAATATCTGGCAAATTTATCGTTGTCTTACTATTGTTTGCGGGTTGTAGACCAGTTAAACCTCGCTCAGTCAGTAAATTTCTTGTAGACCTGTGTCAATCAATCATTTCTCGAGACCCTGGTCGCTCACGACCCACTCGTATAGTGATCGGAATAATAATATAAATATTCGATCTTTCGATCGTTTGGGTCGCAGTTCCTTTGTACGACCTTGTACGACTGTGCACTCGTGTCGCGCGCGACCCACAGGTAGAGTGGGATCGACTGATCGACATACAAGTCGCACTCGAAGTAATAGAAGGAGATAGAAGATATTGTTCTTGATACATCGATGTGATTGAAGCAATGCACAATTCAATCAATTGTATGACCAAGTAGGTAATTAATTAAGTAAAACATATAACCATAAAGTTCAATTATTTTGTCTTGTAAACTGAAAATCGGATTACAAAAGATCGCGTGTTTTAGAAATCCGTGATACAATCACTTGGGTACAAGTACAAGTACATCGATCACGTTCGTCACAGGTTTAATTTCTTGCGAGTACTGGTATGTCCAAAGACATTTGAGTGGCTGTCTAGAAATAGGTCCTTAAATCCGCTTTCGGTAGCCCGGTATACTGCATTATCGTAACATTAACATTTAATTACCTTTTAATTACTTCTAAATGAGTTAACAACTGAGCTGCATCACTGTCTCCGCATCCACATCTCGTCAGGGTTGGCGAGAAATGGCGCGGGACGTGGGGCGCGCAGGGCGGGTCCTGCGGCAGACATGACTTATTACAACCGCCAGGATACAACCCTATTTCGGCCCTAATGACGCCGCTCCGTATAGGGCCTTAATTTCGACGCCCCACGATTTTTATTAACGCATTCAAGTGGCCAGCAATTTGGCGCGTCTAACGAGATTGATTCGTTTTTGTTTTGGCGCTGTTCTAATGACATTTTTGCCATTTACGCATCTACAAACCTATGTAGGAATAAAAACCTATAGTTATAGAATCCTATTACTATATACCAAGCACCGCAGTGTCCCGTGTTATCAGTTACTTACAGTTCCCGTTTCCGTTATATTACTATAATAACAAGAACAAAATTAAAAATTTTGACTACTCCCGACTACCTCGGATCTCGGATTATTTGTATAACGTTCTACTAGTCAAGCCCTTTCATTTGATGCCCATATTAACGGAGTTGTGAAAAAAGGAATGTATTTCGCCGTTTTGTGGTAGGAATGAAAAATATAATATTATTCGCCATTTTGTGGTGGCGGCCATTTTGGATTTGAAAATTTGTTATAATGTATATTAACCAAACATAGCTAAGAATATTATATTAGCACGGATATTAACCTTCAAATAAAAAAAAATGCATCGAAATCGGTTCATCCGTTTGAGCTATACGGTGCCACAGACAGACACACACTAAGACAGACAGACATCGACGTCAAACTTATAACACCCCTTTTTTTGGTCGGGGGTTAAAAAGTAGCCAATGTGGTATTCTAGTCTCTAATATAACTGTGTTCCGAAGATCAACCCTATCTGGTCAAATGTTCACACGTGATTGAACAAGAAACTTCCAAACATCGACATATATAATATTAGTAGGATAGGGTGCGTGTTGTGATGTTTGTTGTTCAATCACGTAGGAACATCTGAACGGATTGGGTTGTAAATGAAAACCTACATTTTTTAGATTACAATCTAAAATAACACATCGGGTTTTCATCGCGGGGAAATAAATAGAACAGAAACTACGAAGATAAAATCGCAGAGCTCTGCTTGTAAAAAATAAAATATTTATTAGCTTCGGATGTCCTGAGAATATATAATAACAATAACCACACATTAATTGTTAGGTTAAAGGTAGATTCACGTTTTTGAACACACTAAATAAAAATAATTCACAAGTTTTATAATTTATACACTTAAAGTGTATAAGTAATAAAGATCTCTCCCAAGCAACCTTAGAGCTTTATAATAAATGTGGAAAGTTATGAAAAAGGTGTGCAAATGACATGGAAAATAATTAGTAAACAAAAAATACTAGAGTAGAGTAGGTAATTAGGACGTATAAAAGTTCAAAAATAAAACTGATTGAAGTATCTTTAAAGAGATCCGTAGTATTATATATTCATATGATGATGATGGCAATCGTGCCATAGACGCCAGGACGCTTCAACAGAAGAGTTTTGGTTTATTGAAGAAATGGTGCTAAGATTGCTTCGAAGAAGAGCTAGGAAACTTAGCTAAGAAAATATCTAGGAAAATAAGGCAACATGGAAGAGTTTTATCGAGGTACGACCCACAAAGAGTTGTACCGCCAAAGGAAGATTTAGAACAAATGGAACGTAGTTTAGATAAAATTGTTGTAAAATATTTTTTGGTATGAAAATAAACCGAAATTGCCACCTTTTTTTTGGTATTTTTCATCTACAAGAGATAATTTCATGCAGCGTCTTATGTAGGATACCTCTGCTAAAAATAAGTCAATACAGAATCCACCAGTACTGTCGTTTTCTCTTGTGACCATAATTTACGATTTTTATTTTAAGCTTCAAAAGTCTCTGAAAAGAATCTGATGTAGTTTTGTTAATATTCATTGACATGAATAGGTACTAAAAGCTGCTTGAAAAATAAACAGTTTAATACTAAAGACTCAAATTTAAGACAGCGATATACGACAAGAAAGCAAGATACCGACTTGTAATCCAACAATCCTATGTAAATAAATCCTCGATTTAAATTCGGATATGTAAAAGAAAGTAATGTATGTAAACCAACGACACAGACTTTTAGATAAAGATCCATTGTGACCTTCCTAAGCCCGTACAAAAGTTTCCGAAAGGCAGAAAATACAGGAATACCTACTATACCCTTCGCCCGACAAAAGATAGAAAAGTTACTCACAAAATATGTAGTCTCACTTTACGTACTTATATAGGTCGTCCAAAAACAATTTTGCCACTCACCGACTTTTTATAGGTCAGAGAAATGTTATTTGAATTAAGGGCCATTTCGGTATATTCCTTTATACAGTGGATTCGCTCATAAAGGGCAGACAATGAAGGAGGGCCGTGCGCTTCCATTCTTGGTAATTTGAGCTCCATAACCGGTACTAAACCGTTTATGATGCGGCTCTCGGAAAGGTTAAAGCCGGCCGGAACGGACTGCACGTAAATCAGTACAACAAGCTCAATAAAATGTTAAAATGAAAATGTTTTCGCTACACTACGATATGTGACACGTGGTTTATTAGAATGTCACTGCGGCTTTGCGGTCGCCGTTCGTAGTTTCGTACTTTTGAGGTAAATAAAACATTTTGCTTTTTCTGCATTTTTGTCAGGATACATTGTTTTAAATGTATTTCAATGCTGAAATATAAATAATACTTTTTAATTGCACATAGTTTCATGTTTGACCATTAACTCGGTTGATGATAAAAGTCGGGTGGTCGAAGCATAGATTTAGAATTATTTTTGCATTCAAAGTTTGGGTCGAAGATGAAATGTGAAATCACACCGTCCTAATGTGATAGGTGTTGTGGGCGTCCCTCCAACATTTTATCATTTATACATACATAAATAATAATTTATAACATTATTTACATATCACTACATGTATAAAAACTTGAATTTAAATTGACCACCACATCACAGTGTACCGTCGCATCCACCATAAACTGGTGACCCCCAACATGGATAACATCTGAATCTGAAACCGTGAGTCAAAATTGATGTCTGTATTGAATTGTCAAAGAATTTTTAAAATAATATCACGAGTGATAACTAATTCAAAGACGATAACGGAGGATTAAGACGGTACATAGATATTTTGTGTGGTCCAAGCTACAAGCGTCGAGCGATTAAAGTTTAGACACAAACGCATAATACAAAATTTTTAAAACGGCGATGGCGAATAAAAGCGACGAGCGATCATCATCATCATCATCTTCAGAATTGTTTCGGGTCGGAATACGTGTACCACCATTTTGGCCTGAAGAACCCGAAATATGGTTTGCTCAAGTGGAGGGTCAATTTACGGTGTCTAACATCACTTCCGATATCACCAAATTTAATTATGTCATTGGTCAACTGGATCATCAATATTCCAAGGAGGTGAAAGACATAATTATTTCACCCCCTCCCACCGAGCGCTACGAAAAGCTGAAGACTGAACTCATAAAGCGACTGACAGCTTCTAAGGAGAAAAAAGTGCATCAACTTTTAATGCACGAGGAACTAGGAGACCGTAAGCCTTCCCAGTTTTTGAGACATTTGCAGGGCCTAGCTGGAACCGGTATACCCGAAGACTTTATACGCACAATATGGAGCAGCCGGCTACCTAGCAATGTGCAAACGCTTTTGGCTTCACAACCTCAAAGCTCTCTGGAAGTTTTGGCAGATTTAGCCGATCGTGTCCAAGATATCGTCACTCCATCACGCGTTGTTTCTGAAACATCATCATCATCAGCGCCATCCGGATCTTTGATGGACTCGATGGCGAATGAAATATATGAACTGAAACGCACTGTGAAGAACTTATCGATGCAGTTGGACAGGCAATCAAGATCCCATAGTCGAACACACTCTGGAAATGGACAAAATCGATCCCGTTCGAATTCGAGTTACCGAAAGTTTCCTCTTTGTTGGTACCATGCGAAGTTTGGAAAGAAGGCGAACAAATGTCAGACCCCCTGTGACTTTGGCAAATCGGGAAACTCCAGGGGCAATCTCTAGTGGCGACGACGGATTGCCTACATTCTTCTGGTCGCCTATTTGTTACCGACCGCAGTTCGAAAACCCAATTTCTTGTGGATACCGGAAGCGATCTTTGCGTTTTCCCTCGAGCTGCGCTTCGTGAACGTCGGGAAAGAACAAATTACCAGCTTACAGCGGCTAACGGTAGCGCCATTAATACCTTCGGTTATGTTCAGCTCAACCTAAATATCGGCCTAAGGCGTAATTTTCCTTGGAAATTCGTGGTTGCAGATGTGACCAAAGCTATTATTGGCGCCGACTTCCTAAGTCATTATAATTTAGTTGTCGATATTCGTGGCCGTCGTTTATTAGATAGCACCACTTCTCATTCTACAGCAGCTATCATTGATAAAAACGTTAATTCTATTTTATCTGTTAAAATTGCGACTGGAGACACACGCTATCATGCTATTTTAAATAACTATCCCGAAATCACACGACCAGCTGGCACCACACGAAATACTACACACAACACTAAACACTATATACGTACCACACCTGGTCCCCCAGTCACTTCCGCTCCTCGTAGATTAGCTCCTGACAAAATGAAGATAGCCCGCGAAGAGTTCCAGCAAATGCTCAATGTGGGTACAGCGCGTCCTTCGGAGAGCCCGTGGTCTTCCGCACTTCATTTAGCCCCGAAAAAAGACAACGGCTGGCGTCCCTGCGGAGACTGCCGCAGGCTGAATGCAAGGACTATACCAGACAGGTACCCCATTAGGCACATACACGACTTTTCCCACAGCATATCTGGTTGTAAGGTGTTCTCCACGATCGATTTAGTGAAGGCCTATAACCAGATTCCGGTTTATGAGCAGGATATCGAGAAGACAGCCATCACAACACCATTTGGTTTGTTCGAGTTTCCCTATATGACATTTGGTTTGAGGAATGCGGGGCAAACATTCCAAAGGTTTGTAGATGAGATGACGCGAGGACTGGACTTTGTCTTTCCATATCTTGACGATTTTTTAGTGTTCTCCCACTCTCCCACAGAGCATGAGACTCATCTTCAAGAGCTGTTCGAGAGGATGAGGCAGTACGGCATCTTGGTGAACACCTCAAAATGCGTTTTTGGTGTATCAGAGGTAATCTTTTTAGGTTACCATATTTCAGAAGCTGGGACTAAACCAACAGACGCCAAGGTTCAGGCCATCAGCGACTATCCAGCTCCGAAAACCGTCAGGCAGCTTAGGAGATTCTTGGGTATGCTGAATTTCTACCGGCGTTTCTTGCCAAATGCCGCCCAAACCCAAGCCCCTCTTAATGCTCTCCTGACTGGTTCTGTCAAAGCTTCGCACCCTGTTGAACTCACTGGAGATGCTCTTTTAGCTTTTAAACAATGCAAAGCTAGCCTTAGCCAAGCAGCACTTTTAGCACACCCAGATTGCGACGCTAAGCTTGCTCTTGTTACTGATGCTTCTGACCTCGCTCTTGGTGCAGTTTTACAACAGTACAAGAACAAGGTATGGCAACCTCTTGCATTTTTCTCCAGAAAACTCAGCCCAACTCAGCAGAAATACTCACCTTACGATCGTGAGCTGCTAGCCATCTACGAAGGTATTAAGTACTTCCGCCATATGCTTGAAGCCAGGCACTTTACTGTTTTTACTGACCATAAGCCGTTGTGTTTCGCGTTCCACGAGCGCAAAAACAACTGCTCACCACGCCAGTACAGACATCTAGACCTAATTTCTCAGTTCACCACAGACATTCAGCATATATCCGGCAAAGATAATGTTGTCGACGATACTTTGAGTCGTGTTGATGAACCCAGAAACCAGTCGATTACGAAGTGCTGGCTAAAAGTCAAATTTAGACCCTGAACTGACTCAACTTCTAAGCGAAGAGTCGTCACTCCGATTCAAGAAAATGTCGCTAAATGGAAATTCAACACCACTGTACTGTGATGTCAGTATGACAGTCCCTAGACCTTTCGTGAGTAAACCACTAAGAAAGCAAATTTTCGACACCTTGCATTCTTTGAGCCACCCTGGCGCTAATGCAACAGCAAAACTCGTAGCCCAACGGTTCGTCTGGCCTGGTGTTCGAAAGGATTGCCGGCAGTGGACACGATCATGTTTAGCATGTCAGAGAGCAAAGGTAAATCGTCACGTATCTGCTCCCTTGGGTACGTTCAATTTACCTACCGCCAGGTTTACCCAAGTTCATATTGATCTCATAGGTCCTCTACCCATTTCTCATGGTTATCGTTATTGCTTGACGGCTGTAGACCGTTTCACACGGTGGCCTGAAGTGGTCCCAATAACAGACATTACAGCAGAAACGGTAGGTCAAGCCCTAATATCTGGTTGGATTTCCAGATTTGGCTCACCTTCCGATATCATCACGGATCGTGGACGTCAGTTTGAATCCTCTCTATTTCAATATTTATCAAAAATAATTGGGTTCAGACATAAGCGTACCACGGCTTACCATCCCGCATGTAATGGTCTTGTCGAACGATTTCATCGACAATTAAAAGCCGCCATCATGTGTCACGCCGACTCCAATTGGATCGAGTCGTTACCTCTAGTCTTACTTGGCATCCGGTCAGCATTTAAAGATGATATTAATGCCTCTTCTGCTGAACTGCTTTACGGCGAGCCTTTGAGACTACCCGGACAATTCTTTCAAACCGTTGAAAGTGGTACCACGGATATTACAGAGTTCACTGCTCGATTGCGCAGTTTCGCGGAGAAATTGCAGCCAATCCCAGCATCACGTCATAACAAAAGCAAAATTTTTGTTTATAAGGACCTGGCGTCTTCTAGCCATGTCTTTCTTAGAGAAGATGCGGTTAGAAGGCCACTCCAACCTGTCTACTCTGGCCCTTTTCAGGTTTTAGAGCGAAGTGACAAGGTGTTCAAACTACTCATAAAGGCAAACCAGTCACAGTATCAATAGACCGCATAAAACCAGCCTATCTACTTGTCGACTCACCAACACCTAAAGTCATTGACACTGTCCCAGTACCTGTAGTATCCGAGGAACGTACAACATCTAGCCCACCTATGAGGGTCACTCGTTCTGGTAGGCAAATACGTTTCCCAGTTCGTTATCGTCCGTAGTGACGGCCTCTGGAGGGGAGTGATGTGGGCGTCCCTCCAACATTTTATCATTTATACATACATAAATAATAATTTATAACATTATTTACATATCACTACATGTATATTTTATATTTAAATATTTTTACATTATACAAACATAATACACAACATATTTATATATTTACCGCATAAATATATTCCAACAATATAAGTAATTATTCACGCGATACAAAATACGCGATTAAAACGCTACCGCTCATAGCATAACCGCGCGCTGCGGCGAGGGATCGGCCGCCGGTGCACTACCATGATGCTACGTATAGCTAGTTAGATAGTTTCTATGCACGCGCACCGCTCCCGACCCGCGCCGCGCCGCCCGCGTATCTCTTCAGTCAGCTGTTGATTGTATTGGACTAACTTGCTCACGCGCCATTCGTTGTACCTAATTAGTTTGTAATTTTAACTTCAAACGATTTTATAAGTTTTATTTCTATCGTAAATTTATTCTATCGTATCTAAATAGTTATTATTGTGGTTCGTGAATTACATTACATTGGATATAAAAACTTGAATTTAAATTGACCACCACATCACAGTGTACCGTCGCATCCCCCATAGTGTCATTTCACTCTAATCTTGAAAATTTAGTTCACAGTAAACAATAAAGCTGGCAGCTTGGTCTACTGTTTGGCTGTAAAAATTGAAATATTAAGCTGAATCCTCTGTAGATACATTAAATATTGTAAATACATAGTTAACTGCATTCGACTGTGAAGTTCTTTACATAAAATCGGTAATTTTGGTTTAATATTTTTGTTTCAACATTGTAGGTAATATATTTGCAAATGAGTTTTAAACGTTCATTTCGATTATGTTGATTTAATTTTAACTTATTCGAAAAATCATAAATATTATTTGCGTCTTGTACAATTTCCCGTCGTGCCACCTCATGGTGGATGGTGATACCGAGAACGTCAAATTTCAAAAGAGCGAGGATGGAACTTCGAATTCCTTCTGCAGTATTTCATTAAGTCCAAATATGCAAAAAAGGTAAGCACTATTGAGTGACCATAACCAGAGAAAACATCGTAAGACACTAAGAAATACCAATTTCGAGTCGTACGTGTTATCCGTCAACCTATGGGAACTTCAATGTGGTGGATCCTCTTTGAGAAAGTCTCAGCAGTGAACATAATTCATTTGTTCATCACATCCACATACAGTTGGATGTAAATACTTGCTGTGTTCGTTCTATTTCAATTAGTGAGACAAAGATGCCTATAAGTTCCAACTTGTTATTAAAATTAGTTTAGGTATGTCTTTAGCAAAATTAATATTTCTCCTGGCCCAACTCCGTAGGTACTCCAAAAATTTGTTAGGCTCAATATTGTCTCTTTGACGTCAAAAACGAATCGGTTTGAGTATAAAATAAACAAATTTTAGTTCTCGTAAACTTTGTGTGATTTATTGGAAACCACAGTAGAAAGATTTTTATAGCGAAGCGAACCGAATTTCAAAAGAAATTGTTCAACCTTTATTTCGTTTTTAGTCGTTTGTTTCCATCATCCCACTATGATGCACCTAAAGCCCAGACTTCCTATACATGCGGTTGTTTCACCGCAAACTGCAGTAGCATTTTTACTGCAATTTTCTATTTAATAACAAGCAAATAACTTCACAACTCACCACTACATTTACAAATTAAAATCCATTAAAATAATAAGTTTCATCGCAACAGCGCATTGCGAAATAAACATTTTATTATAAAATGTGTGTAAATATATCAGAGCCAGAAAGCAGAGACTTGCGAAATGGAATCTTCAACTCGTGGTCAAGTGCTCACTCAGAAATTTGGAGTGGGCGAGATCGGCCTCGCTTTCAGCGCTACACAAAACGCGAGGACGTAAAATATTCCTGCTTTTTATTTTAGAAATTCTCTTTTATTGCGCCGGTTTTGACCGCAGAATCTTTTGCGGGATGTTGCCTTGTGATGAAGGCTCGTTAGTAGTATAATAATGAGGTTCTCTAGAATGGACTCTGTTGATCCCGTAAGCGGTTAGATGAGTCTGGATTCCAGCGTAGTTTATTTTTTTGTGGTGAACTAGAGAAACAAAGGTTTTGAAGAATTAAAATTAGATTATAACGTAAACGCATTCATTGTGATTTTACTTTTGAAAAGTTGTGGCGTCGACACCAAGTTGGACAAACATCTGTCGGATAATACTACAGCAACACAATATGCAAAACAAAATAGTTTACGTGGATTTTGATGCCAAAACTTGTTTTGTCGCATGTAATTCAGGTTTGACAGACACGAAGGCTGGAACTGAAGCTGATCTGTTACGCTCTGAAGTAAAAGGTTCGTTCGGGTGAACTCGGGACTACCGAGTGTACTCGAGCGAGAAGCATCGTGCACACATTTTTCCGTAAGCTGTGAGTGAAGCTGACCCGTCACGCTCTGAGGGGAAAGGCTCGATCAGATGTACTCGGAACCGCTAAGTGTACCTGAGTGAGAAAGATGCAGTCAACTGTTCTTCGCTGCTATTATTATAATGAAGTTTTCACATATCTGCTGTGTGTTCTTAGGCACGCATTTTTTAAGCACCCTTCGAGCGATTGCATTTGACAATTTCCTCGCATCAAATGGTTATTTAATAGTTTGAAATGTAACATACTACTGTTTTTTGGAAATTATGATATCAGCGTAGCGATTATGAATCCCGTCGGATTGATCACGACACGGAATCAAAACCTCTCGGTCTTTGTCATTACCAGTTAGAATGACAGAGACAAGAATTCTCATTCCGAATTTGAGTTGTTCAGATTGCATTCAAAATCAGTAACTAGTAGACTACAGGCCCGTGAACAAAATGTATGGGTCATATGATACACCAGGAGGCCTATGTAGGATGATAGAAGGGTATTAAATAATAAGATTCAGCACTATGCCGTCACTTGAAAGCTGCACAAGTGAGTGCAGGTGAAGATCGCACTCAAGTGAGTGCAGGTCGCAACTCTCGATAATTTTTCCTTGTTACATGATTTTTGTACGGGATTGCGGAATAATGAATTAGAAGAGGTATTGAAACTGTTTAGAACCAATGCCGTACATAATCAAATGATCAAGTTTACCCTGAAATCATCGGATACTTAATCATGATTTCTTCCGACAAAAATAACGATTGAAATATTAAAATTTACAATTTTTATAGTTTCAATACCTCTTCTAATCCATTATTTCGCAACGCCGCCCAAAAATCATGCGACAAAGATAAATGATCGAGAATTGCGACCTTCACCTGCACTCAAATCGAAATCTTCACCCGCACTCAGTTGGACAGCTTGCCAGTGACGGCATAGTGCTCAATTTCATTATTTTATACCCTTATATCATCCTACATAGGTCTCTCGGTGGTTCATTTAACTCATAAATTTTGTTCACGGGCCTGCAGTCTAAGATGTAGAACCTTAGCTACTGTTCTCGATGAACTTGGTCACCACGGTCTCTCTTGCTCAAAAAGCGCGGGCCGTATTGGCCGCCACCCCAGCCTGATTGACATCATACGGGCTTTTTTCACAGCCAAGACTGTTGTATCTTAGAAGTTGGGGCGGCACCTAGTAAGACGCAACTTGCGTTGAAACTCTGGCACCATCACATCTTCCCGAGACACATAGTAAGGGGGCAGTACAACAGCTAATTCAGCTGAGCGTCAAACAGCGCAAATACGCAACCCTCGGAATAAGTAACATATTTGAACGAACCAACACCCATACTTTCACATTTATAAGATGAGTATTCATGATTCATAAAAATAATTTAACAGAATAATTACGAAAAACAAAATAAAATTTCGTGATGCTGTTCGTCACATTCAGCAAGTTTTTGATCGATTCACTTAAATTTTCACGAGTCAGTCACAACTAAATTAAGGGTAAATTAACACTAAAACATTAATATTGTCGCTACACTCGTCCATTGCACTAATTTCTCATAAAACTTTGGAAAACACCATCAAATTTGTTGTTTACTGACGCCATTTTGACTTTGAGTTTCACAGTTTTGGCGTTTTGGCTCTAGGTGGCAGAAAATGGAACTAAAAAAGACAAGGAATAAACGAATGAGAGGATCATACGTCACTTCCGTTATATATTTTTCTTATGGTTTTGGTTTCACATTTGTTTCGATTCGGTAGCGCAGCGTAATTCCTATTTTTCCAAGCCTGCCGTAAGGTTCGTTCTAAAAATGTAGGGATGTAAATAAGAATCATTTTCAGCTAAATAATAATCATAATCCATTGCAACAGTGCTTTCGAGTATATATTTTAGTCAGCAATTTACAAATCAAAAGAGCTAATAGAAAGTATCTCATCGACGTTGAATTGTCATAACACGCAAATTACTATAAGAAATGACTTATATCGCAGAAAACTGGTGAAACTGCGACATGCTAGCTGTATGCGTAGTCTCACGGAGACCAATAACTTGTTAGCGATAAAAAGTAATCTATTTTCCAGGTCACAAACTACATATTTTATCTTCATTCCAATATCATTGGTAAATAATTTTCAGTAAGTAGATAGTAAGGTAGAGTCATTCGGGTCAAAAGCACGCACTTAGCGTTTCTCGACCACGCCAGATCAAAAATAATTGAATATCAGGAATATTTAGACGTTTATTATATCGAGTATTTAATACTTTACTAAAACCTTCAGCGTATATACTAGCTACATATATAGTTTTTTCTATATGACGCAATAATTAGGTCCATTCAGAATGCGATCTCTGGACCTCCCTGAGTTGGGGTAAAGGTACGCAACGAAGGGGGCAAAAGTTCGCGTGTGGGGTAAAGAGACGCACGTGTAAACTTTGAGAAAAAGATAAAATAAAACTTTTTTTTTTTTAAATTAAAAAGTATGTTATCGATACACGATGAAATAAACTTAACTAAATTAGGAACTTTTTCAATGAGATCAATACAATTATGCGCAAATAATCAATCATTAAGCCCGTAACTAGCGCAAGGAGTTCTTTTTTGTAATTTGTGCTATAGCTGTATTACAAATGGCAAAACTAAATAAGTGAGATCAACTAAATGACTTTTGATCATAAAATTAACTTTAAGCTACAAAATCAACAAAATAAAAATCTCAATAATCCAAAAAATATCTATCAAAAAGTCAACGCAATCAAGTAAGCTCAAGCAACAAGTTAGCATTCTTCACAAAAATCACACGTAAAAGATCCTCCCGAATATGCCGTGCATTCTTTGTGGAACCATTTTTCTTCTTCTTCTTCATTTTTCTTGGTCTTTTACTTTTTAATCATTTTAGGTAAAGGAGACAAATCTACCAATTTGACTGCCTGATTATCCGGCCACTTGTTTTCTTTATTTATCGAACCGTTAAATTCTGTAGCATCTGTCTTTTCTGGAACTGATTTGTTTGTCTCAACTACTTCCATTAGTCTATCATTACAAGCATGTACAAGGGAATTTGCGTCTAGCAAATCACTGCGTTTCACGGTAAGATCACATTTAGATAAAGTAACTTCTTCTTCGTTAGTGCAGATATTCATCATTGATTGCATGGTGTCATTGCCAATCAAGGCAGGACTCACTTCACGTTCATTCGTTTCAGGTACATTTGCCGTCGTGCGTTCGTTGGTGGAGATACTCATAATTGGGTGCATGGTGTCATTGTCAATCAAGGACGGACTCATTTCACTTTCATTCGTCTCAAGTACATTTTCTATCATCCGTTGATTACAGTCGTCCTTCTGAGGGATCCTTTGAGCGAGAAAATTGATCGGTCACAAAAGAAGGCGCAAAGTCTGCTTCATCGAAAAGATCATCTGCAAAGGGAAATATCCCTGTAGCGCGGAAACCAGATTCTGCATTTGACATAGTCGCAACTTGCTTAAACGCAGCACCGAATAGGCTGGCTACTTGGAATTGCGTTATTACCCTACCTGGGTGCTGCGTCATTTATTTTCTGACGTAATTTCGTGGCATGGTTCTAAAACAGAAAAAACAGTCTTAGTCCGAGCAAATCGCCAAATTAAAAAATGTATATAAACTGTTCGTAACAAAATTGACACCAGCTGTGACATATCTGCTTAAAATATTTATCTTTTTTTGTGTAGTTAGAACATCAGATGCAAGAAAACTGTTTTATTAGAAAACCACACGAGCTGAAACAAAAATTTGTTATGGATATGGGTAAGAGAACGCATGTGGGGTAAGAGTTCGCATGCGTTCTTTTGACCCCGTTCTCTTACCCCATTAGTTTATTTCTAAAGTATAACTCTATATACTTTAGATATAACCTAAAAATTTTACTCGGAAATAATAGCACATGAATAGTCTTAGAACATTAAAAACTACTTACTGCGTTTATCCAGTACTAGATGCCCGCCCCGGCTTCGCCCGTGGTATATTATATAGCACTCATCGGGATCCCGTACATATCCAACGGTGAAAGAATGACTGAAATCGGTTCACTAATTCCTGAGAATATCGACTTCAAACAAAAAACCTCTTCAGCAACCTGCTACGCCACCTGTCGGAAATTGGTCGTACCAAATCAGATTTAGAAAAAAAAATTAGCAAAGGTATATTATATTTAAGGCACAGATTACTGAAATTCAATGACGCAATCTTTGACACATGCTGTCATGCGTCATGTCAAAGCACGAAACGTACGAAAACTCTCAAAAGGGGAATATTTTTTCCCGATTTTGTTACATTATTGTTTCATGCTCCGCTTCAATTAATAGTAGAGTTATTTTCTATAGCCTTAAGCCTTCCTCGATAAATGGACTATCCAATAGAAAAAGAATCTTTCAATTCGGACCAGTACTTCCCGAGATCCTAGCGTTCAAACAAACAAACAAACAAACTCTTCAGCTTTATAATATTAGTATAGATTCACAGATGTTATAAACTTATCCGTGAAACAGAAAACTGTGTGATTAATAGAGAATTTCACTCTTTTTTGTTTTATTTCCCGCACTCGCGTCACACCCAAACATCGCTTGGCTTCAAAATGGCGACTCGCTCGCAGATGATTTTGTCGTACACGCCTCCCCGCTCCCACTCCTCCCTCAGCAGATCTCAGCAGTGCTTTCTCTTACCCGACGCGAATGACTCTACACATACTACATCTCAGCTCAAATAATCCGACTAATATTATAAATAGCAATGTTTGGATGTTTGTTCCTCAATCACGTCGCACTTGCATACAATCACGTATGAACGTATGGATGGGCTGAAATAATAAATAAATATCGGTGGACACACAGCACCATCTGACCCCGAACTAAGCAAAGCTTGTGCTATGGAAGCCAGATAGCTCATATAATACTTATCATACATATACATAGAAACACCCAAACACAGAACAAATACAAATTCTCCACACAAATTTTTGGACTGGGTGGGAATTGAACCCACAACCCTCGGCTTCGCAGGCAGACTTGCCACTAAGGCACGAGTTCAGTAAATTTGCAACATAGTTAGATTATAGTTTAGGTCTTCAAAAACACATATGCTCCTTTTATCGCGGGAAAATATTTAATGTTATTCTACCGCCAAGCAGTAATGTGCAAACATCACTGTGTTCCGGTTTGAAGGGCAATGCTTCCAGAGAAATTACAGTGCTTAGAGATATAAGATCTTAGATCTCTGAGTGACGAGCGCAGTGCACTTTTCATGTTCCGATAGCTGCGTCTCACTGTGCTGTTATGTGTCAGGCATGTTGCTTACCACCAGGCACATGTCGTGACCGTATCGTCACTCTTTATTTAAAAAAAATACCTATCTAAACGGAAACTACGCGGTTAAAATCGCGGGAGCTGTTATTTAATAATAACAATGTTTTATTGATTAATGTATGTTTAGGTGCTAGCCCATTCGGACATCAAAAAAAGTTGAGAGGTGTCTAGGGACACCCGGATGGAACGAAGTTCTTGTATCACGTTCACGTATCACCGGCACCGTAATACAAACAAAAGAAACCAAATAAACCTATGTCGATAGGTCGATACTACTAAAGTCACGGAAGAACTGTCGTCGACTTCCTATAACATGATTAGTACTAACTAATTACTAATATCATTCGATTATGAAAACATATTAGTTACTAATTCGATAATCGATTATCAACATTAGTAATACAAAATAAATCGATTATGCCGATCATTCATAATCGCCCACCGCTAATTAATAGACAATAAATCATAACGTTTATTTTTTAATGTTTTCCTTTCATAGACTAAGTACAATATTGATAGCATACAACACTTGTCTAATCTAAAGGTCGACTGAATTTAGTCGCTACTGATTTTAGTGTAGTGTATTAGCATTAGTAAGAATCAGAGAAGCTATACCTAGTCAGTCTGAATTTAGTACTCTAGGTAGCTAGGTCTTTCGAACCAATCACACTATCAGTTCATTACACGCAACGTGACGTACTATGTCTGAACTACGACGTAAAGTGTAATCCGGGATGAATGGAACAGTTTCGTGACTGATGCCTGCAGCTGAATATAGTAGGATGAAATCCATTGTAAATGGAAGAGAATATGACAAAAGTGAAAGAAAATCGTCAAATAACTGCATTTCGGGTTTATTTTGCGGTTCTGAATGATTACTTTACATAAATTCTCAGGAAAAAAAGAACAAAATTATCGTACCGGTAGTGACCTCTCCAGATTTTCTATGACACTAGAGTAGGATACAATCCACAGCTGATTAAATTTTGAGTTCTGCGCCACCTATTGGTAATTATAGGAACTTTGATGTGCAAGTCAATTCGGGCAGTAGTCGTAAATTAGTGGTCTAGCCTCTAACCAAATACTCATAGGGATTGTGCAACGCCATCTATTTTTAAGCGCAAGAGTCAGTTATAAATCGCCAAATATAAAATAGAAAAAAACGATAAAATAGAAACGCCAATAGAAAATACTTAGATTTAAATTAAATGCGTTGATAAGAGGGATCCCTTATAAAAACTATTATTCTCAGGAAAAAAAATTACAAAAAGAATGTTGAGAGAAAAAAGAACAAAAAGAGTATTGCGGTAACTACCGAGACTCGAACCGGGGGCACCTATCATCATAGGTGACCCCATACTTACCATTTGCGCCAACCGGTCAGTGCTAACATGGGTGAAATTTGTTATCGTATTCTAATTCTTCTAATTCTATGACGTCATAGGCACGAAACGTTACACTTTTTCGTGAGAATTTTTTCCGTCTAGCTCCCTTTCATAACGCGCGATAAGGAACTTCGTTCCAAAAATTGGCAGTCATAAGGATTGCCGATAGAAGTGAAAACTTATTACTCAAAATTAGATAGCTCACTTTGGAAACTACGCGGGTGAAAAAGGAGGGCGTGGCCATGACGATGGTCATCTAGAAATACGTCAGCGTTTTCAATTTACGACATTTTCCAAGTGTATCCAAAAATATGTTTTAAATTCACAGAACAAGAAAAATCTGTGTGTGGTGCGCCAAGTGTTATCTTTAAAAATCGCAAATGATGAATAAACAGTGAACTAGGCATGTAATTCTCAGCCCATAATGCCATTACAAACTCGCAACTCACATAATTACCGCAAGTGGCTCATGATAGGCCGTTAATCCAGAGCTAGAATAAATTTGCATATTTCACCAATATCCGTACGCACTACGCACAAATTCAACAGGGATATTAGGCGCTTTGACTCAACTTACCTTTGATAACTTTACATAATCTTTACGACCTCAATAGTACACTTTTACCACAACGCATTTATGTAATTTCTAAAAACTTGGTGTTTTGGCTTGCAATTTGACAATGCATGACAAAAAGGAAAAAAAAAATATCTGATAATAATGTCCGATATTATCAAGTACTCGTATTATTATTACAAATAAAATCTAAAATATATTTGAATTAAATGGATATGTGGAGTATAGTCTGACGTTTATTTGGCCCAACGCATAAGCATTGCCATTCAGGCGTGGTATTCATATGCTGGGTACGCTTCCGATTGGTAGTGGGCTCGATTATCTGTAGACCTACAGTGGTCTATGGATAATTCAGGTGTGCTTAGTGTCAGTAATTAGTTAGGTAGGTTTGTAGTGCAGTGTAGATCGTATTGTATTTTAGGCTCTGCCTACAAAACAAAGTAGATGGAATAAATAATAAATTGTTAAAAATACAATATTCACATAATATATACATACAAATCGAGCAGAGCTAAATGAGATAGAATACGCTATAAACGGAATAATAAAAAACGATAAAAAAATGAGTCCTCGGAGTCAACAGGCCCCGATGATGAATCCTGATGGTTACATGATACTCGGAATTTTTCTTTTTGTTCTTTTTTTTCTGAGAAAATGTTATACTTAAAGCCTTTTATAAACGCATTTGATTCGTGTCTAAGTAGGTCTAAGTAAGTCATCACTACGTAATTCGTACCTGCCTAAATATCATTCTTAAAAACCGAGTAAAGCTCGGTCAACCAGGTACTATCATTTATGAAGGGTTCTCCGTAGCAACATCATACCAATTGCAATTCCCTTCGAATGCGTAACTACAGTCTGGATTACATATTCATATGTTGACACAAACTGGCATTGACTCAGCCGTGCCCGTCTATCGCTTAAGTCCGCTATAGGGGTTACCCCACGGGTAGACCCCCTTCGCAGATGTTGTAAAGTGAAGATACGTTAATATTTCCATAAAGCATATTTACGTAGTTACCTATATATTTCAAAATTATCATGCATATGTGTATAATTGCTTTTTGACTGAAAAAAAACAGGTTTATATCCAAATAAACCTTTTTTTTAAACTAAACTATTACGGGAAAAAATCCATGAGTTTCCAAAGGCTGTATTATATAAGTTATGTTACAATATTATCGTAGGATCCAGATATTATGATAGATGGTGCTACGTGAAAATTTGTGGGCTGTTAGAAACACAAAAACTTTAATATGTAATTTTTGTGTGATTTTTTTAAATCTGGGTTGATTCTTTGTTGACAAAACTGAATTACATTGAGTACCACCAAACTTTTACCAAATTTATATTTTTATGTGACGACTGAGACTCAGATTTTATTTATTTTGACATTTTAATTTTAATTTTGTGTGACAATTGAATACTATTTTTATATATTTTTTTTTTATGGATTTCATTTGTTAATTTTATTATATTTATGGGTATAATGGCCTGAAATAAATTAATTTTAATTTTTTTTTTATAAACTAATTACTTCCACTACGCACATCTGAATTTTTCATACCTTCATAGACCTTAATAGGTAAATGAGGTCTAAAAATAAGCAAAATTATCACGGCCCCCACTAGTTGAAGCGTGCCTAGATTGCTCGTGGTATTACCATCCTGAACGGCAATGGTTACGCGAAAACAAACGCAAGTATTTTGATCACGTGACCTGTCGCCGAACGCTCGGAAACATTTTTGAAAATCGAAAGAGCTCAATGCGATTAGCTACAAAACAATTGAACATCTCTTTGTTTCCATACTCCTTGTCCCAACGATCGAAATCTAAATAATAAAGATCGCGAGCCATCCCCCGCTGTATAGGCTTAGGAACAAAATTGGCGTAATAAAAGAGGAATGCTCCACGAATGCTCGCAAAAGTTTTGCAATAAAGGCCAACGAGTATCGACTGTTAAGAAGTAAAGAGTTCGCCGTGTTATGTGTTTATACATATCGAACTTTATCACGGGAGTTATGTAACAGAATATTTCTGAACCGAATGCTAATTATTTTTGTTATGCGATAGAACTATTGTTTTTTTTAACACGCTTATATTTCAGTCCAACATTGATTTTTCCCGATGTTAAGTGAAAATACGATCAATGAAAAGTGTAAAAAAATGTTTTAAGTTAAACGGTTTTATTGTAAACAGTCATAGTAACATTGCAGATAAATGTAAGTATGTACTAAAAGATTAAAAATAATGTTGACTAAAATAATATCGTGTGACACTACAAAACGAACATTTTATTCGACGATTGTAGATACTTGAAATGATTTTATTTTAGTCAAAATTATTTTTTAAGTTTTTAGTACCTACATTTACCTGAAAAATTACCGTGACTGTTTACAATTGAACCGTTTAACTTAAAACGTTTTTTTACTCATTTTATTTTGAAGTTTTTATTTCTTATTCTACTTAATTCATTTAGTGCTTCATTATTGCAAAGTTTTTTTATGTCAAGCCCTTTCATTTAATAACCTATATTACTGGGAGTGAAAAAAATATTGGTTGACCGCCATTTTGTAGCGTAGCCGCCGCTATTAACTATTTATTAATTTATAACTTTTTATCAATATATAAATTATTGGATTTTAAATTTATATACTATACTTTAATCTACTCTCTAAGCCCTTTCATTTGAGTATTTATTTATTATTACAGAGCAGGTCTTCCACAAATCCCTTCACTTAATCCGGTCCTGAGCTTCCATCGTCCAATCATTTTATTACTCTGTATTTTCTTATCTGTATTCCATACTTATAACTACAACATCTGTGCAAGTCAACGCACAACCTCAATTACAGTATAAGAATCCATCGCACTAACCTATCTACCTTCAAGCAAACAAACGACAACCATCTGATCCGTACTCTAATGAAGGTGGGCGATAGACAAATTAAACCGTCCTGCAGAGTAACGAGTTACCCTCCAAAGATGCTGTCGTTTTTCGAGCGTTCCACGTGGAAAATAATTACATGGTGGCTGTGACGTACGAGCGCTACTTAAGCCCTACCAAAGAGTAATAGGCACGATAAACAGCAGCAATTAAAGCATTGCCACGCGACGCACGCCTTTCTTTGCAGGCTCTTAATAGAGATTTGTTGGCTACGTCTTTAGGTGGCGCGCTGAATTCGCTATTGTTCTTAGTTGTATTGGTAACGTTATTGGTACAACTGAGAGGAGGTCGGAAACCTATCAAGTAGAGGTGTGAAAGGAGTGTGTAAGTTAACGGTCAGTTACAGCTATTCGAGTATCATGAACCAGGATTCTATTTGATACTGTATTGTCCTCTGCGCTCAACTGTGGGGTAACTATAGTAGGCTCTAATGTGACCTCGTTTGTGGTTCACAAATCTACTTAAGTTTTGTTTTAAATATACTATCGCAAAGCGTACGTATATGTTATTCAAATCAAATGTGGATTAAAGAGAGGTTGCCAGATGTTGGTCACGATCCTCAGGTATGGGACACAACTCGAGGATGACGATGGCTCTATTAGTAACATACCACTTGAACAATATATGTTGGCCAGTTATTTATTGTGTATTTTATGGTTTTTTTTCTTCAAGAGCAATATGAGCTAAGCTTATAAAAAAGAATGTTTATAATGAGCTTAGCTCACCATTTAGTTCGGGCCCGCCAAGTCGAGCGCAAAGCAAACGCTACCGTACCATCCTTTACTGGAACCATTTCGCCGCGTTTTCAGGCCCCTATTTGTGAACCTTTGGATAAGACCAGAACGCAAAATTCTAATAATCATCATCATCAGCCCGTGTTCGTCACGCCACTCAGCCCGATCCTCGGTCTCACGTTTCCAACCGCCACCAGCCGTCTTTCGTATATCTCCACCTAATCTCACATGCTATAATCACATACTTAAAATCCAAAATTTCAAATCTATAGGTCATTTAGTTCCGAAGTTAAGCGAAAGCAAAGTTTCACGTTTATGACACTCACTCACTCACGATCATCAGAATAGCAGTGGCGGATTAGCCATATAGCAAGAGTAGCAAATGCTACGGGCCCCGCGCAAACTGGGGGCCCCGCGCTCCGACGTCTGTGTGACTGTAAATATGTAGCGAAAATATCTTGCATAACTTGACCCTACCCTTCCTAAACCTAAGCAAACCAAGAGCCTCTTGACAGAAATTGCTACAGGCCCCGCGCTGGCTTAATCCGGCACTGCAGAATAGAACTAATATATTAAGGGAATCGTAAAGTCAGAGCTGAAAATTGGTACAGAGTTAGTTAGGGTTTAATGACCACATAAAAGCAAAACTATAAAAATAGGATAATCGAAGATCTGAATCAAAGAGGTGACGTGGTGACCCTTATTTGAAAACACAAGAGCCCAACCAAACTATTAAAGATTGACATACCGCCTTTACAAAAAATATTCAACTTTGTTTGCCTCTTTATTTGATGTCAAAAATCGAAGGTCTGAAGTATCTGATGAAGAACCCACAGCTTGTCTCAGCTGTATAAGGTACAAGTTCGCGCCGAGACCGCGACACATGTCTCGCGACACGTGTCTCGGTCTCCTGTCGCGCTCTCGGCGCGAACTGGCGCCCATACAATTCCATAGTGTCAAGTGCCGGTCGCGGTCTCGCTTCGCGGTCTCGTGTCGCGGTCTCCGGGCAAACCGCTACCTTTAGAGATATGGTAACGCCCCCTGCTACTATTGGTACTTTAGAGTTTAACAAGCAGCTCCATCGAGACTTAGCTAGTTTTTTACAAAATGTTTTTGGTGGGATAAAATTAACATGTAAGTTTTATTTCTGTTTTAAGAGATAATTTTTCCACGCACGCATATAAATGTCAAAATGAATAATAACAGTGTACTAATGATGTGGTAATATATTAATGCGCTTATTTACTCGGTGGTATTATTAGTTCTCAGCAACATGCACAACTTTTGGAACAGTATTAGTAACAAACAAGTGTGCAACTGCAAACTACCAGATTCCCGTTACCGGCACACAAGTTACCGAATTGTAAGCTACCAATAACTGGAGTTGTGTAACGTAAGTTTCTGTTCGGTGGACGTAACTATTGCAAAAGAGGGGGGAGTTAGTATCTTTATAATATATTCCTCTTCGACAATTAAGCCCTCTTATTTGGTAAAACACTTCAAGAAAGAATATAATAAAAGGAAACAGTCAATTTTGCACTTAATTATTGTCATCAACGTCGCTCATATGAAACCAAAATAAAAAAGATTATCATTTAACCAATGTAACCAACGGTAATGACTGGTTGTACTGGAACGTGAATGTAGGATAAAGCCATGTTTAATGAGCAAGTATACCGCCAGAACGTGTACATCGCATATATAGCCCAGATTTAGGTGGATACAGCTGAAACGAAAGTAAGGTGATGGCATTACCAAAAAGCCAGATTTGACTTTTGCGCTGACCTTCTACGAGCTTTTAAGTCATTACGTTAGAAATCTTTAAATTCAACGAGTGGCTAGACGAACTGATGAATTTACTCAACAATAATTTATTATAGTTTATTCCCAAAATACAACATAGCACTAATTGTATTGTGGTATTTTTGGTTTTCGTAATAATATTAACTATTTTAGTATCCGCCGTCGCGCGCGTGCACACTCCTTGAAAAAGGCCGCCGGACGCGGCCGAAACTCGAGTCGGATTGACCGACCGTATATGCGTGAGTGTCCCGTTGTCCAATTAAATAATATTAACTATTATATGATACAAAACAGATGTGTCAGTGGACCTCAAACTAGGCTGAACATGTGACTTGCGAATTCGAATAAAATTGAAACATATTTTACGTAAACCATAAATTCGCGTCATTCCCTCAAATCGTGTACAAATCACAATACCAATCGATAGTTAACACCATCTGGTGACACTTGCAAATTTCTAAACTGTTGCTGAGTGTGTAAAAATTATCTGATTGGCCGAGACATTACCATAGGTGTCTATAAACATTTAGTAGACTTCATTATTTTGATTATACCAGATATGGTACAGTATGCAATGTAGGTTTAAGTCACTTACAAACTATAATCATCGTAGATTAGCCCCGGTACTGTGTACTTACTCCAGCCCTGGTCTCTTTCATTACTGGGTAACAGGTAGAAATGCACGTGAGCCAAACGTGTTTGAATCCGTACAATAGACGTATACAAACAAATACTTTACTCTCAAGTTTATGTCGAAATCTCGCTTAATTATTTCAGTAACAAAACAACATGATAAATAAGCAAGAGTACTTGGAAAGATGGAACGTGCTTGTTTCATTTGAGAGACAAGAATGATGCGTCACCAGTACATGTACATCCATTCTAATAATTTCATAACTTAGCATGAAATCAAATGCGCCTCAAAGATCAATTAAACCGTTTATAAAGTTAATTTCAATACCACACGTAGGATTTTTATTGGTTTGAAGTTGGATCAACTGCAGTGGGAAAAAGAGGACTGAAATGTATGTATTTTTTTACAATGTAGAGGTAGAGTGCTACTGTAGCACTCTAGTTTATAAAACACAAACGTCCCTTGGGTCAATAGTCACGGTGACCAGGTCCATTACAGGTTCTCGCCGCCATCCTCATCAGTTTCATGAGCATTGAGCTGATACTTTCGGATATCTTCCTTTGTGCCTTCGGCATCCTTGTTCACTGTCCTTGTTCCTGTTTACTGAGCACTCTGTCAAACTTCTACAAAAGCAACCTTCTGAAAAGTCTTACATTAGTATTTTCAAACCCAAACGAAATTGTGTGACGTAGTTGTGCGATGCCCAGAATACCACGTGGAGGTTCCCGAGGCTGGTACCACAAAGGTATGATATTACTGAAACCGAATAAAGTCTGGCCATGGCTCTGGTAAAAAATATAGCCGACGTCACTCTTGGATAATGTATCATTAAATAGTGAAAGATTTTTTGAAATCTATTTAGTTTTTGAGTTTTATACATACAGATTACAAAATATTTTCTCCTTATATATTATATTATGATGGTCCATCTGGGTTTAACACGGGTAAACTCATTAAAATCAAACTTAAAAATAACGTGATTGGTTAATAATATAGTCTATATTGGGCAGGTAATGTAATGCTCAATAATGAAAATAGAGGTGGTAAATCTGAAAGAATTTCTGAAATCTACGCAGTTCCTTTTTAGACACATATTTGTGCTTTATAACATTAGTATTTAAATATACCTACACTTACATTACTTATACTTACATACCTCTAAATAAGAAACAAAACAACAATGATTGTGTATTTGATATTTTGTAAATTATTAACGTTACCAAGTGTATCAAAGATGCCCAAGGTTCGAAATAAATGAATTGAAATTAATATCATCAGCTGTTATTGGGATGATTAAAAAAAATGTACTTACTTCCTTCTGTCGTGATCGTCCTCTAAACTTTTTAGAACAGCTATTTATTTAAGCAGAACTTAAAAAAATATTAACTGTTTAACTTTGTTGTCTAAAACAATGTCATTTCTAAAACAAATTATTAATTTTTAAAATGTTAATTGTGAGAAAATTCGATTCTAACTTAGAGCCTTACATCTTTATGAAATTAGGAAGAAATTACCAACTCCTCCTCATGTTATGGCAACATGAAACGCCTATTAGAATTTTAGACATGTTTACAGCCAGCAAAGAGTTCGTGGAAGTAAATTACCAAGTCTTCGTGCTTGAATCTACCTTAAGAATGGGTAAATCGTCACTGATTGCTAAATCGATGAAATTATTGATGAGGTTAGACACTTCACCTCATTGGTTTTTTCCATACCTATTTGGGAAAATGCAAAAACGTAGTTCCGAATCCATCCACCGTAAGACAAAACCACACTCAAGCTTAATTATATCACTTTGAGAACGTTCAAAGTCACTAACATGAAAACTTTTTCTCTGCAGAAATTTAACGAGGAATTTCTGTATCGAATTAACTTCAAAATATGTCTGGTTTTGGGCTCACCTTTGCATTGGGCATTGAACAAACGTTTCCAATACAACTGTAAAGAAAAAATACTAGTTGAATTCAAAGTCAATCATAGTTCCAAAGTAATCTAAAACCATCTAATCAAAAATGACGAAGCGTCGTCCGGCCGTCCGCATTGTCCGAACAGGTATGTGACGTTTCCTCAGACACTGACAAGGGTCCTATCCTCCCCCCACCGCCAGTCTTGATTATGATAAACGACTTATGAAATTAAAACGGTCTCGTACAACAAGTTGCCATTCAAATGAATACGCCCTTTGTTGAGATTCATTCCCTTGACAAATCGCCGCTCTGCACTCCGTATACATTGTCTGTTAAATTAAATGGGTCGCCGGCCATTCAAATCGTTTCCACGAAGGCTATTCCGAGACAAAACGATAATACGTCAATCGTGTTCGCGTTCGCATGGCGTGCTCGCTCGAATCTAACGTTCGTAACCTGAAGTAGGCCCGTGAATATACAATGCCTGCGATATATCGACCCGACTTCCAGTCGAGGCAATCTTACAAATGCCTGTCCTATTATACCTCTTTCTTTAACAGCCTTACGCTGGACAAAGGCTTCGAGCAGACGAGATTCGAACAGCTTTTCAATAGAACGAATCTGTCGGTTTCGGAAATATTTTAAATCTGCCAACCGACGCTGGAAATCTCTTTGATTTTCAGATATTGTCGAGTATCTTGTAACTTCTAATGGATCGTTCAAAATTAATTTTGCCTCTTAATATTTTGCAGATTTTATCAATTAAGCACTATTCAATAGCCTCCGCTAGACGTTTTAATTAAAAAGCTTTTTAACTTTTCAAAAATCGTATCGTAGTAATTGAACCGCAATTTTTTCAACGGAGCAGTTTGGAAACTTGGTAATGGGGAGCGCTTAAATTATTTCCTAAAATAGCTGATGTCGGTATCGAGCACAACAGCGAGAAAGAGCGCGAAGGTAGATAGATATCCGCTAGGAGCGATCTTTGACATTGTTCCAATAAGTTTGACAGGCGCGCTATCTCCTGCGCCCCTCACCGCGTCCCCCACCCGTCCGCTCTCACAAATTTTCGGCCGAAACGGACTGTAGTTTGTTTTCTTTGTGTCATTTCCTTATCGCTCTGCCAAAATACGTTTCATGACCGTTACGTCAGCCGAAACATACTTCAGGTGAATTGTTCCTCCACCGAACGGTTTTGGTAGTTTCGTGCACAAAGCTCTGACTTGCCATAAAATTTGTCTCATGTAAAATATTTGTTAACACGCAACGCTACCAAAGGCAATTATTTATAAAAATATATTTACGCCGCACTAGTGCTTGTCGCAGGTAACCGCAATATTACAGGAAATATTTTACGCTGTTACGAGCCCATTGCAATCTCCTCGCATATTTTATATCATACCTCTCGCAATTTTGTAATAGTTTAAAATTATACTTTAATTTACCTTTGTACCTACTACACATTTTTGTGGAAGCCCTTTCTCTGCGTAAAACGGTCATTATTTATGAAATAATTAATTAATCTGACGCAGCATGGTTTTACTGATTTTGGTTGACCAAATCAGTAACTTTAAATAAATTAAGGAATTCATTACTGCGTTCGTAGGTTCGTACATTTGTATAAAAACGTTATCTTTACAATTTTAACTTTAATTATTTTTAGCCCCCGACAAAAAAAGGTGTGTTATAAGTTTGACGTCGATGTCTGTCTGTCTGTGTATGTGTCTGTCTGTGGTACCGTAGAGCTCAAACGGATAGGCCTATTTAGATGCGGTTTCTTTTATTTGAAAATTAATATCCGTGCGGATGATTTTAGCTACATTTGGTTTATATCGATTCAAGTTGGCCACCTCCACAAAATAGTGGATAAAATATTTCTTCATAACCTACCTCAATATGGGTATCAAACAAAAGGGTTTGACTAGTAAAATGCTTTGCACTATGACAAATTTCAAATCCAAGATGGCCGCTACCACAAAATGGCAAAATACATTTCTTTCATCACAACTACATTAATATGGGAATCAAATGAAAGGGCTTGATTATTAGAATGTTGTACAGATAACAAACCTGAGGTAGTCGGGGGTTAATCAATCTTTTTTTATTTTGTTCTTATAAAGAAAAATCGTTCATATAAATGCTGCATAGTCCATCTACGTCTTAAGATAAGTCTAATGTGTATGAAATCAACTCCGCCAAATGAAAATATTATGTCTGTCGCGAAATAGTAATTAATATTCAGTATACTAGTGCCTATATATTTTCTATTTCGGAAATTCACGCGCTTTAAGCAATAAAACATTCATCTTTTGAATTATTTTAACATTATTCAAAAAAGACTTATGATGGAATTAAAATTTATACGGCGTTTGATATGACGGATTGCTTAAAAAATATTTTATATACGTTAATAACGTGTTTCACAAAATATAAAAACTTTATGCAACATTAAAATGAAAATACCTATGCTGTAAATTCAACAATGTACGAAATAAGTGAAGTTGATGTACCTAGGTCATAAAATCTCCGTGCAGAAGGGTTATATCTTCAAGTGTCAAGATATGCTAGCTAGTTGTCGTCACGTGCATATGCGCGACAGAGCGGCATGCAGTGAAACAACATCTATTTGATTCTTATCTTGTCCCCTTTATACCCCCTTCCTAGAACCGCCCTCCAAAATATAAACAGGTGAAATGTTTTCTTTGTGCAGAAAAAGTCCATTTCAGAGGCGAGATTGTCGACAAGATTCTTTTAACGAAATTATATGAGTAGTGAAGTGAGTTTTTGCACTTTATTTTCTTATTATTAGTTATGAAATTAGGTTGACTACTAAGTAATTCAATAATCTTGAGTGAGGTTTTACGTATTCAAACTATAACCTTTTTTATTTACTGCGTTAGTTTCATTTTTAAAGTTAACTAGCGACCCGCCCCGGCTTCGTCCAATGCAATGCTGATACTAAAAATGCGAATAAAAACGGTTATTGCGGGTTATCCCTAAGAGATAGACATGGTGATGGAAATGGTGTTTATTGGGTAAGCTCACTCTATCGCAGTTCCTATATCGCTTAACATCACGAAAGTCGGGTGTCAAATACAGCCCTGTCAGTTAATAAATAAAAATAGTCAAGTGCGAATCGGACTTGACCATGAAGTCTTCCATAGCAGCAAGTAACATAATATAAAAGTTCTTGTAGTTAGTCGTTACTTTATGCAGTGTTTTAACAATAGGGAATTTATGACGCATTAAAATATAATTACTTACTAAATCTCATTCTAACCAATTTACCAACCAATTGTATTTTTTAAATAAAATAGCAACTTGCGCCCTTATTTCTCAGCCTGATCTCTTCCAGACAACAGCAGGATGTGAAGGAGAGATGAAACATAGGGAGACGATCAAATAAGAATGGTAGATAGTTATACGGAGTGATAAATACTTATAATGCTCTAATTTGTAAGAATTTTATCTCTTTCAATCCTATTCCGCAGTGAAATAAAAAGCTTGCTTTCATTAAGTACAAAGGTTATTAAGCTACATTTTAAAGTTAAAAATTCAATTTATTTATACGCTATTCCAGTTGAATTAAGTTATTAGAATATTTCATTGCGTTTAATTTTTCCAGTGCCGTTTTCACCTTTTCTAGTCCTGAATAAAAAGAACTTTAAACTTTTAATTTCCTTCTTCAGACTCAATAAAATGTAAGTTTTGGGTGACCAAGCCGAGGTTAGCTATGTGCAATCGAGCAAGACCCACTCCCACAGAGCAGTGTTGCCACCCCAGCGGAAATAGAGGAACCTGGAAAGGTTATAAGGCTATCCACACTTGTCCCAACGCTCGGATAATGTACTTTGATATTTATCGATACTTATACTAGCGGTCTTCCTCGACTTTTTTTATCGAGTAACAGTCTAAAATTGTAATACTTGTATAACTTTACATACACAAATTTTCGCTGTGTGTTTGTTTGTAATTAAAGCCCTCCTACACGGTTGAACCGATTTTGATGAAATTTGTTATGTTTTTTTTTTTAACTTTAATCCCATGGGGGTGTCGGGTTTATCGTCCGCAAGTCTCTCGTCAACAACGTGATAATGATCGAGAGTGTGTCGAACAGGGTCGTATACCTTGTACTTAAAATTAGCGACCGGTATTCACTAAAGGTCATACAAGTATACGCACCGACCTCGACACATCCCGACGAAGAGGTTGAGACCATGTATGAGGACATCTCCAAAGCCATACATGTCTCGCCAACACATTTCACAGTTGTGATGGGAGACTTCAACGCGAAACTGGGCCAACGTAGCGGTGATGAGTTGAGAGTGAGGAATTTCGGATATGGGCAGCGGAACCCAAGAGGGCAACGTCTAGCGGATTTCTTGGAAAGGGAGAGCCTCTTTATGATGAACTCTTTTTTCAAGAAACAGCCACAAAGAAAGTGGGCCTGGATTAGCCCAGAGGGTTCCACAAAAAATGAGATCGACTTCATTATGACGACTAAACGGCAAATATTCAGTGATGTCTTTGTGATCAGCAGGGTTAAGACCGGCAGCGGTCGAATACGCCAGAAGCGTGGAGCAGAAGTGTGGTGGTGCTCTTCTTCAAAAAAGGTGACAACACCTTGTTGAAGAACTACAGACCCATCTTACTTCTGAGCCACGTTTATAAGTTGTTTTCGAGGGTAATCACGAATCGTCTCGCACGCAGGTTTGACGACTTCTAGCCACCCGAACAAGCCGGTTTCCGAAAAGGCTATAGTACCATAGACCACATCCATGCGCTTCGGCAGATTATATAGAAAACTGAGGAGTATAATCGGCCACTATGTCTAGCGTATGTGGACTATGAGAAAGCCTTCGATTCCATCGAGACCTGGGCAGTGCTTCAGTCTCTCCAGCGATGCCGCATCGACTATCGCTATATCGAAGTGTTGAAGTGTATTTACAGCAAAGCCACAATGTCTGTACGATTACAGGACCAGTGCACAAAACATATCCAGCTACAGAAAGGCGTGAGACAGGGAGATGTTATATCTCCGATACTGTTCACTGCCGCGCTGGAAGATGTTTTCAAGCTACTGGACTGGAACGGATATGGCATCAATATTAACGGCGAATGCATCACTCACCTTCGGTTTGCCGACGACATAGTCATTGTGGCGGAGTCGCTGGAGGACCTCGGTGCTATGCTTAGGAACCTCAGTAGAGTATCCCAACAGGTAGGTTTGAGGATGAATATGGACAAGACGAAAGTCATGTCTAATGTTCATCTCTCACCTGTACCGGTTATTGTTGGGAATACCACACTCGAAGTTGTTGACGAATACGTCTACCTGGGTCAAAAGATCCAATTAGGTAGATCCAACTTCGACAAAGAGGTCCAGCGAAGAATCCAACTCGGATGGGCAGCGTTCGGGAAACTTCGGCACATCTTTGAGTTCAAAATACCCCAATGCCTAAAGACAAAAGTCTTTAACCAGTGCGTGTTGCCAGTGATGTCTTATGGAACTGAGACGTGGTCCTTCACTGTGGGCCTCATAACGAAGCTCAAAGTCACAGAGCGAGCTATGGAGAGAGCTACAGCGCGACAGAATCCGTAATGAGGATATTCGCAAAAGAACGAAAGTGGCCGACATAGCTCAAAGAGTAAGCAAGCAGAAGTGGCAATGGGCAGGCCAACCGCTCGCAGAACTGACAACCGATGTGGAAGAAAGGTTCTCGAGTGGCGACCACGAACCGGAAGACGCAGTGTTAGACGGCATCCCACTAGATGGGCAGATGACCTCACAAAGGTCGCTGGAAACCGCTGGTTGAAATATATCATCATGCAGAATAAAATCAAAATACTTTATTAATAAATGTAAAATTTACGCGTCAATTGATTATATGAATATCTAGCTGTACCCTGCTACGTTTCTTCGCTGTGGCACATTGTGATGTAAAAATTAGATAAAAACAATCCTTGATGCAGATTATATATCAATGTAAAATTTCAGCGCGATCGGTGCAGAACTTTTTGAGTTTTTGAAGCGTACACAAACCAACATAACATTTTTATATATAGAGATTACAATTTATTTTCAAAGTTGACTAAATAAAATTTACTGCACGATAATAATCGTTAAGTGTAAATTATTTTATAAATATTACCATTTTAGTTATTAAAGTATCTTTTTATTTTAGAATATGACCCGTTTTGAAAATTTATTCCATTCATGTTGATACAGATGTTTCAGAAATTACCTCAAACGTAGAAATCGGCTTACAATATCAGTAGAACAATACCACAAAATAAGTACATACTAACAAATACAAGTTTGACATCACCACCAGCAGAGCTGTACATTAAAACTTCGTAAGGTTTAAATCTTATTTCCACACTATAACCCACCTAAACGATGGAGTCCATACGAACCAAAAGGACATTCCTTTAAAGTTCTTTATTTCAAAGGACTGTAGCAGTAAAGTGCGGTTTAATTGCATCGTGGAACTTTCGCTCCAATTTTATTTGTACTCGATGAATTTAGATTCGATTTCTTTCTTTCTCTCCTGTATTTTGTGTAATATTTTCACTGCTTGCAACCCTAACTAAAATGTATTAGCAAAAAATTATATGAAATTAAGCAGTACTGAATGAATTTGGATGAAATTTGATACATATATAAAGTATGTGGTAACACACAGACAAAGTGAGAGAAAGATGAGATAGAAAGTAGTGAGACAGAGAGGGCTATGGATGATAATGATGTCACAATTTCTATACAAACCTCTAAGTTTATTGTTTAAACTGTCAGTTTGTAAACTAATTTATTGCCCATGTCATTGCTGCTGTTACCAACCATTATAAAATACTAGATGCCCGCCCCGGCTTCGCCCGTGGTAAATTATATAGCACTCATCGGGATCTCGTACATATCCAACGGTGAAAGAATGACTGAAATCGGTTCACTCATTCCTGAGAATATCGATTTCAAAAAAAAAAACTCTTCAGCAATCTGCTACGCCACCTGTCGGAAATTGGTCGTATCAACTCAGATTTAGAAAAAAAAAATAGCAAAGGTTTATATTCAAGGCACAGATTACTGAAATTCAATGACGCAATCTTTGACACATGCTGTCATGTGTCATGTCAAAGCACGAAACGTACGAAAACTCTCAAAAGGGGAATATTTTTCCCGATTTTGTTACATTCTTGTTTCAAGCTCCACTTCAATTAATAGTAGAGTTATTTTCTATAGCCTAAAGCCTTCCTCGATAAATGGACTATCCAATAGAAAAAGAACCTTTCAATTCGGACCAGTACTTCCCGAGATCCTAGCGTTCAAGCAAACAAACAAACGAACAAACTCTTCAGCTTTATAATATTAGTATAGATATAGATTACGTTGTAGGTTGTCGTTTAAAACCGGTATTCTGGAAGTTTGATCTTAAGTATCACTAAACTGCCTTTTTATTTTATCTCGGCATTGATTCGCCATTCTGTAACATTTCCTATGTGGGACCTCATATGATTGGATTTTTTTATTTACCTTCAAACCGGAATACGAAAATGTTTGCGTTTTACTGCTTGGCGATAAAATAACTGGCAATTGTGTTGTAATACCCCTAGCAGGCTCTGCGAAGAGTCCTACCACTACTGAACTGTTGAGAATATAAT
Source organism: Ectropis grisescens (assembly GCA_017562165.1). NCBI lineage: Eukaryota > Metazoa > Arthropoda > Insecta > Lepidoptera > Geometridae > Ectropis > Ectropis grisescens. Next base: position 10,147,007 of record CM029776.1, on the reverse strand, counting down.
TTTCTGAGTAGACGCTAGCAACGAGTTAAGTTGAGGGTTGTCTAGAACTTACGGGTGGTCTAGTCTGGAGAACGGAAACTGCCGATCCAGAGCCCTTGGCTAGATCCGATACGCACGCGTCTTTTCGAAATAATGGGCGTAATGGGGCTAAGTAAAAAACAGTGAAGGAAAACATCGTGAGGAAACTGGAATGTTCCCAGAATCTTTCGAGGTCATCCGTCATCTGCCAACTGGGCTAGCGTGGTGAATGATGGCCTTGACTCTGTCTTTCAGAGTGAAGGCCCGAGTCCTAGTAGTGGGAACATTTTGTGGGCTATTAATGCTATGCTTAAACAACGAGAAAGAAATCGACCGCGCCCTATTGATACCTCAACAAAACTGTCTCTATTCATATACATATTCGAGTCGAAAAGTGGAAAGACATTTCCCTTCCATTGTTGCTATAACAAAGCGAAGGCCCTCACGTCTTCCGGCATTTAGCCGGACTTGTACTTAAGCAGGGTTCGAGTGCTTCGCCTTACACGCTCACTTAAAAACCTTACAACATTAAGATATTTGTATGTAAAACCAGCACAAATATAGCTCAACTTCGATATAAATGCGTATTGAGACTTTGAGAGTAAGCGAAGTTTGGAAGAGGACTGTACATTTTATTGAAACCATGGGCCAGATTAGCACATGATAGAGTGAGTATTGACGAAAGAAAGAGATGGTTTATATATATCCAACATGGACTACAATAAGCTACGTATTACAACTAAGCTATAGGAACCATAGAGTGAGTATTTTAACAAAGGTATTCGGAATTGAAGATGAAGAAGATTTAATAGCGACGGGACGGGTCGCACGCGCCTGCCAATAACTACACAAATGTCACGCTATTGTAACATGAAGAGTCCAAATCATTACTACGCTCTTCGTCCAGCGACATAAAACAATATAAAAAAAATGATTTTGATATCTCGGATTTGTAATTTGTCATACACTCTATTAGTCAAGCCCTTTCATTTGATACCCATTGAGGAAGGTTGTGAAAAAATATTTTGTCCGCCATTTTGTGGAGGCGGCCATCTTGAATCGATATGAACCAAACATATGTAGCAAAGAACCACAGCACGGAAACTAACCTTCAAATAAAAAAACAGAAATCGGTCTATCCCTTTGAGCTCTACGGTACTACAGCAGACACACAGCCAGACAGACATCGCAAACTTGTAACACCTAAATGTTTTGGTTGGGGGTTAAAAATAAACGATTTTCAACCATGTGTGTAATAATTTGTGTGCGTGAGACATGTTATTTACTTATTTCACATCAAAATTCCGGGAGCTCCTACGAGAGAAATTAATTAAATTTTATGAAAAGTTTTTACACTACCTCGAAGCCTGAAAATGTAAGCTTTATGGTCGACCTCTCCGGCGAAAAAGTTTTCGATTTACGCAGTTACTCACTCGGCGCACGTTTTTATAATACTCTGTAAGCAAGTAATAACCGAGAACAAAGTGCTTGGCAAATATGATTACTTTACTCTTATTTATGGCCATAGAAATGACAGTTTTTAAAATTCTAACCCTGTTATTTATAACGCCTAGTGCGAATGATATTTTCAACGCTTGTGTAACAGGATTTTGTTCACAACATTTGTTGCCATCGCTTCAAAAATTGTTTTAGAAATACAATATATAGTTTATTATTTGGAATTAGTTAGATGACCGAATAAATTATTATTATATAAGAAATTCAAACCGAAAAATTCAACCGACTTCCAAACTACAAACAGGTACAAGCAAACAATAATATTACTAATAAAAACGCTACCCACTTATTTATTTGAATTTAGTGTTATCTTCTATGCTACCTGCGTCTACTTTTTTAATAAATTTAATAATTATTTCTATCATAACACTATCTAACATCAAACTAAGCAAAGCTTGCACTACAATATTAAATTAATATAATTGTAAATACGTACTCATGATACATATAAACACCTACCTACGACCATGGACTATAAAAAAGTCGGACGTAGTCTCGCTAAAACAAAAACTGTGTCCAACGAGTCGGCCACATGTGCACGTGCCCACTCAGAATGAAAACTTCAAATCGCTGCCAAGCACATCATAACGCTCGTCGGCAGATATAAGATGATTTATCTTTTTCCTGTTCAATTTCTCTGGAAACAGTTACCCTATAATCCGGATCACAGTAATATTTCCACACTACATACTACTTGACGTTATAATAACTACTCGTAGAAAGATGTACTTCTTCAGACGGACTCCACGATGCCCCCTACCACTACATTTTGCATACCACTGCTCGGCGGTACTTGCTGTGAATTTTCGCTATCAGGTCAGTTATATCAGTGTACGTTAATAATTTGGTACTTTGGTTATTGATAAAATCAGTCCCAGGTTATGATAATGGAGACTTTATACTCTTAACAGAGTTTGACGATGCTATGCTATTTAACATTTGAGATCATATTCCGTTTTCTACACGATGTCCTGATTTCCTCAGCTATGTGTTTCTGAAAAAATTTAAATACATTTTTGTCCTGTGATAATTGCATAATCTTTGGTATAAAACTTCTAGTGGCATTATTGTGCTGGGTCATAACTTTCGCCGTAGTATCGCCGCATTTCTTACGAACGCTTGAGACGAGAGAGGAGGGGCAGCTCGCATAAATATCGTATAATTACTACTCTTTGCAAACAGGGCTGTATTCTTAACGCTGTTGTTTTTGTCACAAAAATGAGAATGACAATTGACCAGCGTATTATAAAACCTGACTTAAGCACAAGTTTGTATCTTTGAGCATGTTTGAGTACGTCAATAATTTCTGCACCTATTTGACTTGGCTCAAAAATTTAACGTGTTGTTTTGCTCGCTCAAATCTTGAGCAGGCTTTTAATAAGTTGGTTGTTGTTCATATAAAACATTTACTTTTTTTGTACGAATCTGATTTTACAGAAATAAGTAAATAGACAAAGTTGCATCCCCCTAGATAGGCTATACTCGGATATTCTGTTTTTTTTGGGAAATCTCAATGACAAGATAGTATGAATTAATGACAAGAATTTTAAGAGAAGAGGAATTTAAATGACACTGTTACGATTGCAGATCTTACCTTACCATTTAACAGGTCATTCGTAAAATGGACACTCTATGGATGATACCAAATATTTCACTATTCTATAAGATTAAATTGTCCGAAACGCTTTGGGTCTCAAACGAGATTAACAAACCATCGCGCTTCGAAAACGACCGGAACAGTTAAAAAGAGCGTAAAAGTCGAAGTGCGACCCTGTCTTCAAACCCTAATCCACACGAACGAAACATCGCTTGCATCCGATACAAGTGCTGACAAGTGGGCCCTCGCAGCATTGTTGCCAGTGGAACAAAGCCAAGGGTCCTCCGCGGTCGCACGACCTCGCTCCGCCCGCTCTCCCCTACACCGACACTCTTTGTGATATCACGTTTTTAGGCCGACAAGCTCACAATTGACTGTGATGATAGAAAGTGTCCTTAATACAGGGTATAGCGGCGTAAGCTGTTTTGTAGGTACTAAATTTTGCGACGAAATTGAAGCCCCTAGGGGGAATTAAGTGCGGGGAGGTTCACAATATTTCGTCTCAGACACACGAGCTTTATATATAGATAAGTCAATGAATATTGAAGATGGGTAATAGATATTAGCGGTATATTCCTTGGAAGTGTTGAGCTAAAAGTTTAAGAAGTTCAGTCATATTTTTACGTGTTTGGGAAGTCAGCTCTGTGGCAAAGCGTCATAATATTGTTTATTCAAGTATTGTTAAATTCTTTCATGTGTCGTCAAATAAACACGTCACCACAGTAAACAGACACTTGGAGACAAAGGCATAGTTTGCACGCCGAGACCTCTCGAGGTGTCATGCGAGACACCTACTCCGGAGACCGCGCGAGTTTCCAGCTAAACTTTTTGGCACATTCGACCTCCGCGAATACTCTCCTACGTACGCTGCAAGTTTCAAACTCAATAACCTATCTGTGATATATTTCAGGTGTCATAAAATCGTTGTTTGGAACGAAAAGTATTGGATTCAATTAAACTTTAACTATTTGTGCAAAAAGTTCGGGACTACTGTGTTATGCGAGTATATGGTACCTCTAATTCAAAGCTCAATCTTATTCTTCTAGTCTGATGATTTGTATGCTATTTACAAAGTACTAGGTACTGTTTATCACTGTTGCCTCTCGAAATATCAAGATATGTACATTCAATTTGTACATTAGTATTAATATCTTTGAATTGGGAATTAAATTCAACAATTATAATATGATTATTATTATTATAATTTAAGCTTATTACTTTGTTACGGTTTGAAGGGCGTTACAGTGGACAAGAGAAATACAGTGAAATTACATAGCAAAAAGATAAATCATCTTTTATCACCGGGGAACAAGTACTAGGCAAGTATGTAGACTCTTTATGTACAAACAGCTGCATGCTACTGTACTGTTATGGGTTAGAGTCGTTAGAGTATAGCATGTCATCTGATGCACGTCCTGCTCGTCGCAACAGACTATTGTTGAAACAAGAACAAAATTAAAAATTTTGTTTTACCCCCGACTACCTCGAATTTGTAATCTGTACAACATTTGACTAGCCAAGCCCTTTCATTTGAAACCCATATTGAGGTGGTAGTGAAAAAAAGCATCCTGGATTTGAAATTTGTCATAATGTAGGAGTATTCTACTAGTCCTGTCCTTTCATTTGATACCCAAATTGAGGAAGGTTGTGAAACAATATTTTTTCCGCCATTTTGTGGAGGCGGCCAACTTGAATCGATATATCCCAAACATCGCACCATCGCACGGAAATTAGCCTTCAAATAAAAAAATACCGCATCGACATCCGTTCATCCGTTTGAGCTCTACGATGCCAAAGACAGACAAACAAACACACACACACAGACAGACACAACAGACAGAAATCGACGTCGAACTTATAACTTATAACACGTTTTTACCGTTTTAACCCCCGACCAAAAAAAGGGGGGTTATAAGTTTGACGTCGATGTCTGTCTGTCTGTGTGTGTGTCTGTCTGTGGCACCGTAGAGCTCAAATGGATAGGCCGATTTCGATGCGGTTTTTTTATTTGATAGTTAATATTCGTGCGGACATTCTTAGCTATGTTTGGTTAATATAGATTCTAGATGGCCGCCTCTACAAAATGGCGGACAAAATATTTCTTTGCATCGTACCTCAATATGGGTATCAAATGAAAGGGCTTGGCTAGTAGAATACTATACATTATAAAAAATTAAAAAAAAAAAACAATTTCTCACCTCAATGTGGGTATCAAACGAAAGGGCTTGACTAGTAGAATACATTGCACTATGTCAAATTTCAAATCCAAGATGGCCGCTTCCACGAAATGACGAAATACATTTCTTTTTTCACAACTCCCTTAATATGGGTATCAAATGAAAGGGCTTGACTAGTAGAATGTTGTTCAGATAACAAATCTGAGCTAGTCGGGAGTTAATCAAAATTTTAATTTTGTTCTTGTTTTACTCGGGAACTAAAAATACTACATAAACCGTTAGTTTTATGAGTCAAATATTTTTGTTAAATGAATTTGATTTGATTGCCGTTTATCGAATAAATACATAATTTCACGTTATCTAGCACAACAAAAAATACAGCAAACAGAGAGATGCCATACTATTTCTGTCCTATACAAAGTGTAGCGGTTAGAAAATATATCTTAGCATTATGCTTTCTGTTTGTACATTACATCTGTTATTGTGAAAAAATCGAATGTAAATAAATAACAATGTATATATACCAATGTGTTTAATTACCAAAAATGATTGATTGCTTAACTTAATACAAACAAATGAAGTTCCAAAATTGGGAACAAAAGAAAATACGTAGGTGTCTGTCGAAAACAATCTTTGCCATAATCAAAACGAAGAACAATAACGTTAACGGAACTCCACGGAACAATACTACGGATGACGCACGAGACAAAATTGAATTAGCTGTTTTAAAATTCCTTCAGGAAATTAATTCATTTGATTTCATTTGCCTGCTTTTTGATTCACGTATTCATAAAATGACTATGCATTTTGACAACTCACTCAATGATTAAAAAGTTCTTACAACAATAGGTACCTATAACACAGTTACGTACCTACGGTACTTTGTAACTTGTCAACAGTACCTACTGTAGTATAGTAAAAGTAGGTATTTTTTACATTGAAAAGTATCTTTAACATACTTACGTACTTTGCAATATAAACCGTACGTACTGTAGTATAGTAATGGTATGTATTTACGCATTTTGTAATAATGAATGGGGAATGATGGGGAAGAAAGGTTCTCGAGTGGCGACCACGAACCGGAAGACGCAGTGTTGGACGGCCTCCCACTAGATGGACAGATGACCTTATTAAGGTCGCTGGAAACCACTGGTTGCAGGTTGCGCAGGACCGTTCGTTGTGGAAATCTAGGGGGGAGGCCTATGTTCAGTAGTGGACGTCTTGCGGCTGATGATGATGATGATTTTGTAATATAAACAGTACTTACTATAATATGGTAACAGCAGGTATTTTCAAAACCGACTACAAAAAGGGGTGTTATAAGTTTGACGTCGATGTCCGTCTGTCTATCTGTCTGTCTGTGACACCGTAGAGCTCAAACGGATGGGCCGATTTCGATGTAGTTTTTTTATTTGAAGGTTAATTTCTGCGCATGTTTCTGAGCTATGTTTGGTTAATATTGATTCAAGATGCCTCCACAAAATGTCTCGTCTCACATTCCTCACCTTTGAACAGCTGCGTGCCATAGTTGTTACAGGCTAGGCGTGTAGCATAATCTTTTTCTTAAATTGAGAGTTATGGTTGTTTGCATTTCACCGTGGCGATATGCACTCTACGCAATGATCTTGCTTGAGCTTACCTAGAAGAAACCCATGCACTTATTCACTATTGACTTGAATCCATTGAAAACACATTCCGTGCTTTCCACAGCCTAGACGTTGTACACTAGTGGCGACAAACCCGTCTTTCGAGTGTTCGAAACAAACAGAGGTATATACCTAAAAGTAAACTTACCTTATCGTACTCAACGAGTACCATAAATAACGCTTTCTCTATAACTGCATACTTATACAGCTTCAGTCTGACCGGAAAAAGAATATTAATTATTTCAAGCTCCGCTCGCTTTCTCGTAATTTGTAGTTTAGTCCCTAAGTACCGCTTATTTTATTGTATTGTCAGCTAGGGACCGGCTTAACTAGTGCCAGGCATTATTTTACAGATTTTCAAGGTATCTGCGCTTATGAGACAATTGTGCTTTAAGGCTGTCTCTTTTTAAAGTATTCTCCATCGGAATTAAGTTATTCCGGGAACTGTTGTCGCTGTTTCGTATTTTTACCACTAACACGCGGGAGTAGCGTTACACTGTTGAAACTTGGAGCGAATTGTGATGTGAAGAGATTGGGAAATGTGGTATTTTTAATCGACTCCGAAAAAGGAGGTCTTTCGTTTAGTTCAATCCGATGCGTTCAGACGTTCTATCTATATGTTTCTATCTATACTATATTCTATGCCTGAGAATTAACAAAGGCTAAATTTTATAGCAGGAAAATGACGGGAATGACAGGGGTACATTATATTTTACATACATAGATGTTTAGATAGAAATTTATTTAGACGCCATCACCACTCAAACTGTTAATGAAAACTAACATTTGAAAAATTCAATCTTTCTAAAATGACGTCAGTTAGCATGCTTTTTGCAAATTCAATACCAGCTACCTGTAAAATGTTTTCAGCTTAGTGAGTATTCCTTCCTTTCTATGTTTATGTTACAGGTAATAACGATCTTAAAAATGTGATCTTTCTTAAATTGACGTAAGTCTGGAGTGACTGGTAACTTGGACAATTTTTTTCTATAAAAATCTAAAGCTTAACTAGAAAAGCTACATCATTTTTAGTTGTTTTATTCGTACCTACGTGCTATTTTTTTGTTAACTGTATATTGTGCTTCCATTCAAGTGTTTTATATTACATTGTACCTACAATGTATGTGGAGAGCAAATTCTACAAATTAACAAAGTCGCTAGCAAAAGAGCTTTCTCTAGTTGAAAGTAGCAAATACCTAATGAAATAAAATCAATCGAAACACACCTAGCAAGAAGTAGATACAAATTCAGTTTAGGAGTAGTTCGATTCGTAGGTATCGAAACTATACAAGTGAGCAACAATATCGAATCAAATTCGCGATTGAGTTAGACAGTGACCCATAACTAAGGAACGGGATAGGGGAACTTATGCGCTGTATCTTGAAACAGTTATTTGACTTCAGTAAGAGATAATTTTCTTGTCTCTTCAGACACTTATTCAAAGTTCGCAGTGTGCGTTTTGGATTATACAATTAGAGTAGACGTGTTGAACCAGTAAAACATTCATTTTTTTAACTTTAATAGTGTTACACTTAACGCCATCTCGCCTGTTGCGCCAAGTAACCATGCGATCTCCGCTGGAGCGTGCTTACATAAAAGAAACTATGTAGCCAAGGAAATAATATCCGAATAAAGTAGCAATTTTAGTCGCAGTTTGCAGTTATTCAAGAGAACCAAAGGTGCGAACACCGAACCGTATATAATGAAATTGTGCTTGGGATAATGTGAGTGTATAATATAACAACACGTTATCTTACATGTTATTTAATATGCTATTTCTATTATTCCCATTTATTATATTAAATAAATAAATAATAATAAATATTGGTGGACAATTCACACACAACACCATCTGACCCCAAACTAAGCAAAGCTTGTACTATGGCGGCCAGATAGCTGATATAATACATATATAGTTTTAAAAACATACTTATTATACATAGAAACACCCAGACACAGTACAAACATTTGAATTCATCACACAAATATTTGCACTGGGTGGGTATCGAACCCTCGACCCTCGGTTTCGCAGGCAGAGCTACTATCCACTAAGCCACGAGATATATTATTTCTCATTATTACGCTATATTATAGCAACTGTTCAGGTTTGAAGTACCTTCGCACTTTTGAGAGGACACCTAGTTTTTTGATAGCTAATTCAGCCTTGAAATCAAAGAATGAGCCAGTGTTGAGCGTGGATGTCAAAACAACGCTCAAAAGCTCGAGACGATCAGTGTACGCTAAAACACAAAGCTGGTAAAGTGACGGAAAATCGACCGTCTCATAGTTCAAATGTCGAATCTGACCTTTTTTTTTTAAGACTAGCACTAATGTTTAGCGTAGCATAGTCTAAATCATTAACGGTCTTACTCGTAGTATGTTCTTACTCGTGGGACATTATAGCATCTCTCACAAGGAGAGAATCAAGACTTCTATCTACCATGCTGTTCCCTTACGGGCTGGCAGTTGACGCAAGTGTAGGAAGTATGTTATTCTTTGAAGAAGTTATTTTTCTTCACGTTAAAAGTTACTGGTATTGAAAAACGTGCATACATCTGCAATTGAAAAAATACTCAAAGTCCTTAGTCAAAGACCTTATAATCGGCCTGTACCGGTGAACCTCATGCTTCTGAAACCGAACGCAATCAAACCGGAAACTAGGCTGTATAATTTATTGTATTCCAGATTACTACCAGTAACAATCGGCAATTTCCTTGTCGATGCTGGCTTTCACTTGATTCCAAGAGTCTTTTCGATTTAGTGTTTATTTAGAAATAGTTATTTACCAACAAAACTCCACATGCGGAAAATTTCATACGATTTGGGGTTTATCTTAACCACATATCTGGCGCCCAACTTATACACTGCAGAAGTACTAAACTCAACTACTGTCTTTATAGTAGCGTTCAGCTCAGCCAAGTGGAATCTAAAAACCAAACATGTCTTACGCGAAGTAAAGGATGTTTCACGAAAGTTTTGCGACACTTATTGCAGTTACAGGGGGCATAGTTGGGAGAGAAACCTGTACGATAGTACAGTTGAGCGAAAAGCACAACTTTAGCATGGATAAGGACGGAAACGCTCGTGGATTTTTAGAATTCCGTTCCAAATTGGTCAAGACTTAGAATGTTTCAGTTTACGATTCTTATAATATGAGCTAGCCGATCCGGCTAACGTTATATTGATAAATCTATAGTGACTTTTTGCCACCTTATTGCAGAGTCCGTCTGGGGAGGTGCCACTTCTTTACTTAGTATTTTGCACATTTGCACGTTTGCACATTATCGTGTTCAGGTTTGAAAGACAATATTTACAGAGCAAAAAGGTACATCATTTTGTATCTAGTGAAGAGCTCAGTATTCAGCAAAGTACTATTATGGGCAGGCGTGAGATTATTTATTTTTCACGTGAAGGAAATTTATTTACACAAAAAACACATTCAAACGTTAACCCATTTTGTACTATATTAAAAGATCTGACGGTAGTAAATAAAAATTTTGTTCCCGAAAGTGTTTCAATCAAATATATTTTAGCTGTTCCGTTTTTCCTTTTTCCCTTTTCTTTGCGACTGTACACTTTGCACTTAGAACCCTCCCATCTCGCTGAATAAGACTTTCTTACTCTTTTGTTCTCGAAAAACTTTTCTAACAAACAAATAACACCTACCTACTTAAAATTGAAAAAAGTTATATTGAACAAAGTTTCTTTCAATGAAATTTTTCTCAGGCATAATAATCTTAGAAACTGCTAAATCTTTTTTGAGATTCAGTTTGAAGTTAAAGTTCTTCTTAAATTAAAGACAGTGATAAAATTAAACTCCATCTGTCATATTATACATTTTCATTTTCACACCTTTGGAATGTGTCAGATACGTAGTACCAGCTGGAGTCTTTGGTTTCAATAGAGAGTCAAACCAAAAGGCTGTGCCTATGAGCATGTTTTTTTAGTAAACAGTTATAGAACGAGCAGGAAGCTTGTTTAAAGGTAAGCAACACATCTGCCAATAATAGCACAGTATTACGCAGCTATTGGAACATAAAGTGTCAAAATTATTGCCTAGCACTGCACTACGCTCGTCGTCTAGAGATAAAAGGTGTATATAATCAATAAATAATCAATTTACCCTGTGACTTCTATGATGACACTTGCGGCCAGAATTTAAAGCACGTAACGTATAAAAGGTGTAGATATTTACATACATATCAGTGGTGATAAATATAAAACGTTATATAGTTAAGACTTTCTGAAATACGTACGCACTAAACCTCCCTAACTAGCAACTACCAGGGTAACATAAAGTTCAGACGATGGACACAGTTTGTAGACCGCACGCCTGCATTCTCGGTCCAAGAACAAAGCTCGTAGGTGTCTCGACTTGCGTTTCCCTCACCTTATATAAACTTGACTATTAAATGGCTACTTTGACTTAATGAACTCCGAGTAACTGTATCAAGTTAGTGTGATAAATTAGATTATAAAACCTTAAAACTTATCAGAACACTCAATATGTTATTTTATACACAAAAAAATGATTTTTGATCATTTGAAGGCTACAAAAATTACAAACTAAACAAGCACAAATTAAAAAAAAAATTACCCCCGACATTCTTGCATTGGAAATATGTCATAATGTTATACATGTAGTGTTCTACTAGTCAAGTCCTTTCATTTGATACCCATATTGAGGGAGTTATGAAAAAAAACTCCGCCATTTTGTGGAGGCGGTCATCTTGAATCGATATTAATCAAACATGACTAAAACCCTCTACACACGAGCCCTAAAATCAGAGGAAATATCGTAAAACTAGAGGGGAGTACCCTACATCGCACCATAAATCACCAATCATATGTTGCGATGTAGGCTCCTCCCTACTACTTTTACGTTATTTCCTGTGATTTCAGGGCTCGTGTGTAGAGAGTATAAGAACCACTGCCAGGAAATTGATTTTTGAATGAAAAAAACGCATCAAAATCGGTCTATCCATTTGAGAGGACCAGACGGACACATATACACATACAAAGATATAATTTAAAAAAATGCAATTAATTTGTTAATACAGGTACATAATAATTATTATTATGTGACAATACAAATATAAATAAAAAAAAATGCAGTAGTGTTCATGCCATCTTGGGAGAAGAGAGCTAGTAAAACCGTCGGATACGACTAGTTTCCGTGCAAGTTTCGGTAAACAAACTTGGCTATTAGTATGCCGATCTCACCATTGCGTATGATCGTACGCACGCTATAAATAGCCCGTCAGCAATAAATTATATTAGGTCCGAAGCCGAGATCGGTCCAAGGTTCGATTCTCGATGCAAAACGATAAAACGCGTGAAAGATTCATCACGGCACCCCTGGGAACTATTCCTCTTCTAACTTGTAGCGTGTAGTCCTCCCCGAATCCCCTTTACATCATATTTTTTCCAAAAAACCTCGCCTTAGTTGGTACTTCTCGGAGAAGGAGAGTTTTAGAAGTTGAAACGTTTCAGGTAAAATTAAAATTCGAATGGAGGCCTGAATCGAAAAAAAGCCAATAAAAATCAGAAGATGTTAAAATGAGGATCATTGAGTGCACGATATTTAGTTTGAACAATCCACTATATGTTCCCACTGCTGGGACTCGGGGCGTTTTCTCGCATAAGTCAAGGCATAATCCAGCATACCAAGTGTGGGATGTGTGTGGGAATGACCCATGCACTTACCTCATATTTCCCCTACCTACTAGAAAGATAAATATCTTTTTTTGAATATACCGGTTTCGTCATAATGTTTTCATTCACCATTAACGTCGCAAATCGTACGTCTGCACTTAAAACAACAACAAAATAAAAAATTACCAACTGCCCTGGATTTGAAATCTGTACAATATTCTACTAGTCAAATCATTTCATACCTATATTGAGGGAGATTGTGAAAAAAAATTTTATCCGCCATTTTGTAGAATCACATCTTAAATCGATATTAACCAAATGAAAAACCCGCATCAAAATGGGTCCCGAGTGGAGTGATTTGAGAGCTACGGTGCCACAGACACACACGCAGACAGACAGACAAACAGACATTGACGTCAAACATATAACACCCCTCTTTTTGGAAGGAGGTTAAAAATAGTCAGAGACGCATACGAAATTCAAACAACCTACGACTGCACGAATATGAAATTGAATGACTACCACGCGAGGCTATAACGGCTTATTAATTTGAAATTTTCATTAGTTATCGTTTGGAATAAAATATACGTAACGAGAAAAACATAAGTAACTTATATTGGCATACGAGCAGTAGGCACGAACAGTCACTTTAAAATAATACCCAAATAGATTATAAGACCGTCCAGACAAATGAAGAGCTTGCCATAAAATCAAAGTCAGAAGTTAAAAACGTCTACGAAGGCTACCAAGCTCAGAAGCTACGAAGCTACCAACTTTGACATTGAATTGAATTGTCGTTTTCGTTTTATGTCATCTATGCGATAAGTTACAAACTATTCCTGCATGGATATTTTCCTGTTTTGTATTGTACAAAGTTAGAAAGTTCGTTGCACGAAATCAAATGGAGAACGCTAAAGTCTGGAACCCTTTCAAATCTTATGAAACATATCAGACGTGCCACGTTTCGAGTTTTGAGGGCAGTTCCATGCTTGCAGTTTTTCGTTTTTGGTTAGGTAGCAGTTGAAGGTACGAGTAACTAAAAATAAAAGTGGTCAAGTGCGAGTCGGACTCGCCCATGAAGGCTTCCGTAGCAGCAAGTAACATAATATAGTTCTTGTAGTTCGTTGTTACTTGAGTCCACCTTTAGTCAGTGTTTTAACAATAGTGAATTTGTGCCGTATCAAAATAAAACAATTTACTAGATCTCATTCAAACCAATTTTCTGTGATAGTTTACGTGGTAATGTACATCATACACTTATTTTTATTTTTGTCATTCTCTTATTTTAGAAATTACAGGGGAGGGACATTTTACCACTTTGTGTCTATCGGGCAAACTATTCAGTTTAGAAAAAAAATTTTAGAAACCTCAATATCATTTTTGAAGACCTATCCATAGACACCCAACACCATACAATTTTGATGGAAAAAAAATTGAGTTACAATTCTAAGTATGGGACACCTCTAAAATTTATTGTTTTTTTCTATTTTTGTATGAACATCTTAATGCGGTTCACAGAATACATCTACTTATCTAGTTTCAATAGTATAACTCTTATAGTTTCGGAGAAAAGTGGCTGTGACATACGGACGGACAGACAGACATGACGAATCTATAAGGGTCCCGTCCGTATTTTACCATTTGGCTACGGAACCCTAAAAATTATAGACATTGCTCATAGCAGCTCTAATTGATCTAGATAGCTGATATAATACTCATTTAATTGTAAATAAATAAATAAATATTGGTGGACAGTTCACACACAACACCATCTGACCCCAAATTAAGCAAAGCCTGTACTATGGCGGCCAGACAGCTAATAGTTAGCTACTAGTAGTAACAAATATTTATAGTGGTAGGACTTTTGGCAGAGTCCGCCTGGGGAAGTACCACACCTTTGCCAGTTATTCTACCGCCAAGCAGTAATGTGCAAACATTACTGTGTTCCGGCTTGAAGGGCAATGTTTCCAGAGAAATTACAGGGCTTAGAGATATAACATCTTAGATCTCTGGGTGACGAGCGCAATGCAGTGGTAAGTAATGATTTGGACTCCATGATCCAATAGCGTGTCATTGTGCTGTTATGTGGCAGGCATGTTGCTTAACATCAAGCACATGTCGTTTGCTTGCTTTATTCAACAAAAAAAAACCCTAATAATTACCAATCTATAAATAAAAACTTTCTGTGCATCATTTGTAGAACGAGTCAATCCAGTCCAGTTTCCAATAATTCAATACACCAATAAGCGGTTCTGCAAAGTGCTTTCACGTGTCCCATACAGTTCATTTAATTAATGCTGGCAACAGCTTTCGAGTGTCGGGGCACGAGTAATCGCATTATCTGGCATACCTGCCTGATCTGGCCGTCTTGTAATAAGTACTTGCTAAGTTTTGGATACTAGTAAATACCAGTTTACTTCGGGATCGAGGTGAAGTTTGATTTGGGGAATTTAACATCTTGTGTTGCCTGTTTTTAACCTCCGACCAAAAAGGGGTGTTATAAGTTTGACGATGTCTGCCTGTCTGCCAGTGTGTATGTGTCTGTCTGTGGCTCCGTAGAGCTCAAACGGATGTGCCGATTCCGATGCGGTTTTTTTATTTGAAGGTTAATATCCGTGCGGATGTTCTCAGCTATGTTTGGCTAATATCGATTCAAGACGGCCGCCTCCACAAAATGACGAAATAAATTTATTTTTCACTACTCCCTTAATATGGGTATCAAATAAAAGGGCTTGACTAGTAAAATGTTGTACAGATAACAAATCCGAGGTAATCAAAATTTTCAATTTTATTCTTGGTAATACTCAATTCATACCGCCAACATACATATCTTGCGTGTAGTTAGCTCCAGTAGTTAGTTAGTATCTTGTTAGAATTACTTGCAAAATTATGAATACCAGTAAAGACTAGTATATATTAAGAGATGGGGTTAAGACATTACAGATTAGTGTAGGTAAGTCTAGAACCACTTTTTTTTCTATATGCAAATGCTCTGATTTTCTGTAAATAAAATAATTTATTTCCGGCACAGTTACGTTAATCATTTCTATTTTCTTTTTCTCAATTCAAACTGACAACAATTAGTTTTCTACTTGTGATTTGTAGTGTGGTGTAGAGTGCCTTGGAAGGACCTGTATCAATAAGTTGGGGACCCAAAATAACAGGCAAAGATTGTGGATAACATTTACAATTTTTCTTACACACGCTAGAGGTATCTGCAGCCCCGTATCATTGATACGGCTAATATGGCGGTCGCTACGCTACGCCTCTATATCCACCTCACACTAAGCACCCAGGCCCGTTTAAAGCCTGCTAACTAAAAGCTCCTCTCCTGTGCTGTAACAGGTTATTAGATAATAGTCGGCAATCCCGGCTGAAACGCAGCATCTAACCCGTAACAAGACATTAGTGTGCACCGGTCAAATTGGCCCTCCTTGATTACAATTAAGTGGCGAGATATAACCGGAGGCTCGGCTGTCCAGGATCATCACGTAGATTTACCTAGATGATTCGGTCCGTCTGAGGCTCAGTACATTGGCTAGACGCAGTTTATACGACATATTGATCGCACTATCGCATTCAAGATAATAAAATCGAAAGCCTGGTTAAATAATGTAAATATTGTTGATTGTCGTACCCCTCCGAAACGACTCAACAGATTGTATCGTTTTTTTTAACCGACTTCCAAAAAGGAGGAGGTTATCAATTCGACCACAATATTTTTTTTATGTAGGTATATTACCTGATTTCACGATAAACGATTTTAAAAATTATTTTTGTTTTCGGATGGGTATACATCCCGAATGATTCCATATAAATCTTATCGAAATCGATATGGATGTTTATTAAATATGAACCAAAAACTAAAATTGGCGTACAATTTTCTGGATGACGTAGTAGATTTCACAAAAGTTATGAAACTCGATCCTGTCAATACAAAATTGTGTAAATGCATTAATAAAAACTTGTTTTGCACTAAAAAGGGTAAAATGAACTATTTTCGTATGAAAAAATTGGTACCGTGGGAAACTAATAGTATACCTAAAGACCACGCGATGAAACAAAGTAATTATTACGACCTCCTAAACGAATTAACAAAAAACAGCTATGTAGTTAGTTTATACGCTGTAGAAGTGGGAGCGAGAGGTTTACCAGCAAAATCTCGCTAAGAACTGCTGAAAGACCTTGACTTGTCCAGAAGTGCAGTAAGTTCTATGCTAGAACGAGTATCTAAATCTACACTAGTAGTCTCATATCAGATTTGACTGGACAGGGAGAGAAACACGAGTAGTGAAGGTGAGGAGCCCCGTAAACCTACGCTCGAGTCACAAGTCTCGCGATCTACTCGGGTTTTCTCTCTCTGCCACACGATGGATCCGGCACCCGCACGGTGAATCCATGGAATGCTAAGAAGTAAAGTCGTCGTAAAAATACGTCGTAAGTAAAGCATATTTATCTCAATTTTCATATGAACACGTTTTGGGATGACCATACATAAATATAACTTGATCAAAATTGCTGAGGAAGCTATAATTACATATAATTATTACTAGTGGTCCGTCTCGGTTTCGCCCGTGGTACATATGTTTTCTTTTTACCCGACTGAAAAAAGGGTTATGTTATTTTTTAAATGTATGTTATTGTTATTTTTTAAGTGCCTGGTGATAAACAATATGCCTGCCATGTTTTTCGCGCATATCTTGTATGTTTGTAAATTTCTTTATTCCCAAATATCTTCCAAACGGCTGGTTGGATTTAGACAATTAGGATATCGGTAGATTCGTCTCAATGACCCAAGCGTCCTTAGATAGTTTTTTTTTTTTTGCAGTCGGGTTTTTAAATGTAAAATTATTTAATTACTGTCATCAATGAGTTAATATCTTTTTCCTCCTTTCTGAAATCGATAAAACAAAATGAGCAAGTAGATGATGAATACTTACATTCATTCTATAAACTTATCATTATGATAATAGTTTAATCATTTAAATCCAGCTCGAGAAATAGGTCGCTTCAGGGCTATGATATTGTTTGGAATCGGACCTGACTGGGATTTACAGTGAAATAACAAGTGATTACTTAAAGCTTAAAGATTGTAGCTTAGGTCACGTCTTACGTTAACGCATATGTTTACTAGTGATATTCTAATAGATGATTGAATAGCGCTTATCATAATTAAAATAATTTATTTTTGCTTTTGAGTGCAATTTTTTTGTATAAAATTGTTTTTTTTTTACTTTTATAGGTTTACACTTGACCGCCATCACGCCTGATTTTAAGGGACGATATGGTCTACGATGGAGCGTGTTTACCTAGAAGAAACCGATTCACTCTCGACTTGAAGACACCAAGATTATAACTATCGGGAAAACTCCACTCGGGCAACTCATTCCACAGCCTAGACGTTCTTATCACAAACGTAGAGTCAAACCTCTTCGTCCTTGTCTTTGGAATATCCACCATGAAACGGTACCGCTTCTTCGAGTGATTTTACCCTTTTTAGTGCAAAACAAGTTTTCATAGATGCATTTACACAATTTGGTGTAGACAGAATCGAATTTTATAACATTTATGAAATCTACAACTACGAGTACGTCATCCAGACGAAATTGTAGGCAAATTGTGTGTTTTTCTTCATATTTCAAGTACCACCAGGCCGATTTCTATAAAATTCATATGGGACCATTCGGAAAGCTTATATTCATCCGAGCAAAATAAGACATTTTAAAATCAGTCTGGGCGTACTCGGGAAATCAGGTAAAATAAATTAAAAAATGAACATGGTAGTCGAATTCGTAACCTCCTCCTTTTTGGAAGAATTTACTTTGTGGCGTTTCGCCAATAACCCGTCGAAAGAAATAAGGTTTTTTGCGGACATTGGACCAACTATCAGTTTATCTTATTGGTTTTTTAATATTATATCAACAAATAGATCCTACTAATATTACAAATGGCAATACAATAAAATATAATTAGATATTGGTGGACAATTCACACACAACACTAATAATAATAATAATAATAATATAGCCTTTTATTCAGATCTCTTACAATGGTTTTTAAACTTATGTAGAACTATATAAACTTATTTAACTTATTTTACTAACAAATAGACTTGTTTAGCTAACATTAACTATATAAACTTATTTAGTATCTAACTTTAAAGACTTAAACTTAATAATTAAGAATTTATATTTTAATAAAAATTAAACTAGTATTTGGTCCTTGGTTATTTTGCCAAGATCTGTTTGCCAGTCGGCAAAGGCCTCCTCCCAATCTTTTCCACTCCTTTCTTTCATGGGCCACTCTGTTCCATGTAACACCTGCGACTTGTCTAATATCGTCGACCCACCTTTTCTGTGGTCGGCCTCTCTTCCTTTTGCCTTCCTTTGGGTACCACCACGTCACCATTTTGCTCCATTTGTCTTGTCCTCTTGCCAGGTGACCAGCCCATCGCCATTTAAGTCTTTTTATTTTGCTCATTACATCAGTAGTTTTTGTTTTGTTTCTGATGATGATTTTTTTAATTCTGTCGGACTTCTTGATGTTTAGCATGCTCCTTTCCATTGCATACTGGCATGTTGCTAGTTTGCTTGCGGTAGCCTGATTTAAGGACCATGACTGACACCCGTACGTAAGGACTGGTAATATGCAGGTGTTAAAAAAGTTTACTTTTTAGGTTTATATGGAGCTCCTTATTTTTCATAGCCTCTCTTAAACTCCAGTATGTTTTCCAGCCATTTGTAATTCTTCTGTCCACTTCCTTCTGCATGGGATCTTTTTGAGTTATGAGTTGCCCTAGATATACGTACTCATCTGTATAGTTAATTTCGGTGTTTCCTAGATCTATATTGTGTTTGTCCCCGTTTGTCATCACCTTAGTCTTTTCTGGATTCATTGCCAACCCTACTCTCTCACTTTCTTTTGCAAGTTCTTTTATCATTCTGGTTAGGTCTTCTGCTGTTTTTGCCAACAACACTATGTCGTCAGCAAATCTTAAGTGCGATAACAGTTGGCCGTCTATATTAATTCCGAGGTGTTCCCAATTGAGTTTTCGGAAGATTGATTCCAGTACTGCGGAGAATAATTTTGGAGATAGAGGGTCTCCTGTCTTACGCCTTTTTCTACTCTGAAAGGAGTACTTTTCTTTCCAGTTGGATTCTTGCTCTACTACAGCTGTATATATTTCTTATTAATCGGATGTACTTGTGTTCTATTCCTTGTTCTAGTAACGCTTCCCATATTTTGTCGTGTTGTAGGGAATCGAATGCTTTACTATAGTCTATAAATGCAATGTAGTATGTGAGTTGGTATTCATTGAATTTCTCCAGAATTTGACGCACCACGTGAATGTGGTCGATCACTGAATAGTCTCTACGGAAACCTGCTTGCTCGATAGGTTGGTTTTCGTCTAGGGTTCTTTCAATCCTTTTTAGGATGATCTTGGCAAAAATCTTATATATATTGGACATGAGGCTTATAGGGCGATAATTTCCTATGTCGTATTTATCACCTTTCTTATACAGTAGGATGATGTGTGACTCAGTCCATTGCTGGGGGGATGATTTCAGTATTCGTTATATCTTTGAACATATCTGTGAGGACAGGTAGTAGGATCCCTTTGCTATGTCTTAAAATTTCGTTGCTTATGCCGTCAGGCCCGGGTGCTTTCTCTCTCTTTTGGGTGTCGATAGCCTTCCTAACTTCAGCTTGGAGAATGCTGGGGGTGTTCGAAGTATCCTCTAGATTGATTTTAGATTGCGCAGTGTTATTTCGATAAAGATTTTTATAGTACGAAGTAGCTGTTTTTAGTATGTTAATTCTGTTGTAATTGCAGTTTCCTCGGGCGTCTTTCATTTTTACTATCCAGTTTTTCATGTCGGTCAATTCTTTGAGTGCTTTTTTAGTTCCTCCAGTTTTTTGTATGTAACTTTCTATCGTTCGCATCCTGCGTTGTTTTCTACCCTTTCTCAAACTTTCTTTGATGTCTTTACTGATTTTAGCTATTTTCTGTCTTCTATTTTTAGTACTTCTATCATTTATAAGGTGACTTCTTTCTTCTAGAAGCTTTAAAGTGTCTGTTGATATTATTCCTTTTGCATCAGTTTTGGTGTCTGTTATGAGTTTAGTTTGGGTTTTGATAATATTCTCCATATAATTGTATTTATCTTGGGTTCCCATTTCCTTAGTGTTTTCTTTAAAGTCACTAAACTCAGCTCTTAAGGCTGTTGTTATTTGCTCTAATTGCTGTTCATCAAGTTTTTTGTTTCCTGGGTCTTGTCTTGGTCTAGTCTTCTTTGGTTGGTTTATTCTGAGCTCGGTTCTGAGTAGCCTATGATTGGTGTTGAAGTTAAAACTTTTAATGACAGTGAAGTTTGCGAAGTAATTGTTTCTGTTGGTCATAATAAAATCAATTTCGTTTTTTGTTTTACAATCCGGCGAAATCCAGGTCCACATGCTCTTCCGGTTTTTCTTGAACATAGTATTTAAGATTGTTAATTTGTTTTCTAGTGCGAAGTTCGTAATTTTTTCCCCATTTCTGCTTCTGGTCTTGTTACTATATGAAAATTGTCCTAGTATTGCGTTTTCTCCTGGGCGCCTGGATCCGATTTGGCCATTGAAGTCACCCATGACTATTAGGTTTTTATGTGTATACTCTTGGATGGCTTCGTTTAGTTTATTGTAAAAGTTGTTTATCGTTTCCGAATTTGATTGCTCTGTAGGTGAATATATTTGTACAATAGACCAAGGTTCTTTATATCCTGGTAGTTTCAAGTTCATAATAGCTATGCGTTCTGAGATTCCTCTAAATTCTTGTACATATTGGTTTAGATGTTTTTTTATAATAAATCCTACTCCATATTGGCCTTGTGTCTCCCCTATTTGGTATAGTAAATAGTTTGGGTAGCAGGTAATACTTTCGCCCATTCTTCTCACTTCGCTCAATCCAATTATGTCCCATTTGATGGATTTTAGCGCATATGTCAGTTCCGTAAGATTTTCTTCTTTTCCCAAGGTGAGTACATGGAGGCACACACACAACACTATCTGACCCCAAACTAAGCAAAGCTTGTACTATGGAAGTCTGATAGCTGATATAATACTTAGTACCTGGTTGACCGAGCTTTGCTCGGTTTAAATACGTTTATAAAGGGCTCTAAGTAAAAGATTTTCTCGAAAATAAAAGAACAAAAAGAAAAAACCCGAGTGTAACCATCAGGGTTCAAAACGCGTTAAAAACGCGCATAAAATGATGTCTTAAAAAAATAAAATCTATTCATCGTCCCCGAAACCCCCTGTATACATAATTTCATGAAAATCGTTCGAGCTGTTTCCGAGATTCAGATTCTATATACCTATATATACCTACATACATATGTATATACCTACAAGAATTGGTCGTTTAAAGATATAAGATATAGTTTTAAATACATACTTATTATACAAAGAACACACCAGACGCAATGAATTTGGAATGGTTGTATATTTATTGCTCAATCACGTCGTAACTATAAATAAATAAGTACTTAACGTTTGAACGGATCGGGCTGAAATTTAGAACACAGTTAGGTTATAGTCTGGAAGAACACTTAAGCTTTATCTTTTTTTTTATATTTATCCCGAGAAAATAACGGGAACCTGAACTACGTGGGCAAAACTGCGGGGTACTCCTAGTATGTACCAAATATTGGTGGTGAACTGAAAAAAAGTTTAGGTGAACATTTTAATTTAATTTAATTTTGTTTAATTTTCGAAAAAACAGATTAGTTTATATGTAAAACCGGTGGAGGGCTTTGGTATGCCATCATACAGGTTACACCTAGTTTGTGTACCAAGGTTGTCTAACTTGAATCAACGACAAACTTTACTGTATGCCTTAGATTTATGTCAACGTGAGATGTTTGAAATTGGTCAATAAATTTATTTATTTGTTATTATTATTTATTTCTTACACAACACTAACTAGTTAACTTTCTGGAGCGCGGTGAAATGTTTTTAAAAACTAATTTAAATAAAACTAAATACGTCTAGATGAGCCGAAGAGTATATTGAGACTGAATTTGCTTATTACAATGAGGCTTAAAGAAAACTTATAATCTAACCCAGACAGACACGCCATGCCACCCAACTATGCACATTTGGGTGGCATGGCGTGATGTCGCCTGATCCTGCGTAGGCGTAGACGCTAGGTCAGCAACTTATGCAGGTTCGCGGGAACATAACGAGCTCCAAACTAAGCAAAGCTTGTATGGAAGCCAGATTGGCGATATAATGCTTATACAATCGTAAATACATACTTATAATATTTACTTACTTATGAACACCCAGCCACAGAACAAATGTTTGTATTATTGATCTCATCTATATTTGTCCCGGGTGGGAATCGGACCCACGACTTCCGGCTCCGTGGGCAGATTTACTACAAATAAGGGCATTAAAATATCTCATGTATTTGTTTGTTATATTTATAACGGGCATGGCTTTTATTAACCCCAGAGTGGGCGCCTTTCTCCGCGAAAAGACAGTGGGCGCAAGGGGAACATTTTGCCGTTCTTTTCGTTGATGATTTTAAGTAGGATGACAATATTTGATGTAATTATTATGTTTTTTTTTTAAATTATTTAAATCGACGTTTTTATTTAACGTTGTGTTATTTAATTTTTACAGAAGCCTTTATAATACTCATTAGAATAGAAATATATTATGTCGGTACTATATATTTTGTTCATTTACAGAGTACCTATGCTTTAGCAAAAAAACCTTCACATATGTATGGGCTATGTTCGTTGCACAGTAACTTTGAGCATCCACAATATCCTATATTTGCTTCATTGGTCACATATATGTACTGCAGTATCATATGTACTACGACGAATGTTTAATGCCTCAATAGAATAATTTATGGTCATGTATGGCTTGATCAAAGCCGCTGCTAGTTTTAACATGCAGTCGGCGTAGTATTAAGTGTTTCATACTACCTTTGTTGTGAAACGTGGACACTGAGACTGAAGGAAAGGAGGAAAATTGATGCACTGGAGATGTGGTGTTGGAGACGTATGCTTAGGATTCCGTGGACTGCTCACCGCACCAATTTATCGAATCTGAAAGAGCTTCACTTCAAAGAAAGATTGTCGTCGACTGTGCAAATACGAATACTGAAGTTCTTTGGGCACATAGCCCCAAATGAAGACTCAATGGGGCGTCTCGTGGTGCAGTGCACCCCGCGCTCGCTATCCAACCAGGTGGACAGACCTTATCAAATCCCTCACTCAATCCACCATGACCGACTGCTCCCACAATGCTTCCAATAGAGCCGAATGGAGACGCATAGCAAGAGCCGTCATTCAACAGGACCCACACATAACCACGACCACTCCACCAAGAATGCCCGACTGAAAAGAAAAGAAAAGTGAAACCTTTGTTTACTTGTCATGCAAAATATGGTCTAAATTTCAGTTTTACAAAAAAATAAAAGTCTCACGTTTTACATACGTGAGTGGCTACTCAGGTTCAGGCGCAGTGACAAAATGACTGCCTAACGAAGACCAATGGTTAAAATGTCTTCCTATAGCGGCTCTCCGCGCATGGATGACCCTTTCCGACCTGCCTTTTGACACGAATTCCTAACGAAGGTAAGGTCAGCTACTAAGATACCCAAACCTGATGTGTGATTGGTTTCAAAATTATTAATGTTTTTTGGCAAGGGCGGCAAAATGCTCATGTCACACCCACTCTTGGGTTAACAAAATTAGATTACAAACAAACTACACTACGCTACTTACTACACACCCAACTACCGATTATATTAGATTTATATATATTAATTACCTTCTCAAATTACAAGAGGCATGTTTCTTAGAAACACCCACAAATCCTAGTCGTCCCGTCACTCAAACTACATAAAAAACTATCAGAATATAAATCAATTACTGTCTGTTTGAAACATCGTTGTTTTATTTTTGGATCCAATTTTGTAAAATCCAGTGGAAACCCCAAATATTCCGATGTTTTTTAGGTGTGAAGTATTTAAAGAGGCATAGTATCGACAGACAGCATCGTTCACTATTTTGACGCATAGTTCGAAATCGCTGGTAAAGTTGTTTACATTTTAAAACAATTTACCAATATAATATATTTCTGTTCACTTGTTGGTTTACATTATTTGGTATTATTAAATGAGACATTAACGGTGAAATAGTCCTTTTGATATTATTATTATTTGAAAACAGAGTGACGAGACGAACAGGACATGTGCCTGATGGTAAGCAACATCCCTGCCCATAACTGCCCTGCACAGTGACACGCAGCTATTGGAACATGAAGAGTAAAAATCATGACCTATGCGGTCGTTACGTATAAGTAAAAATACGTATATTGCCTACTAGGAGCTGGTAGCAGTAGTACCCGTTACCGTTATGTTTCCGGGAAAAAAATTAAAAAGGAAAAAGCGACACGTTTGAGCAACAAACAACCAAACATCCAAAGATCCCAGCATTGACTGCCCTCGTGGCTTAGTGGGTAGTAACTCTGCCTGCGAAGCCGAGGGTCGTGGGTTCGATTCCCACCCAGTGCAAATATTTGAGTGATGAATTCAAATGTTTGCACTGTGTCTGGGTGTTTCTATTTATAGTAAGTATGTATTTAAGACTATATATGTATTATATCAGCTATCTGACCGCCATAGTACAAGCTTTGCTTAGTTTGGGGTCAGATGGTGTTGTGTGTAAATTGTCCACCAATGTTTATTTATTGACAATACGGTATTTGACAATGTTGAAAATATAGCATAAATTATGATAATCTTATTAGAGAACACATTAACTAAACATATTTCACTCTGTTTTCGTAGATAGTGTGTATTTTTTGTAAAATACGCCAATGAAAATTTAAAAAATACTTAATTTTTATCTTCGACGTAAACGCGCTGTTAAGGATGGCAACGCTGTTGACATCACACGCCAGTAAACATGCCATCTATAGCAAACGGTTTCTTTGAGAACAGTGATTTATGTACTGGCTTGTGACGTCACGCGCGTCACATGACCAGACCACAGAATAGATATTACTAACCAGACACAGAGTTTTGGGCGGGCCTTTCGAACTTTACACTTTAAACATTTATTTTTAATGTAAAAGCCACTGTGGCTCTTGCGGAAATATTCATATGGTATGTATATTATGTAATCAAAAATCATTTAAACGGTTTAACAAATTTAGTCAAATACCGTATTATAATATTAATAGTATAATAAGATAATCTGTAAAGTCACGTATAAATAAATGTATTCATTGAAATAAGACTTGTAATTTTGTAAAAGTTCTACAGTACATAAACTCGTCTGTACAAATCGTAGGTACCTACTTTAGCGTCTATCGAATCGCCTAAGCCTAAAGGTTTTTTGAGTTTCACTAAATCCCGTACAATTCCCTAAATAAGATTCTCGTCCAGACACGTATTCTCTAATATATTTAGGAGAATATTTACCTACTGTGTCCGATTCTTCGAAATTAAAAACCCTCCACGAGTTAGCAACTTGCCACGTAAAACTAGGGTTGCCATGTCTACCATATAAACGAATATCTACGATCTACGTAATCTACGGCATTACTTAAACCTTTCGGTGAAATTTGTAGTTGTTATGTTTTAGACAGTAGCATTCTATTTTCAAACAGTAGGCCAGATGGAAACGGGAAAGAGATATGTTATATATGTACTTTTATAGGTTTATACTTGACCGTCATCTCGCCTGATCGACTCACCTGATGACGATGGTGTTGTCCATGATGGAGCATGATTACCTATAAAATACGATTCAAGACACCAAGATTATAACCATCGGGAAAACTCCACTCGGGTAACTTATTCCACAGTCTTGACGTTCTTAACACATAAATAGAGTCAAACCTCTTTTAATCGATGCCGCTTCTTCGAGCTACGAGAAGTCTGATAGAAAAAAGGGCAAGGCGGTATTATATCATGCAGATCAGTTGCACACTCTCCGAAGTGTATCTGATAAAAAAACGTTTTAGTTTGAATCTCTGAAACGACAACCATGAAACGATGTCGCTTTTTTAGGCTACGAGCGGTACGATAGAAAAAAGGGGTAAGTGGTATTAGGTACTGCAGATCAGTTGCGCACTCTCCATGGTGCATACGATACAAAACCGAACTTGCAATTTTACGGCGATGTTGAACATTTTGATGTCTTTTTCCCAAGGGTGTCGTTGCTTATTTACGTTTTGGTGCGTCTCTCGATAAATAAGTATTTTAATAATTTCTATTTGAAGCAACACAACATGAAAACAAATCCTTAGGCTTTTAACATAATTTCTTTGAAACATAGAAACCCAAATGGTAACCCTATTCGGGGACATTTTATTTTTGCTGAAAGTCCATTAAATACGGACAATCTGTTGATTTAGGACGATTAACCATGTACCAAGTGTTTTGCTGACCCTAAAGCCGGCCTTAATTCTTCTTATTTCTATGTGCCACTGCACTAATTCTCTTTATGCTTGCTTGGTCATATTTTTACAACAATTTGCCGACGAGGAATAACTTGTGATTTAAGTATAACTACAGCCTACAGCCTAGCAAAAAATAAGCAGAGAATAATGAAATCGACATCTATCTAAAGTAAAACAACAACAACCCCACAACAACACGCCATAAGCTATTATGGCGTGTTGTTGTGGGGTTCAGCGACGGATTCAATACTTCATATTTGAGATGCAAAAGAAAGCGTTATCTATTTTTTAGTGCGGATGAAATCTTTGGGAGAGCTTTGCCAGTATTAGAACCATCACATTACCATCGCTTTACAAATATGAGTGAATCATGTACCTTTGCCAGGAAAATTTATGCCGCCACAAAAGGCATACAAAGGCGTCCTACAAGAACAAAATTAAAAATTTTGACTAACCCCCGACTACCTCAGATTTTTTATCTGTACAATATTCTACTATTCATTCCCTTTCATTTGATACCCGTATTTATTTATTTATTCATTCAATGGGCACACAAAACTCTACTTGTTGCCATAATAGCTTATGGCGTGTTGTTGTGGGGTTCAGCGACGGATTCAATACTTCATATTTGAGATGCAAAAGAAAGCGTTATCTATTTTTTAGTGCGGATGAAATCTTTGGGAGAGCTTTGCCAGTATTAGAACCATCACATTACCATCGCTTTACAAATATGAGTGAATCATGTACCTTTGCCAGGAAAATTTATGCCGCCACAAAAGGCATACAAAGGCGTCCTACAAGAACAAAATTAAAAATTTTGACTAACCCCCGACTACCTCAGATTTTTTATCTGTACAATATTCTACTATTCATGCCCTTTCATTTGATACCCGTATTTATTTATTTATTTATTCATTCAATGGGCACACAAAACATAATGTAATAAACACAAACTATAACATAAGAGTATACTGTACAGAACTGTATTACATTCCAAACTATGTGGGCCTAGAAACAACATTTGTTTAAATACAGTGGTTTGATAATAATAATATTAAATTAGAGATAATATTAAGGGAGTTGTGAAAAAAGAAATGTATTTCGCCATTTTGTAGTAGCGGCCATCTTAGATATGAAATTTGTCATAGTGCAAAGTATTCTACTAGTTAAGCTCTTTCATTTGATACCCATATTGAGGTAGGCAGGCATAACTTGTAACTATTGGTTTCAATTCAAGAATAAGAATTCAAGAATTTTGACGAAGTTATAGTTGTACTATGGTTTTCCATAACGTTTTGTTAATTTAAAAGAGCTTTTAAACGGTGTAGTGTGACGTAAAAATACAAAATTTTATTCAACATTTTTTTTCTCATATATTTTACTTAGGTAACAAGGCAAGCGTCCAATTGACAGCCATGATTAAATCGGATAAATAAAAACTTTGACTGTGAGTACAATTTAATTTCTAAACGATATTTATATTACAGAGCCATTAGTTTTACGGGCATGACTAGATCTCCAATGACCTTTAATAGCAAATGTGACTTTGTTCACATATCATTTACCAACAACAAAAGAAAAATAATTAAGATTGACAAACAAAGCACATTTTTCCGAGTAGGAGTCGCGAATCGCTGACCCGAATCAGGAAACGACTCCCACAAATCTCTCAGAACTAAGCAAATGGAAAACTATAGAGTTGCATTTATCTATCCTCCTCTGTTATATAGAACAATGAAATCAACTGAAAGTGTAGCAAAGGTGACGGGAAGCGGTGCGGCGGACCGGAACGCTGGCTCAGGCGCTGTTGCCCGCTAATCCTGAAACTCGATTGAAATACCCGGAAAACTCGCCTTAGGGCATTGAATAGATAAGTAATAGTACGTAGTTAGAAATCAAGTCTCAATAGTGTTCAGGAGGTTTCAAGGGATTCATTTTTTTTTCAACTACTATAGGTTTACCTACACTTGACCGCCACCTTGCCTGATGTTAAGCGACGTTGCGGCGGGAGCATGCTTAGAATTTTGCTTGCATTTTTTTTTTTTTTTTTTTAACTATAGTAGGTTCGCATTTGACCACCATCTCGCCTGATGTTAAGCGATGATGAGATCTACATTTTGCATTTTGGAATTTAAGTTCATCACACGCTTCGTCAAAAATGTCTATACCAATTTCATGATAAGCATAAACAGTCCACTTTGTTCCCACTGCTGAGACAAGTCCCAACCATTTGAGACCTTCTTTTACACTGATAATTTCACATAAACCTTGATTAAACGTTTGAAATACAGTGGTGAGGAATAAGAAGGTTTTTGCACGAAACCCCAAAAACCACTACGTAAAACGTTCTGTAGTACTTATCCGTAATGACAAAGGCATGTTAATCAAGCGGATTCCCAAACGGCTGTCGCAAAATAAAGCAGCGCATTTGGCTAACAACCACGACGGTCATAAAGAGTCGTTCCGCCATTTTTAGGGATAAAAAAACGTTATCGTATAACAATAGTAGTGCAACGCCGCGAGTAAGCGTTTTGGCACATTGCGCCCGGAGAGGCAAGCCGCGGCATAATTACGTATCTACCAGTGATATATCATGGGTAGATATTGCGCGAAACTTTTCTGAGTGGTATTTTATACAGCGCTGCCATTTAACATTCATAGACTCGGCAACGAAATCATTCGGAACGGTTAGGTACCAAAAAAATTTTAAAAATGGCTTAAAGATCAGGATAAAAATGGCTATTTTAAATAATCTATGAAATAAATTGTAATTATTTAGAATCTCGACCCCGTCGGCTTTAAAAAATGTGATTTTTTCAGACGCTAAAAAAATCTACGCACTGTCTAATAATCGATTTTGGTACTACAATATTTATTCATTTTACATTGTTATTCATTCTGACATTCCAATTTGTATGAAATATCTACTTAGATACATTCAAAGTGAACAGCAGATCCCAGATGTGAGAAAAAGACTTTGGTGTGATAAGTGTGATGAATGAGCTATGGGTGAAGCTATGGGTAAAACAGAATGGAGAACCCTAAACAAAACTATATCAATTATTCAACTTTTTTTTTCAAAATATTTCAGGCAACATTTTATTTTGAAAACATTACACGCATTTTCTTATCTCGTTATCACTTTGGCGATTTGAACTCATTTTGTAAACTTAAATTTCAACAAAACCTATTTAAGCCGTGTTAGGCGTCTTAAACTTTTTTTTTCTTTTTTTTCCTTGCTTTAGGTAACTTATGATTATGTTAAAAAAACATCCTATAAAACTTTGTGCTTCAAACTTATTGACTTGAGAAATGTGATACTTCGTTGACGTGTCTCTTTGTGATACATCAGTTGCCTCTACCTACGAATAGCGTGCTGTCGTTTAAATCTTGCACAGCTTAAATTTGAAGCGAACTTCACCGAGCCTGTGTTATTAATTTAATTTTGTATGGTGCTTGATATGATATGTATTGTTATGGGAAAAGTCTCAATAATAGAGTTTCAAATAAAAACAAAAATAAGATTTAAGAGAACATACCCATACTACGTGACACGTGACGTACTGAACGGGCGTGGGGGTTTCGAATGGTGTACGCAGTCTAGCGCTATTAAAAGTCTCACTTAGCTAAAAAAGATAAGACCATCCTACTATATTATAATTGTCAATATTTGGATGTTTAGATTTTTAGATGTTTGTTGCTCAATCACGTCGAAACGTAAGAAGCGGTCGAGTTGAAATTTGGAACACAGTTAGATTAAAGTCTGGAAGCACACATAGGCTAATAGGCCGGGGAAATCATGGGAACTACGCGTGTAAACCCGTATGGTGCTACTAGTATTTATTATAAACTAGCGGTCATTTAAAACTATCCTATCAGGTTTTTACTCATTGGTTCCCTTGCATTCCACAAACTTATGCAGCTCAGTCCCACTTCAACGTGATTGCTATTTGAGCTACATATTATGTGGCTTTTCGAACGCAAACACACCGATATAGAGACAAATTTTCAAATCATCAGGTTAGGCGTCTTCTTCATATTAATACAAATATTTCAGTTAAACTCTTTCTACGACTTCAGTTTTTCCTATGAAATGAAATAAATAAAATTGCTTGCAATGAAATAAAATTAAAATCACACTTCTATTCAAACCATAAAATATTTTTAATGGATCGCTTTCAGATTGGCATTATATGGATGAAAAGTTATTGAAATAAAATATCACATTATTAACATTTACGTACGCATATAAAATTTTAGTAACAAAATCTCAGAAGAATGAACCAACAAAATTAAACTGTACCATCGGTGGCGTAATTCTAAACTATTTTACAGGTTTCTTGCAGTCTGCGCGCCTCATTGTTCTTTATAGAAGTCGCTGAACTTAAAGAAAACGATATCAAAGCGCCATTTAAGTTAACCCTCCAAAAACACCCTACCAAAACGGCGTTATTATCTCAGTGTCTATTCAATTCGATTTAACAACCCCTTTCAAATGAAGAGATCAATAATCAATATAACTGCACAAAATATAGCCTCCCCAATACAGAGGGAGGGAAGTGGATAAGAGACCATCGCCGAACGCATTAGACTACCAAAGCTGAACAATTTAATGACGATTGACTATTCATACCACATTCGAGCGGTTGACCGCTTTACCGCTCTTGATTTAGAGTCTAATTATTCTACGATCTCAGCCGTAGCGGACGCAAGCAGAGTTCGTAATGAGGACGTCGCACCACGGACTGGGGGAAGCGAAATGCAAAATGTTGCAATTGCATTTCGCCGTCAGAAAAACAGCTTACACTGGCAAAAATAATTAAGAGTATTAGTAGAGTCGGCAAGCGGAGTGTCGCGCACTAAATAGTCTGCTAAATACCCACCTACATTTATTGGTGCTGGGACTTTGGGAGGGCAGTAATGGATGCAGTTTTGCTTTTAAATTGTTATGTGGAACGGTCCTTAGCGTAGTACAAATCGATTGCGATATATCGTGTTGTTTTGTGTTACGAAAGTTTTAAAGTTCTGAACATACGACTTATAAAATTGAAGGCGAAACGAAGTACGATTTCTGTTCAAACATTTGTAAATTTTTATCAATGTCATAAATTACCGTAATGCCCGAGCTACATGAGGCTAGTTTTTCAAGCTAGGATAGCGAGCTAGTTTTCTTGTTCAATGTCTTGGCTTGCTGACCTTGGAGCGTGCTAGATCTGTTCACATGTTACCACTAACAAAATTGAACGTTACCTACTATTACAATGCTACTCATTTATATTAAATTAGGTACTACTATTTTCTTGAGAAAAAAATAGCCTATGTGTTATTCCAAACCTTGATCTACTTTACCAGTACTTTTTTTTTTAACTTTTATAGGCTTACACTTGACCACCATCTCACCTGATGTTAAGCGACAATGCGGTCTACGATGGAGCGTGTTTACCTAGAAAAAAACGATTCACTCTCGATTTGAAAACACCAAGATTATAACTATCGGGAAACCCCCACTCAGGCAACTCATTCCACAGCCTAGACGTTCTTATCACAAATGTGGAGTCAAACCTCTTCGTCCGTGTCTTTGGAATATCCACCATGAAACGGTGCCGCCTCTTCGAATTACGAGAAGTGCGATAGAAAAAAAGGGCAAGGTGGTATTAGATCATGCAGATCAGTGGTGGTAGGAGGTATTGAAAAAGCGTTAGAGGTGTGTCCAAAGTACTGTACTCGTTACTTTGTACCCGTTACTTTATGAGAGGGCCTGTAACCGTTACTTAAATCTTTAAGTACTGATGACAAGTACTCATGTCGTTCCTTAATACCTATGTAGTATTCAATTCAATAACACAGACGGTGACTTCGTACTGCGAGTACTGTACTGTAATACAGAGTAGGTAACTATTGACTTGTTGACAAGTACAGAGTACTCGAGATATCGTTCCTTACTAGTGTGGTGCTGATTTAACCATAGACGAGTATTATGTTATATATAAATAAATAAATAAATATTGGTGGACATTTCACACACAACCCCATCTGACCCCAAACTAAGCAAAGCTTGCAATATGGAAGCCAGATAGCTGGTATAATACTTATTTATTTTTAAATACATACTTATTATCCATAGAAAACACCCAGGCACAGTACAAATATTTGAATTCATCACACAAACATTTGCACTGGGTGGGGATCGAACCCACGACCCACGGCTTCGCAGGCAGACTTACTACCAACTAAGCCACCAGGCCAGCCGATGTATTACTGAAATATATATATTTAACATCAGTAATATGGAGTAAATATAGAGATCGCGCCACGAAAGAAGTCTCTCGGAACGGAGCGCTGCTGTCGTGGGGCATACTAGCGGCAATACGTGCTCGAACATTTTTCAATGGAATCAAAACGTTTTTATTTTCACAAATCTTCTTGTTATAACACTTTTTAACACAAACTTATCTTCGTAATTCGTAATCAAATTTAAAAGACAATTGCTGTCAATTTTAGTTTCTGATTTAGCCGTGGTGCGATCTCTACGACTCTAGACTCGCCCATCTATCAGTCAATTTACAATAAAGTTGTTACTTTACACTGTAATAAAGAGTAACAATTGACATTAGTCAGTAACTTTTTCAATGGATATATTATTTTATTTAATTCAGTAATTTTTCAATATTTTCGAATCTTTAACATCATTTTTACATTTAAATTTTTAACAAGTAATTGCGTCATTTTGTTTATGTCCTCACAATCTTCACATCAACTATTCCTACCTGATTACTATTCCTAGTTTCTACTATTATAATTAAGCTAAACTCATTAGTATTCATGATACTTTGAGTACTTGTCTCATGTCGTCATAATACCACTCTAAGGTTACAATTCCATACCAAAATCAAAAGTACTCATGAGTACTTTGGAGCCAGTATTTGTAATCAGTACTTCAGAGTACCTGTAATCACTGTAACGAATACAACGAAGTACTCATTTAGCACACCTCTAAAAAGCGTGATTAGTTGTTGAAATCCTCTACCTAAACCCCTAACAAGACAGACGCAACAAAGAACCAGCCTCAAGTGCTCAGCTAAGCCAACGGGGGTTCATAGAGTTTGATGGTTGATGTCAATAGGCAGGACCAAAGAGTTATATACTACGTATAGAGTTAGATTTTCCGCACGGTTCCTTTGTGATAATCGTAAGCAGATGACGTGCATACTTTCTATGGCAACAGAGTGGTTCGCTGCGACAAAAGTATGACACTTCCACAAGAGCGACAAGGCAAGAAAGATGTACCGTGCTTTCGGTGTAAAACGTTTGTTTCAGCTCTATATTTATGTAGTTTAAGTAAATTCTTTGGGCAGGATCTCTCTGGTATCACGAGGCCGGATAATCAAGATTATAAATCAGTGCAAAACATTTTATATGGGATATCGGAGGCTCTAGTAGAGAAACAAAAGGAGAAACGGTGAAGAGACACTAGAAACCGAAAATAACATATATTTTACTCCGGCAACAAGAAAGCTGGTACGGTGTAGTTTTTGTTATAGCCAAAAAGTTGGAAAATCAACATAGTAGAGCATGTGGTTGACTCTGAAAACGGGGCAATTATTTTAATGCGTTTACGGATAAACAGATTTTAATAATCATTTGGGTTCGCGGTCCTTTTATATCTCATCCCGATGACTGAGATTTTTATTTCGTAGTTCACAAAGCCACGATTCACGATAAACACAAAAGCGTATGGATTCTAGGAATATCTTTAAATTCTTTGGTGGCTACAAAATACAACTACTGTGTGATTAAGCCCCATGGGATAGAATCTAAAAACGATCAAGGTACACTTTTGGTAAAAAAAAAGGTTTTACCAAAAATTTGGTAATATTGGCTACACTTAAGTGGTGTGGTATCACGTATCTATCTGTTGCAGTTGCGGAACGCTGCAGCTGGGATTCATTCCTCTTCAAATTTAGGATTGTTTTTCTTCAAATTGACTAAATACAGGGTTATTTCTAATTGGCTCAAAGGATCAGATAATCTAATGTAGAAACAGTTCATCATCATCATCATCAGCCGCAAGACGTCCACTGCTGAACATAGGCCTCCCCCCTAGATTTCCACAACGAACGGTCCTGCGCAACCTGCAACCAGCGATTTCCAGCGACCTTCATGAGTTCATCTGTCCATCTAGTGGGAGGCCGTCCAACACTGCGTCTTCCGATTCGTGGTCGCCACTCGAGAACCTTTCTTCCCCATCAGTTGTCAGTTCTGCGAGCGATGTGGCCTGCCCATTGCCACTTCAGCTTGTTTACTCTTTGAGCAATGTCAGCCACTTTCGTTCTTTTACGAATATCCTCATTACGGATTCTGTCGCGTAAAGAGACTCTGAGCATAGCCCTCGATAAAAACAGTTATGTAATAATAAACAGTAAACATCTGAGTCCGTGGAGTTGAATTTCTTCTTCATTCCTTCCACTTGGTGAGGATGTGACATCATTTAAAATTAGATAACAGTTTTGTAACTAGGCATTTACAGGCTATCTTGGATACTACTGGCAATCTAAACACCCATTCGCAATGTTCCTAATGCATCATTTGTCGTCTGTCACAGGTTACTTGACGACGGTTCGAACAGAACAAGCAATCCGTGAAAAAGATAATCCCCCCAATTAAATTGAGGCACCATGCGTAAAATTGTTTACCGTTCGAGGTAGAGATTTTTTCAGTCGGAATTTTATGGTTACGTACGTTCGATTTGTGAGACGCGAGACGATAGAAAATTTACGTGGATTATATGCCATATTCTGTGGAGTTGGAATGAATTTTAGACACGTTTATTAAATTAAAAACTTATCAAGTTCCCAAAGCTATAATTTCGAATTGTCACGCTTAAAATTTGAAATAAATGTTCGAATGAAATACCCACTATCCG
Organism: Ectropis grisescens; assembly: GCA_017562165.1. Lineage (NCBI taxonomy): Eukaryota > Metazoa > Arthropoda > Insecta > Lepidoptera > Geometridae > Ectropis > Ectropis grisescens. Next base: position 10,111,007 of record CM029776.1, on the reverse strand, counting down.
TCTAAGACTATTACTGCATCTAACTAATAAAAAGCTGTTGATGACTTTGATACGCTTAAGCTGATTTTGGTGCGATATACCTAAGAACACTCGACCTCTTGGCTGAGTCCGTCTGGGGAAGTACCACACCTTTGCCAGTTATTCTACCGCCAACCAGTAATGTGCAAACATTACTATATTCTGGTTTGAAGGGCCATTTTCCAGAGAAATTAGACGGCTTAGAGATATAATATCTTAGATCTCTGAGTAACAACGCAGTGTAGTGCTAGGTACCTAATGATTTGGACACTTCATGTTTTAATAGCTGCGTGTCACTGTGCTGTTATGTAGCAGGCATGTCGCTTACCATCATGGAGATGTCCAGCTATTCTCGTCACTCTATATTATTAAAAATAAATCTTTCAAATAAAAAAATAAATCTTAGTCGGTTCATCCGTTCTGTACTTCTATGATCGTAGACACATGCGTATCTACTTGTGATACACAAACACATCCAGATAAAAAACGACTTTATTTGAACGGTACTAGATTGATAGAAATAGATTTTGGACAACGTCTTGGCAATCGAGAAGACATTAGGTACAATTATTTAAAACCTTGTTAGGGTGTTTCAATTTATCTGACAAATTGTGCAAACCTAAAATTTATACGTTCTTGAGTAACGTATCTTTCCAAAAACTTTCCATTCAGACTATTCTATGTAAACAACAAAGTTACAGATTCTTCAATGATAATATATGAACGTAAATACAAATGTTTGTCGTTAAAACCGTTTAAGAACTTAAACCATCGTTTAGAGCTTTGTGTAGTAGAATTTATTGGATCGCTGGAACATCAATTCATCAAGTTAAGACGTGTGTATCAGAGGACACAATGGCTGCTGGATCCGAGGAGGAATCTACCACCGGCAGCAAACGTGTTCAAATCGCTGATGCACTCCCGTCAAGGATGGGGCATTCGATAACTGGGTAGATACGAACACTTTATTCACTGAAAAAAACTTACGAGTACCTATTGTGAGAAAGAAAAGTTTAGGAATGTGTGAGGAACTTTAATACCGTTACAATTTACAGAGAAAATTAACTATTGTATAACTATTTTTTAAGTAGGTAGATAAAGAGTGAGGGAACGAGCAGAACATGTACCTGATGGTAAGGAACATGCCTGGCTATACCCACACAGTATCACGCAGCTATTAGAAAATGTAGGATCCAAACCATTACAACATCACTGTGTTCGTCACCCAGAGATTATTTATCTCTCTCTATACCCTGTTATTATTACTAGGTATAGAAATATGCACTTCAAACTGGAATACAGTGATATTTGAATGTTACTACTTGACGGTAGAATAAATGCCAAAAGTGTTCCTTGTACCCCAGGAAGACTCGGGAAAGATTCCCATCACTACAGTTACGGGAAAATAGTATTCTCATAACTAAAGGTTATTCTAACTTTATGATTGAACAACTTACAAAGAACTCAGAGTACCATTTAAACAACTATTAAAAAAAGTTTTAACACATAATAATAATGTCTTTCACACCAAGGAAATATTGATTTTTCTGGTCAACATTGAAAAGTGGCATCATAGCCTTAGAATCGAATTTATCGTCCGTAATTAGGAAACTGCTCGAATAACTTCACATTAACGGGAGCAACTTGGCAGCCCGCGTTCGCCTCTGGCATACACCCAACCCCACAGAAAAGTACGGACAGTTAGTATCGCAAGTTCACGCAACCTTTTCAACCTTTCCACTCTAAAAATAGGGTTCGAATTCGCATATTTTTTACAGAGTGAGATGTAGACTGTATAACGCAAAGTGGTCGCACCGTTTACCGCCTTCATTTGGCAATCTTTCGCTGCATTGTGATGCATTCAATTCGTGTTGCATTATCATACCTTTTGAATAATTTACATGTACGGAAGCGTGGTAGAATTTTTGAATAGTACACTAAGCACTAAGATCTTTGAGAAAGAAATTAATTTCGTCGAGTTTTTTGAGCAGCTTTTCCTTTCAAATTCATTGACGGTAACTCTACGCCAGGTATTCTTTGTTCTGCTCGCCCTCATGGAGATTGTACCTACTTACCTGAGGATCAACAATACTGTGAATGTGCAGGTCCTGCGTCTTCTGACCTAGCCACTCGAGGCCAAAACGTCATAGGTCCCTAAACGAACCTTTCGTTTATTAGCCTATTACCTACCCTAAACTTACTACCGATAATTAAGCATGGTATATACTCGTCGGATATACCAGACGTAGTCCGAAGGGGACATGAATCCCCCATGAAGAAAGTTTTTTCAATTTAACGTATACGATATTGGATATCGTAGGTTTAAATATGTTAAATATACAAAAATAATATATCGAAAACGATATAGGCTATTTTTATCGCGGGAAAAGAACTGGAACAGCAACTACGCGAGTGAAAGCGCGGAGCGCTACTATTAGTCCTTTTAACTGGCCATATTGTATTATTGGTGCCCCCAAAATTTGAGGCTGAGACCGCTTTTGCCATATACATACATACGTAGGAAGAGCATACCTGAAAGCATCCCGTAGATATATTTGCCATACTCAAGTAGTACATGAAACTATACTCGTAGCGCATGTTTTGTCGGTACTTAGGCACAAAAAAAAATTACAATACAATTCTGTCTTTCACATTCTTTGACGAACGCCCATACTTTAGTAATGACAATAATAAATATGTAAAGCCTATAGAAGATAGTCAAACGTGAGTTACCCGTTGACTTAATTTTAAAATATGTGTAACAACCACTTCAGTTTCCATACTAAGATAGAAATAAAGTTGAGGTTTGTTTCCTTTCATATTCAAATGATTATTTTAAAGCAGCCATTACAGGCCGTCAAAGTCTAGTCATTATATTGCATTACTGTGGAATAAAACCCCCAGTTGTTTAAATAGCATTTTGTCTAAATAGTTCCAAGTATAGTATGTCCTTGTATACGCCATAGTACAAGCTTTGCTTAGTTTGGGGTCAGATGGTGTTGTGTGTGAATTGTCCACAAATATTTATTTATTTATTTCATTTTTGGATTGGGATAAATACAAATACAAATACAAAAATCTTTATTGCTGTTTGCAGGTAAGATAAGATGATACAAAAGATTTAAATAATTGACCCATACAAACTGGCCTCTTCTTCTAGAGGCATGCAATATGTCTGGCAACGCAGTTTCCATTGGTCTGAATTTATACAATGATAATAATAGTCAGCTAATCAACGAAGTATTACAAATAGAAGCGTTATAGTCTAACAATCATGCAATAAATCACAGCGGAACTTGCACACATACACATATACCTACACTTCCATTTGTATTAATAAATAAGACGCGGAAGAAAGAGACAACATATCCAGAATATCGGTAGTTGGAAAGGAAAAGATATAGGTTTAGCAAACAGCATCATACCACAACACAATCTGCTGCCATGCTACTAATCGGGAGGTTTACCGCCGAACGAAACATGTCTTAGCTTTGATATTTCTCTCTCTTTTCTTTCCGGTTGAAATGATAGAGATCGCAATACAATGGCAAAGCGAAAGTCGATTTAGTTAGAAGGCCGATTCTCTCTTACACTCTCGTTCTAATCTGACTATATCCATCTCGCTCTATCCATTCGTAGGAATAAACAGCCAAATTAAACAACAAATAATTTGAAAAATAATTATAATGTTACTTACGCATGAAATGAAACATTTTTTCTCTTAAACAGTTGCAGTATAATTTTTACAATGTCTAAAAACACAGGATGGCATTTTTCCTTCTGTTCACATCACAATGTTACCCGAAAATACCTGCAAGCGATACGGACTGCTCTCGACACTGGAGAGTGCATGACTGAGCCCGGCTAAGGTAATTACCTCGGTTTCGTCTTGCCAAAGTTTTGCTCGAGGAACTCGTCTATTAATAATAGGTCATTGCAGCTAATAGTCTTCTTCTTCTTTTTTCATTTTTAACTTTTAATCGGTTGTATCATATATGTCATCTGATTCATCATGTATTAATTTCTGGCTTCTATCCCGGTGTGTTATGTTAGTGTGATATGTTTGATGAGTACAATTACGCCAACGTCTTGTGCTTCAGCAGGATGATGTTATGGACTTTGACAAGTGTGTGGTTTCATGTAGAATCCAAGGTCTTGCAGTAGTAGGTAGCTCTTGCAGTTTAGCCGTGTCTATAAAAGATATCCTTTAGCCGTGTGTATAAAGATATACCTATTCTGCACAACCCCGTTTATCATCATCATCATCAGCCGCAAGACGTCCACTGCCGAACATAGGCCTCCCCCCCCCCTAGATTTCCACAACGAACGGTCCTGCTCAACCTGCAACCAGCGGTTTCCAGCGAACTTTGTGAGGTCATGTGTCCTTCTAGTGGGCCGTCCAACACTGCGTCTTCCGGTTCGTGATCGCCTCTCGAGAACCTTTCTTCCCCACCGGTTGTCAGTTCTGCGAGCGATGTGGCCTGCCCATTGCCACTTCAGCTTGCTTACTCTTTGAGCTATGTCGGCCACTTTCGTTCTTTTGCGAATATCCTCATTACGGATTCTGTCGCGCAAAGAGACTCCGAGCATGGCTCTCTCCATAGCTCGCTGTGTGACTTTGAGCTTCGTTATGAGGCCCACAGTGAACACCCCGTTTATAATGAAATAAAACACGTGTGTATAATTAAGTAAAAATCAGTTTATTCAACAAAATAAATAAGGTAGGGTGGGTGATTAACGCCCGCTGCGCATTTACGCCCAGATGGCAGAAAACATACTAAATATAAAAATATTCCGTTACTACTCCACGCACACTTAGAATGAACCAATAAGAAACCGCAAAACAAGCGGCGACGCGCTCACGCCATTATCCGCGGCAGTGTGACGCCGCGTTCCGGCAGGATCGGACATGTACCACGCTGTTATAAAAAGTACCGGAACGAAATTGTGAGTGGTTTTATGTGTTTTTTTGCGTTTTGGGTTAATTTTTAAGATTTAATTGCTTCAAGATAAACTTAGTTCACTATTGCCTGAATGTTTGGCGTAGATTTCTATGTTTTTTTTCCATAAACGTGCCATTTGAATCAGCGTCCGATAATAACGCCCAGCTGGGTAATAACGCCCGTTAAAATAACGGTTGGGCGCTATTACACTACACGGGCGTTATAACCATAACCATAGATAGAGCATTTCTAATTTCAGAAACTACTAAAAAAATGAGTACCTATACATTGATATACTGAACATTAAATTAATTATCGACGCGATCAATATAACCTCAAATATTGTTTTCTTATACTTCATTGTTTATGCTTTAAGATATTTTTAATAAGATATATATTGACATATAAAGGAAATATTTCCATTACATTATTTTTATATTTTTAGATATAAAGATGTCGCCTCGTAAAAGAGGGGAGAATCTTGGTCAGAAGACGATTTGAAAGCCGCTTTGAGAGCTGTTAAAAAGGAAATTAAGTCAGCGAGCCATATCTCTCAAGTATAACATTCCGCGACGAACATTGAGGGACCATATGAAAACCGGCCAAGACGTAAAACGTATGGGACGAAAACCTATTTTAACAGAGGCTCAGGAAAATGATTTGTGTGGTAGAATCAAAAGGTTGCAAAAATCGGAATACCTCTCACACCTAAATTTATCAGAAAACAAGCCTTTATGTTTTGCGAGAGATTTGACATAAAAATAATTTCAATTCTACAAAAGGATTGCGGGTGCTGATTGGCTAAGGCAGTTTTAAAGCGAAACCCAACGATCACTAAACGAAAGCCACAAATATTAAACCCAGCGCGAGCTCAAAAACTTAACAAAGCAATAGTTAGGGAACATTTTCAGAATGTAAAAGAAATATACGAACCATTAGATATTCTTCAACATCCTGAAAGACTATACAACATGGATGAGAAGGGTTGCCGAATTACAGTCCACAACCAGCACACGGTACTTGCGGAGAAAGGAAGTAAAGAGTACATCTTATTGCACCCGAACATGCCGAAAATGTGACCATAGCAATGTGTGTTAATGCCATAGGAACCGCGATTCCTCCCATGATTCTTTTTAAAGGGCAAAGACAAAGACCAGACCTTTCAGAAAACTTACCTGCCGGAACTTTAGTAAGAATGGCGCCGAAAGGGTCCATGACTGCCGATTTGTTTGTAGAATTTATCCAGCACCTAGCCAAATACAAAGTTGCGGGAAAATGTTTACTTGTTTTTGATGGCGCTAAGTGTCACTTATCAGTTGAAGCACTCGAAGAAGCTGATAATAATGACATAGTGCTATACTGCCTTCCTTCAAATACAACCCATGAATTACAGCCTCTGGATAAGTCCGTAAACAAGTCTTTTGAACATCATTGGGACGAAGAAGTCTTAAACTATTTATGTGCAAGCGCCGACAGAACACTCACAAAAGCTACATTCAATAAAATATTTACTAGAGTTTGGCCCAAGTGTATGACGCACAGCAATATAGTCAATGGGTTCAAGGCAACCGGTCTCTTTCCCTTCGATCCCCAAGTTATACCAGAGGAAGCATTTGCCCCATCTGTTTTGTCGGAAATGCCATGCCCGCGAACCCAGGAACCTCTGCAGAATCTCATTTAAACTCATTAGATGATAGCACTGATAGTGATGACATTAATGAAGATCATGATCACCATTTGGCTTTAGTTACTGAGTTATCTACTATTCAGAGAAAATCTGACTTACTTAATGAAAATATTAACCCAGTTAAGTCCCGTCTTGTGGATTACAGCTCGTCATCCGATAATTCTGACATAGCATCAATTTGGCCGAACCTTAAATCACAAGTTATGATAGAAGAAGATCGTGATTCACCTTCCTTAATACCAGATACCAACTTAATTGGTATTTCTCAATTTGATTCCTCACACTACAATGGCGATAAACATTTAGGACAACATGATCTGGCCGTTCCCAGCTGTTCAGGATTACAAAAATCTTTACGTGACGATCCGGGTTCTGATTCAACGATTTCTGATTTGGATTCATTCGTTACTAGGCCTCTTTTCAATCAATCCAAATATGTTGCTGATCATATCTATAACTACACATCAGACGAATCATCAAGAGATGGAAGTCAGTGTCATCTCAACAAAGGAACAAAAACACCGAAAAAACAAATGATCTGTCCTATTCAAAATGAAACTTGCAACCTAGATGAAGACAACGTACCATTAGCCAGTTTACAACAAGAGAATAAAACGCAATTTCAACAATTCCTACCTACGCCTAATTATGCAAAAAATAAATCTTCAAAACCACGTAAGAAAGCGATGAACTATAAAGGGCAAAGAATCACTAAGGATTTATTCAATGATAAAACTGAAACTAAAAAATCTAATAAACAAAATTACAGTAGCATGAAGAAAACTAAGAAAGAGCAGAAAAAGCTACACATTTCTAAAACACAAAAGACGAATGACAAAAGAGAAGAAAAAATAAGTGAGAAGAAATTAGAAGAAAGACGTGAAAAGAAAACAAAGCGAAAGACACTAAAAATAAGACTAAGAATAAAAAGAAGATGAACGGGAATAGCGATGAAGTCTGGTACTGTAATGCTTGTGGTGAGATAGAGGAGTTAGACATGGCGCAATGCATAGTATGTAAGAGATGGTACCATGAGGAATGCGTAGGCCTCTCCGAATGTGATATAGAGTTTATTTGTCCATATTGTTAAAAAAAAGTATAGTTTCTATAAGACTGATTAATGTAACTTCAGACTGACTATTTTATGTAAGACATACTTTATTATGATTATCTGGCAATTTTAGTTTAATTGTTATATAAACAGTTAATACTTTTTTGACAGAGTAGTCGAACTCTATTGACTAGACTTTTTTAATACTTATAACTATTGGGCGTTATTACCCACTAACGATGTAATTGCGCCCAATGAACATTTAAAAATATCTTAATTCTGCTTTAAAATGATTAGTACGCCTTGTGCTCACGATAGGTTATTTGAAAATTATTAAAAAGTTCCTTAAATATGACTAAATACAAAGATACGACGTGTTATGAGGTGTATTCTTAAGTTGGGCAAAGTCTATATTAAATGTTGATTTTATTTGTTTATTTTTAGTGTAATCACGATAGTACAAAGTAAGATTTCGTAAGTTACCTAATTTTTTTTTGTTTTAAACCTAGTTGTTTAATTAAAGCTTAGTTTAAAAAACGGGCGTCAATGGACGCATACTTTTTAATAACGCCCAAATAAATGTTTTTTAAAAAGCAGGCTATTAATAAGTATTATGAGTAAAACTCACTGTAATGTGCCATTATATGTAGAATAAATAAACATAATTTATTTAGAAAGGTGTTTTTCTTCCATAACTATTGAAATACCAAAAATATTTGAAATTAAAGTTAGGTGGGCGTTAATCACCCACTGTACCTTACTTAACGTATTTTAAAATTAATATAGCTAAATGTATACTTTAAGAAAGTGGAATGTTTACAACATTTTAACTGTTTTTAACTACTAAATAGCCATTATTTTAATAATATCTTGGTGTTTATGATATGCTCACAATTTATTGCTAAGTACTTACAAAAGTTTAATAATATCAGCCGTCATATTCAATATATAAAACTAAACACATATAATATAACGATCGTTATGACAAAATGTGCAGTGTTACTACGTTAACTGTCTACTTATGATAACTTTACAGAAATGTATACTGACTTTCAAGCGGCATAGTTTAACGGACGGGAGTATAGTAGGCTTTAGGGGTTTTTAAGGGCCTAAGTCTCAGACTGTCTATACTGCCTATTGAACTTAGGGCTAGCGGGGTAGGTGGTTTCTACTACAATCTATTACTCCTAGGACTTTAGACGAAACGATAGTGAATCTCAAATTGTTATAGACTCGTACATAGCTTATAGACTTGTGCATCTTGACTTGTGTGACTTGTGCATTTATCTCGCGATGCAACAATATAATACATTACACGCGTTTTCAAGGCTTATTCGATTATATTCTGAACTTAGTATCCCGAGCACATGGAATATAATTACTAAAATAACGGTTGTTTCAACTGTAATTGTTACCGTGATGCGATTTAAACTTAAAAATCACGTTCTTAGAGTATGTGTTGTAATGTGCAACCGAGAGTAAGATGAAGCTCTAACCATGCCCCCATTGATATATCTTACAGGAGATACCAATGCTCTAGCTTTCGTGAAAGTATACAAATAAGAATTCATAATCTATAGCACATCGCTGACATGACGACATTACAAAAATTACGCCACCAAAACGACATGACGACATTACTCGTACGAGTATTATAAAAATCACGCGAAAAAATGTGGTACACAATGAAAAACCGTCCCTCTACCGCCTAACTAAATCGTCGATGGCTTTGCTATAGCTGTCTCTATCTATACAAGCGAAAAGAAAAGAGAGGGCGACTTCAAAGCTATGACAGTTTTCGTTAGGCGGTAGACCCCCCCCGGAAGACAAATTATTACTACATAATTGTCAATTAAATTACACAAAATACTATAACAGTAATTATTGCATTGTTTTAAAAAGCTTATGACAGTTAACGTAATATAATTGCATACGAGGTGCAGAGCCATTTTAAACTTAATGGACATCAATATAAGGATATAGCTAACTACAATAAATTATGTATATTTAGCTAGGATTTAATCGTACCTACAGTTTGTACACCTCAGGTAGCATTAATTTTGATTAAAATTTTAGGTACATTTTATCACATTTTCATTATAGCCAAAGAATTATACTAACTAATAAATTATCTTTGGCACACAACAATACGGTGGCCTTAATTTTTAATACATTTTTTAGTCAAAAACAAAATATTTTTTTTTAGTCAGGCACTCTCAGAAATATTAAATATATTCAAATACAAACTACTACCAGGCAAACATAACACAGACTATATAAAGTTCACAAATGTGTTAGTGCATACTCACAAACTGCCCAAACTTCGACTTTATTACGTCACGATAAGAGCGTAACAATGACTCTGTCGGGTCACATAAATATCAAATCGATTAATACAAATTTAATATGTCTCAGAATAATGTCGAAATATCAATCTTTACCAAGTGTGTTTAAGAGTTTACTTTCCAGCAATCCATCGATGTTATTAATACTTTCAAATTGCTCTAATTTCGACTTTATAACGTCACGATAAGAGCGATGATATCTCAATTTGGATTATACAATTATTAAATTGATTAATACAAATATTTTAAAATGCTGTTGAAAAATCAACTTTATTGCATTGTGTTATGACTAATTTCAGGAAATTCATACATTTTAATATCAATGTCGAAATATCGAATAGTAACTGTACCAGGCAAACATAACACAGACACAGTTCTCACAGAAACAACGACTTACATACAGTTCAAATTGTGACCTAACTACGTCGCAATACAAGCTACAGGTGGTCTAGAAACTTCTTTTAGCCCGCTGCTATATGTTTATAGATTTTTTAGGCGCGGGCACTCGTGGTGAATTTGAGTACAACTTCTTGAACAAGTCTGGTATGTTGTTGTCGGGGAAGAGATTCGTTAACGTCACTGAAACAACGAAAAGTGCACTTTAAATGCATTTAGCTTATGAGTAGAAATACGCTTAGCAGCCGGTGCAAAAACCGATTCACTCTTGATTTTAAGACACCGAGATTGAATCCATCGCAACTATACTCTGGTAAAACACTCTACCGTTTAGTTTCGAAAAAATCGCTTTTACTTCACAGTTTTTATTTTCAGAAAAAAATTGTGGAATACTCTATCTTAGTGCGTACATGTAGAGTTCCCGATAGCTCCAATAAGAATGACTTTAAATCTAAACTAAATGGGCATCTCCTAAGTGAGCATGCTACGTCCTTGGACACAGTATCGCTTAGTCAGGTATTTCATGGTAAACGCGCTAAAACTGTATATTAAATTCAAAAACAAGTTATTAATCGGTTCATATGAATTTAACACCAAAGAAAAATATAGCAAAGAACCAGCACGTTCCAAGAAAGACATATTTCGACGGCAAATGTCATCTACGGTGGTAGATTATGCCTATGAGAGATTCTAGCTGGTGTGGTAGATTATGACCTTAACTCACTTCTTGTGAGACGAAGCCCCGAGTCCCAGCAGTGGGGACATAAAGTGGGATTCTTATACATTACACAGCTTACCTTCGAGAAGTACAAATATGAGTCTTCTATTAATTTCTTGCGTTTGGAACAGATCGAAAACGGTCAACAATCCTCTGCGAGTCGAATCCGTTCCCACGATGTGTCGCAAATCATCTAAAAATCATAAAAACATAAATCATAATGTTCATATAAAGAAGTAGTATAATACCCGCACCTTAATCTGTTTCTAGTTTAGAAACAAGACAAGAGAAAGTAGTATTATTTATTCTTTAAAATGTTTTTGGAACGAAGTTTCTTACGGAAAGCAAGGAGGACATAGGGACTTTGCTGTGGGACTGAACTGAATAAAAATGTGAGACTAAAGCCGAAAAAAAAAATGAACACGGAAGTGTCGCGTAAAAACATCCCGTGACCGGTGTTGCCAACATAATTTTTTCATAACATTTTACGTGATAAAAAATGAGATAGGAAACATTTAACGAAAAAGTAAAGCCGAATAAATATGTGTATTATAGACGAATAAAATGTTAACTTAACTAATTATCCTATATTATACGAAGTCCCATGACACTACTTTTAAAACTTTTTTTTTTAAGTTAGCCATTCCACAGACTCCGGGGTCCGTGATCTTTGTCATATCAATTGTCTTTTTTTTACATATTTTTTGGATAAGGAGAAGAGGAAAATAGGGGGGGGGGGGGTTGGGTACATTTAAAATCTAATTCTAGTGCTCGTCTGTAGAGCCGATCACTACCGGTTGGGATTCCGTTAGTAATCGATTCGACATCGAGTGTTTGCCTGATTGCCTTTTGTCATTTGCCTAAGCCGCCACCTCCCGGCCCAGAGCCTCCACAACGGCCGCATTTCTGTCCCTGATGGCCATCTGTAGGTTGTAATCACGGATGGTCTTCGGTGATGCAGTCAACGCAGCAAACTTTTTCATTTTAGAACACTTAAGCCACTTAAAGACCCTTAAGTCACATAAGTTTTTTTTAGCGTTTTTTCATAAGTTATCGTAGTTTTTCTAAATAGTCTAATAGGAATTTGTTTACCGGAGCATGCAGAGAGTAAAGCGACTTTCGCGGCGACTCTAGTCCTGGCCTTAGTTTCCGCGTCTCGATCGCTATACGTTGGATTGTTGCGATTCGTCAACCATTGTCTGAAACAAGTATAAAGCTTATGTATAAGGAGTCCAGTTTACGGCTATTGCTTAGAATCAGGACAGCGTCACAAAACTACCACCACATTTATAAAATAATACACTTTATCGGCACCACACAGCAGAGTTGACATAAAACACATTCATATGTCTATTTGCGCGCACATCGTTAAAAAAAACACTCTCATTATTCATAATCCCCAAAAGAACTATAACTTCAAAAATACTTACTTCAATGTTTTCAGATATTGTACGACGTTCCTTGGAGATGTCAGCGATGCAACTAGTTCTAATACTTTCCTGGAAAGAGACATTTATCTTAATCAGTAAAAATATACGATTTTGTGCATGAGACATAATCATAACAAACGAGAAAGATCATGCAACGCGGCTGCCAAAACAGCATACCGCCTCGCAGTACTTTTAACATTGAATTAAAATTATTTTTGGTCTCAACAAATACAAGGTTTTGACGTTTGAAAAGGACTGTATATTGAAACGAAACTGAAAAAAATATATAAAATAATTGGTTACTTAGTGTTTTTAAAAATATATACATACATACATTTTTATGCGTTAAATAATATAAAAGAATAAAATGCATATTTCGCTAACATTTCTTAAGTTTCAAAACAGGCCACTTATTTTTGCATTTTATACAGCTCGTTACAAAATGCAAATATAAACTAAGTTTCGTTACCCGAAAATTTAAAATGGTATATCAATGTCTCTGCCTTGTATTATTTCTGGAAATAATGCCCTGAATACATTGTCCTTGAAACCGAAACACAAAGTTTGTAAAAAGCATAAAACGCGTACATCCAGCTCCACTACACTGCAGCTACGCCTTTAAGCCATTACGCCATGTCGATGACGTGAAGCCACGAAATTTTCACGGAATCGATCGAGAGGCGTGCCAAAAGGCTCATAGGCAAAGACACTCTAATGCGAAAAAGACTTCAAAGTCTTGAACATCGCTGAAAGATTGCTAGCTTATCGGTTTTTTATCAGATACACTTCGGAGTGTGCAACTGATCTGCATGGTCTGATACCACCTTGCCCTTTTTTCTATCGTACGTACTTCACGTAACTCGAAGAGACGGCACCGTTTCATGTTGGATATTCCAAAGACACGGACGAAGAGGTTTGACTCTACGTTTGTGATGAGAACGTCTAGGCTGTGGAATGAGTTGCCTGAGTGGATTTTTCCCGATAGTTATAATCTTGGTGTCTTCAAATCGAGAGTGAATCGGTTTTTTCTAGGTAAACACGCTCCATCGTAGACGGCATCGTCGCTTAACATCAGGTGAGATGGCTGTCAAGTCTATAAAAACAAGCCTATAAAAATTAAAAAAACCCTACCAAGTAGTGTTCCGACTCGTCTAAACAAATTTTAACTTCAGAGAAACTTACCTGTTAACCCTGTCGGCAATCAAAGTCCTCAGCGGCGCCAGTAGACGTCGTCTCAACCACAGCCCTCGAATCCCGAGCACTTCTTCCAGAAGTTTCAGCGGTACACTGTCGTCGCCGTCCTAGGAAACACAATGAGATCAAATATTTGGGTGACGAATACAAATATTTGTTCTGTCTATGTATTTGTACGTATAACAAGTATATCTATACTAATATTATAAAGCTGAAGAGTACGTTTGTTTGTTTGAACACTAAGATCTCGGGAAGTACTGATCCGAATTGAATGATTATTTTTCTATTGGATAGTCCATTTATCGAGGAAGGCTATAGAACATAAAACTACTATCAATAGAAGCGGAGCATGAATCAAGAATGTTACAAAAACGGGAAAAAATATTCCTTTTTGAGAGTTTTTGTACGTTTCGTGCTTTGACATGACACATGACAGCATGTGTCTAAGATGGCGTCATTGAATATAAACTTTTGCTAATCGAATTTGTTTCTAAATCTGAGTTGGTACGACCAGTTTCCGACATGTGGCGTAGCAGGTAGCTGAAGAGGTTTTTTGTTTGAAAGCGATATTCTCAGGAATGACTGAACCGATTTCAGTCATTCTTTCACGTTGAATATGTACGGGATCCCGCTGAGTGCTATATATGTACCAAGGGCGAAGCCGGGCCGGGCATCTAGTTATATATAAAATTGGGATGACGACTATTCTAATTAGTCTATCAGGTTTAACATTGAGACGATCTTCTTAGCATTCCATGGATTCACCGTGCGGGTGCCGGGTCCATCGTGTGGCAGAGAGAGAAAAACTCGAGTAGTTCCCGAGACTTGTGACTCGGGCGTAGGTTTAAGGGGCCCCTTTCTGACGTACATCAACACTCACCTTCACCACTCGTTTTTCTCTCCCTGCCCAGCCAAATCTGATATGAGCCTACTAGTGCAGCTTTAGATACACGTTCTAGTATAGAACTTACAGCACTTCTGGATAAGCCAAGGTCTTTCAGTAGGTTATAGAGAGATTTTGCTGGTATACCTCTCGCTCCCACTTCTACAGCGTATAAACTAACTACATAGCCGTTTTTGTTAATTCGTTTAGGAGGTCGTAATACTTATTTTGTTTCATCGCGTGGTCTTTAGGTATATTAGTTTCCCACGGTACGGTAAGTTCTACAAGGACTATGCGTTTCGTAGCTCTAGAAAAAGGAAAATGTCCGGTCTGGATGACGAAACACCCACATCCTCTGGGATTTTGTAGTGCTTTTCATATGTGTCCATTAAAATAGTCCAATCAGGTGCTGTACCCAGGATTGAGTAAGGCTTGTTCCTGGAGTTTGAAGTTGAGCCTTCTTTTACAAAGTTAATATGTCTGTTGTTTGTCGTCAATCCCTTTTGGGCTCTAGCTACCGAAAGGCTCATGGCTTCACGTATGATTTCAAGTACTCTGTCATGACGCCGTGAGTAATGACCCCCATTAAGGAGCACCTTGCATCCCACCAATATGTGCCTTGCTGTACATATCGCCTCTCCACAAGTATAGCAACATTTTTCAGAGGCTTTTCCCCACCTTACCAAGTTACTCTGGTCAGGGAGGGTCATTTGGAATGCATTTAGATAAAATTTTAATAAGGCAGGGGACCAGTCATAGATCAAGGTGCGCCATTTTAGAGCTAATGGGATACAGAACTCACCTATGGTTAACCACGAATGAAATAAACGAATATGAGACACGTATTTTTGTTTTATCAAATTGTTAAGAATCGATAGAGATATGATCACAATAAAAAAATTGAATAGACCGTAATCTGCGCAAATAGAAACTATGTGGGCAAATCAAAACCTATTAATAGAATACTGGAAACGCATTGTAGCGTATAAATCTGCTTACATCTTGCGTATCGCTCGAACTGCCAACCTTTAAGCCATCGTAAAAGTTTTCATTATTCTTCCCTTGGAATACCTTTGATATACCTGGAAAACATAAAAACAATATTTTTATTCAAACAAAGTGACAGGAAAAGCATGAAAAGCGCATTATGGTATCGTCGTATATGTCGATTGGAATCTGTCAGTTTACGCACGAAAATAAACCTTTCTAAGGAAAATGTTTGTGCAATAATTTTCTACAACTTTAGAAGGGGTCTGACACGGCTTCAGTGTATTGAAGAGCAAACATCTGTGTTCAGAGATGAAGCCCCATGTCTGCGGACTGTCGAACGCTGGTATTTAGAACTCAGCAATTTCAACATGTAGACTCCGTAACACTACCTAGCCCTGGACGGCGATTGTCACCCTCCCTAGGTGACAATATAAAATGATTTATTTAATTGCCCTGTAATTAATCTTTGCACTGCCTTTCAATAAGAACACAGTAATATTTTCTCCACTTTACCGCTGGTAGTAGAATAACTGGCAAAAGTGTTACATCCCCAAGCGTACTCTGCCAAGAATCCACAAAGAAAACAAACACTTTAAAACTCATTACGATCGATTTAGTGAATTTCGGTTTACGACATATTATGCTATGGACATACAGACACATTAACTTATAACTGCGCCTGGGTATGGCAATTTAAATATAAATGTATATCACTCAGAGCAGAGTGTGTTGAAATTTGGAACGTAGTTAGATTATAGTTTGGAATAAAAGATAGGCTACTTATAAAAGCCGCGAGTAAAACCGCGGGGCGCTAATATCAAATATATAGTATACCAAAATATTACCGTCCATGACACCGTCGACAGTGTTCGCAAACTGGTCTGGCATATTTTTCAACGTCCGCATACCAGCTCGCAAAGGATTCACAAGCAAGGCATCGATCTGAAATATTAGAAAAACAAGCGTTCAATAAGAACGTCGTTTTACAATCTTAGTGTATGTGAGTTGAGGGTGAATCGGTTTCTTGTAGGTAACAAAGCTCCGGTCGTCGCTTAACATCGCAAGGTGGCGGTCAAGTGCAAATCTATCATTGTTGAAACAAATTGGCAGTCATAGGAACTGCCGATAGAAGTGAAAACTTATAACTCGGAATTTAAGAGCTTACTTTGGAAACTACGCGGGTGAAACCGGAGGGCGTGTCCATGAACATGGCCATGTAGAAATGCGTCAGGATTTCTAGATGGTCAATGGGAAATCCTAACTCATTTCTAGATGACCGATGGCGATCGTCCCGAGTTTACCTGAAGATTTCTTATCATTACCGAGCGTGACGATAGAATCCAATTCACAGCCCAGAAATTTATCTGTGGCGCGCCAAAAGAAGTTTTCACTTCAATACAAGTATATTTTATTTGAGCAAAACAATATGGTACTATAACAATACTGTGTATACAAAAGAAACTCTGGTTCCACGCCACACTATAAAATCTTACAATATGAGACACAATCCTAAAGATTGGAGTGATTGGATGTTGGTAGATCACTTATCTATCTACCAACATCCAATCACTCCAATCTTTAGGATTGTGTCTCATATTGTAAGATTTTATAGAGTGGCGTGGAACCAGAGTTTCTTTACTCATGCCGATAAAAACACATGAATTCCACGATTTTTTTGTGAGCTGTATCAGTTCAATTCGAGATATGATTTCGCCTCATGGACGCGTGCGGGAGGTCAACGTTTTTAAAATAACTTAACCGGCTTCCTGCGTAATAAATTACGGATTTTTGTACAAGCAACGTGAAAAAGCCAGTGGTGATGTTAAGTTTGTTACATTTTTACTCGGATAAAAAGTGCAAGAAACGAGGTACAGGCGGAATACGATCCTACGATCTCACGATTATGAATCGTTGTAGTCACTGAGCCACCACGGTTTAACAGTAAATTGTAAAGGGCCCCAGGCCGACTCTGCAAAAGAACCTACTACTACAAAATTATTATCAAGATGTTGAACTTACCGCATTGCTGTGCTTTTCAGTCTGATTCTCTTGGCTCAGGAATCCTCCAAGATAGTCAGGTGATAGGAGCGTCATATATTTGGTTTCTCTCGCTAAATTGGCTAAAGCTTGCAAATAATTGTTCAGCATTCGCTTTCGACTTTCGAGGACGGATCGGGAAGTGTTCGAAAATGTCTTCTTCGCTGGGAAAGGTAGGTTACCCAGCTCTGGCCACTGGAAGAATTAAATATAAATTTGATGCTGTTTCTCTCCTATAAAAGTCGACTAACGACTTTCACCTATCAGTTTAATTAAAAGTATAGCCCTGAAAATTTTGCGATGTGCGTTTACTTAACATTCTATTTCTTCAAAATAAAACTTTTTTCAATTTGACTGATTTTTTTACGTTTACCGAATACTGGAAGACGAATTGATTTGAAAAGTTTTTTTTTTGGTAGAATTGGTTTAGGTACTACCAGAGACATCAAATTTAAATTTTACAGAAATCTGTGAAGTGTTTTTTTTTTTTTAAAATTAACTGATGTTACCTACATCCAAATTATATACTAAATAAATGATATTTTCGAATGAGCTAGCTCAATGTATCGTTGTAGCAGTGTATTTATCTCTACATTTGACTGTTTAAAAGCACGATGAATATTAATAAATAAATACTGGTGGACATTTCACACACAACACCATCCGACCCCAAACTAAGCAACTAACTAATGTAACAATACCTTATCTTTTATGGAACAATGCAAGTCGTGAAAGTCGCTATATCTTCTGTATATGTGCCATACTTCGTTGTCGGACAATCTCGTCACGGATATTGCGTAGATTCCGAATGCACGTCCCTTGTCTTGTACTAAAGCTGAAAATTAATGTTTAAAATCTCATTCCATAACACTTGGAGGTTTCTGTAGCGACACATTAGCTATCTTATAAGTAATACTCCGACTTACGCTACCCCGACTTTCACCACCCCCCACGTACACTACCCCGACTTTCACTACCTCGACTTACGCTTCCCCGAGTTACGCAAAGTCGGAGATTCGCGTTTTCTCATTTGCCCACTCCTCTGTCAATCTTCGATTTACGATAAACTCAGACCTGTTTCGTGTGAAATTGTTTTACGTATACAGCGCACAATATTGATGTATGTTTAAATAAGCCATCCAAAAGAGAAAAAATCGTTTACAAAAAATTTATGCGTTTTTACTTATTATTTGCAAAATCGAAACCAGACTTACGCGAATTCGACTTACACGACTATCGCTCGGACCCACCTATCGCGTAAGTTCGGGGTATTACTGTATTGCATTCCGCCCGCAAGTGTTGCTTACCATAAGGCAAATGTCTCGTCCCGACACATTTTTTTCAAAGACAAACAAACGTTCAAACACAGATCTCTCATCGTAAAACACGCCTCGTATTACGTCGGATATTTACAATTATTATGTAATATCGAGCGTTTTAAAGTATTGGACGATGGAAGCTCAGGCCCGGGTTAAGTGGAGAGAGTTGGGGATATCTTTGCCCAACAGTAGAACAACTGAGGCTAATTAAAAAAATATATATACCAGTTTCAATAATAGAAGCCGACAATGGTGACAGTAGATTCTTCGCTTTGTGACTTATCTCCGTATGCGAAAACGACAAACTGCTTGCGTTCGCTGAAGACAGATTCGAAGGTCCTGAAACAAGAGGTTATCCTATCAACTAACTATTTAAGTTTATTTTT
Source organism: Ectropis grisescens (assembly GCA_017562165.1). Lineage (NCBI taxonomy): Eukaryota > Metazoa > Arthropoda > Insecta > Lepidoptera > Geometridae > Ectropis > Ectropis grisescens. The sequence goes on along the minus strand of CM029776.1, from coordinate 10,091,610 downwards.
TAACGTGATAGGAGTTCCCTTACTTATCGACGCGAAATCGCTTACACCCGACATTTCTCACCCACAGTTAGAGAGGCACAGAGTCTAGCCCCAAACTAAACTTCAAACTAAGTAATTCTGTACTATGTGGACCAGGTAACTAATATAATACTAATAAATAAATACATTATGACACAGAGACACCCAGACATAGAACAAATATTCATATTAGCCACGAAAATGTGCCTTCAGTGACTACATAGTCTTAGAAAAGATAAACATTTTCTGCCCGATTTCAAATGATTCCACGTCGACAAGATCAGTACTCCTTATTCCGTCGGATTAGAGTTCGTTAATACCTGCACTTTCATTGATCATTCTTTGCGCTAAGTTGCCAACGATATCAGACCTCGACCGATTGTGCCTCGCTCCAGGTATTGGCAACGTATCACCTATAATAATAAACCTAACTTTAATTAGAGAATTTTCACTCTAAATTCAACAAATCCAATCAAACTACGAAAGCTATCTATCTACTAAGTGTATTAACAAAATGTAGTGTCAGAAATAAAATAAAAACTCATGCGTTTTGGAAGCAAGCAAAAAGAAAACAAAATTATTTGGACTCTTTTAAAATTAATTATAAGCGGTGGTTACCGTTTTCCATCAGACGGGCCGCCTGCTCGTTGCCCTTTTATACAAAAATATGTTTTTTCATAATATTCTATTTCTTATTGTAAGAGGATGATGTTTATTATTTTGAATGTATGGTCTGATCATTCATCATCATTATAATCTCACGCGTTAGATTTTGATCTGCCGGTTGTCATTGTCATTGTCATTTTGACGGTGACATAAATAAGCGGTGTGCGAGTAAAATCTCCGCCAATGGTAGAACTTTATTTTTTATAATCATCTTATGCTATTGGCGGATATTTTCTTTGCATTCCGCGTAACTTGCTCACGCACTCTTGAGTGTACATTTCACCTTATTTTATTATCTATACTAATATTATAAAGCTGAAGAGTTTGTTTGTTTGTTTGTTTGTTTGTTTGTTTGCTTGAACGCTAGGATCACGGGAAGTACTGGTCCGAATTGAAAGATTCTTTTTCTATTGGATAGTCCATTTATCGAGGAAGGCTTTAGGCTTTAGGCTATAGAAAATAACTCTACTATTAATTGAAGCGGAGCATGAAACAAGAATGTAACAAAATCGGGAAAAAATATTCCCCTTTTGAGAGTTTTCGTACGTTTCGTGCTTTGACATGACACATGACAGCATGTGTCAAAGATTGCGTCATTGAATTTCACTAATCTGTGCCTTGAATATAAACCTTTGCTAATTTTTTTTTCTAAATCTGAGTTGGTACGACCAATTTCCGACAGGTGGCGTAGCAGGTTGCTGATGAGGTTTTTTTGTTTGAAATCGATATTCTCAGGAATGAGTGAACCGATTTCAGTCATTCTTTCACCGTTGGATATGTACGGGATTCCCGATGAGTGCTATATAATATACCACGGGCGAAGCCGGGGCGGGCATCTAGTTTTATATATAAGTTGTAGATAATTTAATGCTTGCGAGCGCTACCGTATCCCTACATTTCAATTTAACATTTTTACAGAAGTGAACCTTATGGTGTCATATTATTGAGTATGATTTGCCACGCCGTAGGAAGAGGTGCATATCACACGAATTCAGTGGCGCACACTTTTATTAATAGCCAATTGTAAACTAAATTTGGAACTACATACACTACTGGTTAACTAACTGTCCTATTGGAACTCAAATTTAGTAAACAGCAATGCATTATAAATCAATTAATGTAAACCTCTTTGCGATGAATTCAAAGTTTTCAAATCTGAAATGACCAATTTCCTATTCAAAAATCTATTCGCTTGGGCTATAATTAATTATATATTTTATTAAATTTATATATAATTATACTTTTTCTAATAGTACAAGGTACTTTGACTTCTTCTTACTCTACTTGAAAATTTAAATTACTTATTTTGGATGTAGGATGTAGGTAAAATTTAAATTACTTATTTTATTATTTTTTTATTTATAAATTACTAACAAATTGTCTTGCCAGACATATTGCATGCCTCTCGCAGAGGCCAGTTTGTATGGGGCAACTTTTAAAATGTTTTGTATCATCTTATCTTACCTACAAACAGCAATAAAGATTTTTGTATTTGTATTTGTATTTAGGTATTTTATTTTTTGGTTTTTTTACAGATTTTTTACGCTGTTTACAAAAACGGAGTTCAAATAAAACATACTTTTAAAATCTTTACATCAAATTAGTAATTACTACAAACAATAAATTAGACACGGTATTTTAGAGTTATCTTCCATTCTGAGAGTGTACTCGTGAACACAAATATTCAGAAAGAATTGTCCTTGTTGTTCTGCCGCATTTCTAAAGAAAAACAGTTTATTATGACAGTGACAGTTGACATCAATAGTGGGTGAAAATAATGTGTGCAGGGTCTGCTGTCAACATTAAGAAAAACGATTTTGTTATAGAATAAGAAAAAACAAATATTACATTGATAAAATATGACATATGGCGCCCATGTGATGTTTAACATGATTTGAACATATTTATCCAAATCAAAAGTTATATCAATTAGGTTGGCTGGCGTTAATTTTGACAAATTACATTCATATAAGTGACATAATTGTTCATGTGCAACAAAATCATAAAAATCGGTCGAACTGTGTCGGAAGACTAAAAACTCATAAGCTGAGCCACAAGTTTTTTACATATCAGAAAGAATACCATCCATGGCAATAAGTTCGAAAAAAAAATAACACCAAAATACGGTGTCACTTCGCTCGTGTAGTAATTACAACCCAATACTCTTACAATAATATTTAGAATAATGTACCGAATTTGCATTTAGGTAGTGTATGGTTCTTGTTACTCGGTAACCGCCTCGCAAGGGACCGAGGGAACGTTGAGGCCTTGGTTGGCGCTTCGTATTTACATTTCGACTTGGAGAACAGCCTCGGTAATTGGTTGAGGCATGTCTTCATTAATCGCTTGCATTTGTCTGCACAGACGAATGCATCAACTGAAATGCTTTCTATAAAAGAAATCCCACGGCGAACAATCGAAACTTAATTTTACAAATCGATCAGCTGTCGGTGTTCGATTATAGCGATGCTTGAGAGGGACTTTCTTCTTGAAAAGTCTGTAGCTCCCATATTAATTAATAAATTAATATATATAAACATATACCTAATTGAAATCGCTACGTGTCTTGTTTTCCTTTATTTGATGATTTATGTTATGTTAGAAAAGTACAAAACACAGTTACAATTGAATAGCTACCACTGTCACATGTTGGTTAGTACAATATTATGCCCAACTTTGTGCGAAACATTATGCTATAAATTATACAGGTTGTTCGGATGTGATTTAAATAACGAAATTTAAATTTGAAATGTAAAACTTTAGGTTTTGACTACAATTTAATTCAATGAGGAAATCGTAATATGAGTCATATTTTTATATTGATAAGTAACATTATTTTGATATCATAGCTAAAAAGCATTATAATATCATTATCACTGTTTTTCAAATTGAAGACACACCCGAAGGTCTAGCTTTACATGAATGAAAGCTCATAAAAGATTGCGACTTTTAAGTTCAAAATATCTGTTTATAATAATTATTCCTATGAATGATGTCACCGTTTCACCGAACATCCTGTATTTGTAAGCATAGTTGCAAAAATAAAATTGCTGTGCAAATCATTGCATTTAGTTTCAAGGGTTAGTAAAGCCAAGAAGGCATTGAGCAACAATCTAATATTTTGTACCTTACATTGTTGTTGGGTTACATTAGGTTCAATTTTTAAGACACGTCACAATAGTACTTATAAAAACTAAAAACCATCTTAAAACATAAGTTATTCGTAGATGATGAAATAACAAACTATTTTGAATTGTAAACATAAAATAATTATGTCTTCAAAAACTATGATTTTTAGTAATTGTAACAAACAATGACACAGAGACATCGATGACAAAAACTGTGACGTAAGCAGCGCCGGCGCTGTACCGAAAAATCGTATAGCAAATATTAAACCCAATTGACGCTGGACACATCGTGGATCGCAAAATCGAACCTTATCGCCGGGTGGTATGAATCACAATCGCGCAGTGTCACGGAACGATGAGTTAATAGAGCGGAACTCATGACACGGACTTTGACATAGTTCGTGACCGGGGGATAAGATTCATAATCCTGCAGTAGGTCGAAATATTCAGCGAAAATTGAACCATATATAATAGTCATTGCAACAAGATCTCACGACACTGATCTTGTCACAGTAACGTGGCTTTACTGATCGACATATTTATCTGTACTATTATTGTTGCTAAACAAAGACTTGGCTGTGTTAGTGAAACATTTTGACCTTCTTTTGACATAATTGCTGACTTACCGCCATACTTTCTAGTATCAGTCTTATCGTCTTTTCTGGAATCACTGAAATTTTAATACACGTTAATATTTAGCTCGGGATTATGTGATGTTTTTTTTATTTTTATTATGGATATTTATTACCTACTGGTCCTCTCTGTTCCGTCTTCGTTGTCCATCATAAAATCAGACTGCCAAGATGGATCGTCCTGTAACAAAAATAATCGTGTATAAAATTTTCAGGACTAGACCTTAAGCCGGGCGCTATAAGGACCATTTTCGCTAACCTTAACGTTTAGGTTAAATGTTTCTCAAAAGTTATTTCGGATATACTACGCGACACACGTTCCAGTACAAGTTATCTACAGCTGAAGGCATAAAGTTCTTGCCACCTTGCAACACACACTTTCTACATAGCTACACATCAAGGTGTGAACGTGTCCGTTTGATGAAGTCAAAACTCCGTCCGAACCTTCTCCATACCATAGTTGGGTCTGAAACATTCCAGCTAAAACTGGAGAACCGATTTGCTGCCTTGGAAACCACAGATAGCGTTGACCAGAAGCTTGACAAAGTGGTGGATGTCCTACGAGATGAGGGCACTAAGTTCTGCAAAATGCGTAGCAAAGGCAGAAAGTCAAAGCTTTCGACGGAGACTCTGAAACTCATGGAAGAACGACGCAATCCCATGTTAACTTCGTCAGAACAAGGGGCTCTTAATAAGAAAATTACCAAACTTGTACGACGTGACCTCCGATCAGCTAACACGCTCTTGATTGAAAAATCAATTGAGCGAAATCGGGGGTCAAAAGTGTTCGTCAAGACATTAGGTAGAAACCACCTGATGAAGTTAACCACCTCGGCGGGGAAAGTCGTTTCATCCCAGTCGGAAATCCTATCGGAAGTAGAAGACTTTTACAGCCAGCTGTACGCATCGCATGCTCCTCATCTCCAACAAAACGAGGACAAAAGAGCCACTCTGACACGTCACTACACCGAAGACCTGCCTGAGATAAGTCTGGACGAAATAATTGTGATGGCTCTTGGGCAACTTAGGAACGGAAAAGCCGCGGGTGAGGACGGAATTACTACAGAGCTCTTAAAGTCCGGTGGAACTCCACTTATTAAAGAGCTCTAAGAACTGTTTAATACCGTCCTCTTCACCGGGAGAACTCCACAGGCATGGCACAGAAGTGTGGTTATTCTGTTCTTTAAAAACGGAGATAAGACCCTTTTGAAGAACTACAGACCGATATCGCTTCTGAGCCACGTCTATAAGTTGTTCTCAAGAGTCATCACAAATCGGCTCGCCCGAAGACTCGACGAATTTCAACCTCCTGAACAGGCCGGGTTTCGAAGTGGGTATAGCACCATAGACCACATCCACACGGTACGGCAGATTGTACAGAAGACAAAGGAGTATAATCGCCCCCTCTGCTTAGCGTTTGTGGACTATGAGAAGGCCTTTGACTCAATCGAAACCTGGGCTGTTCTGGAGTCCTTACAGCGATGCCAAGTCGATTGGCGATACATCGAAGTGATGAGATGTTTATATGACGCCGCTACGATGGCGGTCCAATTCCAAGACCGGCGGACAAAACATATTCCCCTACACCGAGGCGTGAGACAAGGGGATGTAATTTCCCCGAAATTGTTCTCAAACGCATTAGAGGATATGTTTAAGACGCTGGATTGGGTTGGACGTGGCCTAAATATTAATGGCGAGTGCATCTATCACTTACGATTTGCGGACGACATCGTAATTATGGCAGAATTGCTGGAGGACTTGCAGTGGATGCCGGACAGCTTAGGTAAAGCTTCTCAACGCATCGGCCTCCGGATGAATTTGGATAAAACCAAAGTCATGTGCAACGAGTTCGTTGCTCCGGGACCGATTGCCGTTAGTGGAACCACTCTTGAAATTGTCCAGAAATACGTTTACCTAGGGCAGACGCTCGAACTAGGTAGAGGTAATTTTGAGAGTGAGGCTATGAGAAGAATACAGTTGGGCTGGGCAGCATTTGGAAAACTTCGTCGAGTCTTCTCGTCACCCATCCCACAAAGTCTCAAGACAAAAATGTACAATCAGTGCGTCCTACCCGTTATGACCTACGGTGCTGAAACGTGGACACTTACAGTCAAAATGGTCCGTAAGCTCAAAGTCGCCCAGCGAGCTATGGAAAGAGCTATGCTTGGAGTTTCTCTGAGGGATTGCATTCGCAATGAAGTAATTCGTCAGAGAAGTGACCGACATAGCTCACCGTATTAGTAAGCTGAAGTGGCAGTGGGCCGGACACATCTGTCGCAGACCTGATAACCGTTGGGGTAAACGGGCTCTGGAGTGGAGACCGCGAATCGGTAAACGTAGTGTAGGACGCCCTGAGACTAGATGGAGTGACGATATTCGAAAGGCAGCTGGTGGCGGTTGGAGACGCAAGACCGAGGATCGGTCTGAGTGGCGTATCTTGGGAGAGGCCTATGTCCAGCAGTGGACAAGTACAGGCTGATGATGATGACACATCAAGGAAACAAGTGACAGGGTCAGTGAAGTTTCTGCTTCGAGAGTGAGATTCTTTAGTAAGGTAATATCCTTTAGTTTCCGTAACCGTTTTCAAGATGAACTAAAGTTGACTTAAGGTGGATGAAATGAAGTCTATTTTAGCCTACCTCATTCCAGAAGCGTTAGCTCGCGTTGTCAAAGCAAAATCATATGGTTGTCAGTAAAAATTCTGCTTCTGGAGTGAGATTCTTCAGATCTCCATAAAGGTTTTCTATGATCAACTAAAATTAAACCTAACGTGGATGCCATAAGGTTTATTTTAGCCTAACTCTAAACGATTTCAGACGCAGTTTTGCACGTCATGAAAACAAGTGACAGGGTTGTCAATAAACTTTCAGGTTCCAGAGTGAGATTCCTGAGATCTTAATGGTATTCCGGGATCAACTTCAATTTAACCTTACAAATAAATCAATTAAATCTTACGTGGATGCTATAAAGTTTATTTTAGCCTACCTCCAAAGCATTGCAGACGCACTTCTGCACGTCATCAAAACATGTGACAGGGTTGTCAGTAAACTCTTCTCCTTCCGTCGTAATCTTCCTCACAAGTTCCGCATGACCGTTCTCCGCCACACCCATGACTGAAGGACGGTTTGGAGCGAGGTACAGGTCGCACAGTTCCAGAGCTGATGATCTCAGATTGTCTAACACCGCTTTTGACGTATGCGGTGCATCTAAGGACAAACGTAGATTATTTTTAGGTAAAGTTGTTGCTACGATTCAATTATAGGTTAGTGTTATTCGATTGAAATAAGGTGTTCAATAGACGTTATACAGGACTCGCCTAGCAGCTATTCAAGAATGATTCAGATTCAGATTCTTTATTGACCTTATAACCATGCTGCGTTACATTAGGCAAGTCAGATACAAAAATAAGTTTCTTTACAATTTAGCGATTTAAATATACTCGTATAGCTGATGGTAAGCACATTAAAATATAAGATGATTTGTCTCATTGCCCTGTCATTTCTCTGGAAACATTGCCCTTTAAACCGGAACACATAAATTTGCACATTGCTGTTTGGTGGTAGAATAACTGGCAAAGGTGCGGGCGGTACTTCTCCATGCGGACTCTCCAAAGAATCCTACCACTACAGTTCAGGGCCAGTATAATGTTTTCAGTGTGAGTTGAAATTGGAAGAGTTTAAAATAGTATTTTGATTATATTAATCAAATTAAACAAACTCTACGAGTCGGCAAAGCTTTATCAACGTCAACAGTCAACAATTGTCCACTGTTCCAGATGTCCATTGTCCATACTCAATAAGTGGTTACCACTTCACCGACGGCCACCTATTTTGACCGTACATTGCTTGTTGAATTGCCTATATAAAAACTAAGTTCGAAAGTTATTGGTTATTACTAAGTAGAGAAAAAAGTGGTGTGATTATTATTTACAAATTTACATGCAATATAAATGTTATTAATATGTGAATGTGAATATAAGTGATAATGCTATAATAGTTGTATATTTTTGTTACACGAAGGAGCAAACTATTTAGTTCTACTAGACTAAGTTAGCTATATACAAACTATATGCAACATATTACAGATATCAATACTTTAAAATAACTTACAATCATACTAACCTATAATTAAGATGCCATAACGTAAGATTGTGGCATTTTAGTAATAGCTGTCAACAACTTTTTAATTATACAATATCAAAAAACAAATCTTTAAATACTACTCTTCCCAAACAAGCATAGAATCTCCTTTTCTACTATAACTACAAGTAGCCGTACAAGACTTTACGTCTCTATAACCATTTTAATTTGTGTGACTATAGGCAACCCAATTTTTAAGAACGCAAGAGGCGCAAGCCATTTCTATGTGGCGTTTGTTGGACACGGATACGACTACGACACGGGCGCTTCCCAGTGCATTCAAATTCATTTTCATACGCATGGAATTAAAGCACTATTCAGGATACACTTGCCGACGAAATAGCGCGTCATAACCAAGCCAAGCCACGACATCCTAAATTGTCTTTTATTTCCATGCAATTGGTACGAAATTGAAGGCTGCCCGTGTCATGTCCGCGCCCGATGATATTTAAATGTGGTCTACGCCTTGTACCAGCTGAATCCATTTCACCAAAGACAATGTTTTTCGTCTGTAATTCTATCACTAAATTTATCTACGCTCAATCTTTAGATCTGTCATCGTGTCCAAGGCTAAATTAGCTGCTAAAAAACAAAATTTTAACTGTGACCTGGGCCTCCGCCGCTTGATACACCGCCCACTCTTCGCGTTTACAAATTTGGCGGAAAAACGGGTGGCAGGTTACATAAGTGCGGTAGTGTTTATGCTTCGGCATATGAAGTGCCGTCTTGCTTGTATCCGTTTGAGCCCATTTACTCTCAAGAGCGTTTCAAGACGCTTCTAGCGGTATCGTTTATTTATAATTAATGTAGGTTAAAATGTAAACTAACATTTTTGACACTTGAGTAAAAAATTTCGCGATTGCTCAATAGTCTAACCACTATTACATTAATAATTTATAAGGGAGACAGTGGTTTTATGGGTTAAATGTGTTGTATACGAAATAAAAATCTCGAAACACCAAAAAAAACTGCATTCGATTGCACAATTTTTTTTTGTTTTTCAATGTTTCGGGACCATTTTCCCGCCAAAAATTTTGATTTTAGTTTTTTTTAAATTTTACAATGTAAATGAACTCTAACTTTAATGTGGGTTATATCAAAATAAAGACCGGTTCAAGTAGACGCCATTAAAGACAAATTTATCGGTATACCTTCCCAAATAAAAACACGAAAAAAAATGTTTCCCGCCAAATACTCAAAACGCAACTTTAAGTTTGTTGTCGTCATCGACCAAGTTTTTGGATACTATATTAGACACCGGTGTGTCAAGCGGATAATAGCTGAACCCGATTCACCAAAAACAATGTTTCTGTTCTGTGATTCTATCACTAAAATTATCTACGCTAAATCTTTACATCTGTAATCAAGTCCAATGATAAAACTAGGTGTTCGTATCTCAGCAAATATCGAAATTAATTCCAGCTTACGTGTTAAAATAATAAAAACAAAGCATTACAATGCATGCATACGTACGTATATAGAATTGTGAGTTACCGGCTTCGTTCAGTTCTATCTCTAGTAGGTACTGAGCGTTGGACCTCCACGCGGCCGTCGCTCGGATGAACTTGAGCGATCGTGATACTTCCTCGGGGATCTTGTCTACGGTCGCATGGGACGAACCTGGAATCGTTTTGTGATCTGATTTTTAGTAAGCGAAAAGATGAGTGAGCTAAATAAATCAAGCCGTGGTAACCAAAACTCAAACAATATTATGAATTACCATAATACTATACATAAAAATGTTATGTTGGTTTGTATACGCTTCAAAAACTCAAAAAGTTCTGCACCGATCGAGCTGAAGTTTTAGAATGATATGTAATCTGCATCAAGGATTGTTTTTATCTAATGTTTGCATTACAATGTGGCACAGCGAAGCGTGGCAGGGTACAGCTAGTATACTATATATTTTAATTTTCATAATACACTATTAGTTTAAGATCCGGCTGCAAAATCTCTACGTTCATCGCGTAGTTTAATCAAATTCACTTTTGCACATACATTTATGATTTGGAGAATACATCGATAAGACGAGTAGGTTGCCAGTCAATAAGTGGCCGCAAGCAATTTAAATTAAATGAATATTAATTAATTTTCAAAAAAAAATGTCGTCCTCTTATTTTTTAATTAATATATCATCCACATCATAACAAAGTATGTAAAGAATTCGAAAATCGATGGGTGACATTGCACACTCAGCCGCAACTACTTCGCAGGCACCATCTAAAATATACCTGTTTGCACCACCTGGCAGCGAAGTATGTGCCTGATGGTAAGCAACATGCCTGCCCATAATAGCGCAGTGACACGCAGCTATTGGAATACGAAGAGTCCAAATCATTACCTAGCGCCGTACTGCACTCCTCACCCGGAGATATAAGGTGTTTCATCTCTTGACCCAGTAATTTCTCTGAAAACCATTGCCCTTCTAACCGGAACACAGTAATGTTTGCCCACTACTGCTTGGTGGAAGAATAACTGGCAAAGCTGTGGTACTTCTCCAGGCGGACTCTGCAAAGAGTCCAAAATATCTTCAATGCAAGAAGTATTAACCTGAAGTTAGTCACAATGTTTGCTAAAAATATTGACTGGCAACTTCCAGAGTGTCGATTTTTATAGACGGTGTGCGCGAGCGCATCGTAAAAATTTACTCACATTTCTCTAAAGCGCCAAAAGAAGTGAAAATTAAAAATAAATTAACTATACGGCAGATAATTACATGTATACGGTACCTTCCTGTGGCCCCAGCGTGGCTCGTTTGGCTTGGATAATCCTAACTAAGTATTGCAGCGACGATAGCTTCTGACGGTCTTGAAGCTCCCATTCCCCTGCGCTGTCCTTGGAATGCTAAAATAAAACGTTTTAACACAATTGGGATGATGACCAGGTTAAATATATAACATTCTAATTAGCACGTCGAAGGGCCTAACCTAACTAACCTAACTACCGGCTAACTAAACTGTCTCAGCTTTGATATTCCTCTATCTTTTCTTTTCGCTTGAAATGATAGAAACAGCAATAGCAAAGCCGTAGCCGATTTCGTTAGGCGGTAGAAAGGCAGGTAGAGTATGGAAAAACAAGGAGCACATATTTTTCGTTTGTCAAAAAATTATAAATTAACAAAGATATAGATTATCAAACTCCTGGAGTAGAGGGTTGTGACGTCACGACTTCGTAAAAATTGTACGATGAAGTGACGTCACTCGAAATATATAAGCACTGGATTTTCGTCAAATGTGAAACAAAACAAAATATATGTGTACTGCCTATATTTTAGAATAATAATCTGACGGATTAATTATAATTAGTATTTCTTAGTTATCATTTCTATTACAAGTTTCGACAGACGTTTTTCTTTGTTTTCCTACTGATACTATAAATGTCATGTCTGTAGCTCCATCACGTCGGAACGGTTGAACGGACCGAGGTGAAATTTGGAACAGCTACATTTGAAATAACTACAGATATACTGATATTACCCATGTTGTGGACGTGCACGACATAAGGCTACTTTGTGTCAACATAGGTACTTACTGAATAAATTAATTAAAATGACAAGTTACTTACAAGTTTCTGTATATCCTTTTGTACGAGCTCCAATGTGGCGTCCAATTCTTCAGCGTCGCCGCAACTGCGTATTACTATCAGGAACAGTTCGGAAGGCAACGTGGAATCGCGACAACACTGGAATTATATAAAAAGCAACAATTACACACATTGAGCTTATTTGTACTTAGTTCGGACTTTCAGATCGGACAGATGAGATTTAGCTTGGATTTGAATTGACTTGGTTTTGGAATGGATTAGAATGAACTTGGATCGAACTATTAGATCAGACGGATCACATTTGGCTTGGAATGGATTTGGTTTCGATTGGCTTGGGTTAGAATTAGTTTCATATTGGATCACACTTTTAGAGCGGATGGATGAAGTTTAGCTTAGATTGGAATTGGCTTGATTTTGGAATGGATCGGACTTTCAGATTGGACGGACAAGATTTGGCTTGGAATGGACTTGGTTTTGACGGGATTTGGATTGGAATTAGTTTGGGATTGAATCGGACTTGGGTCGAAATAGGGCACTGTGGTATAGAGTGAAAGAGGAGGAGCTTGCTTACCGCTGCCGTATGCGTGAGAGAAAGGGAAGGGAGACAGACTAACGCGTTACGTAATGAAGACCGCTTCGTTACGTAACCTCCCAACAAAAGTTATCACTTAGATATAACATATTTCGCTTACAGTTTTAATAATTGCCCTGTTGATGTTATCTGGATCGCTCAGCAGATTGATGATAGGCCGCAGAACCACGGATGAAATCAGTTCTATTAGCAGCATCTTAAGCGCGTGGCACTTCCATGCTTCCGCTGGTGCGATTAAATACAACACTGCTTCTGAGACTTCACTGAGTAATTCTGAAAACCAGCAACCGTAATAAATTTAGATTATATTTTTTTAGATCTCAGTTTAGCCTTTTTTCAGACTCGTCAATACAGATCGCAACTTTCTAGAGGGTTTCTTAATTTTCTAGTATGGGTTTCTTGAAGTTATAAAGACTTTTATGGTGTTAAAAAAGTGGTAATGGAGTTCAAAATATACTATCTAATTTAGTTCGCCAGGTAGATTGTTATGGAATAATATGGGGCACATATTTTTGTTTTATCAAATTATTAATGATCGACATAGATATAGATCATCTAAGTACCCGAGTGGGAAAGATTAAGGGAAAGAGGAATTAAATAAAAAAAAAATCGTACAATGAAGTGACGTCACTCGAAACTTCAAGGACTGACAATTTTTTTTTGTGAAACAAAAGAAAAGTGAAGTTTACAATATTTTAAAGTGACGAAAAAAATAATTTTATTCAAAGTTTGATTTAAGCAAATAAAATAAAATATCTCACCATATTCTTTCTCTAGATCATTACAAAATATATCCCTACAAATTTGTTTATTCTCAACAGAACATTCTAATTCGAAAAATATATCTTTCAAAGTTCTACCCGAAACATTTTCGGAGCTATCGTAAAATTTAGATTTTCCAAATGTCTGTGAATCTGAAACAAAATATTTGATTTATTAGTATTGTTTACTACGGTTAAGAATATAAATATTCAGTAGCACATCTAGAAACACACTTAAGACGTATTAATGAAATAAACAATTGCAATACTCAATTTATTTTCTTGAAACGGTCCTGACATCACAAGGATTCAATATGAGTATCATAAATAAACTTAAACTAATTAGTATTTATCTATTTATACTCATCTATCCTAATATAATTAAGAGAAAATGTTTGTATTTATGGATTTTATACGTTTGTAATGAAAAAAACTCAAAACGACTAGAACGTGTGTTTACGCTTCACCGCCATCTCGCATGATGCGGCGGGTTCGCGGAAAAATGCGAGATCGTACTCGCGTTCCCGCCATAAACGGCAAAGATGGAACCTTATAAAGGTTTTAGTCGGTAGGGACACCATTTCCGTCTTTTGTGTCGTCTACTGTAACCTAATAGTCTCCCCCAGTAACCTATGCGTAAAATCACTTCCTCCTCGTGCAAAAATAAATGGTTGTTATCTAAACAAAAAGTTTTGAACAATTTACCTGGAGGCCAAGGCAAGTCAGTTTCACTTTTATTTCTTCTATGTGTCTTCCTCTCATCTACTTTCTTTGGACTAGTTCTTGAGTTCCCATTAGCTAAATCTTTGGCACTTACTAGATCTATATGTTTCAATCGTACACGGGGGACTGTTTGAATAATTTTAGGTGAGTTGTTAGCTCTTCAGGAAAGCGTGTCGATAGCAAATGGATCCAGTCTACACTCTTAACTCTGAAAAGAAAAATGTTTTGTTAATCTAGTTTTGTTAATGTTTTCTTAATTAATATTAATCATTCATTATTTAGGATAGCCCAGCTTTTAATTCACAGCTGGTCTACTTAGTTATGTTTGGTCTATTGTGTAGAATAGTGACTGCTGATCTGGAGTTCCTGCTTCCCTTATGTATCACTGTCTTTTCGAAGGCAAGTGCGTAATGCTGCTCATTTTAAAACAGTGAAAATAAACATGGTGATAAAATCGACGTGTTTCAAAAGTCAACATGTGCATCCACATTTGGACAGCGCGGCGGATTATAGCCTTGTCTCTCTCCTTGCGAGAGAACCAAGAGAAGGCTCCGAATCCCAGCAGTGGGAATAATTAGTAGCCGAGTTCATGCAATTTCATAAACTAATAAAATACATTAACACTTAATTCGACATAATATCTTCAATTAGCTTTTTTTATTAACTTCAATTAAAATTGTGTTCTATTTGTAGATGACACTGTTGCAGAGGAAAAAATCTATAAATGGGAAAGATGTATGGATGTTTGTTATTTTAATTATTCTTATTGTTATTATTTCGAAACGCCTGAATAGATTGAGTGAAATTTTGAATACAGATTAAAGTCTGGATAACACATAGGCTACTTTTCATTGTTGAATACTCACAGGAACTTGAACTATGAGGGTAAAACAGTAGAGCACTGCTAGTCTTCTGTTAATAAATGTGTGTATGTGTAGATTCTTACCTATTTGATACATTAACACCAGCTGCAAGCACCAAACGTTTTATTGCATGATCAGTAAACTCTTCATCATCAGTTAGTATGCTATACCACGGAGTGACATAGTCATTGATGATTATTGTGACGATTTCATTAAGGAAGGTATCAACTGTTTCACTCCCCGTGATTCTGTTGTCATATTTTGGTAATGGAGTGTCATCTTGAAATCTTTGTAGGACCTAGGAAGTAACACAATAACAAAATAAAATTGACAGTGATAAATCATTGTTGTTATTCTTTTTCCACTCGGTGGTGATGAGTTCTATTTATCTCCATGTAATTTAATTGTACCTATTCTATTGATAAATGTTAAAGTTAATAATGTGAGTATTGTGTGAGATAATTGTAAGTGGAAATCTGTTTTTATCTCAATAAATAAAAGTCCCTGTAAAATTGTTAACAGAGTTACGATTTAATCTCTAACGGTAGTTTAGTTTGGAATCAGTTAAATATGATATCGTCGTTGAAGTTCTAACACCACGTAAGTCACTTTTTGGCTATTTTGACTTTTTGATGCCATGCGCTAGAGAATCGGAAGACGCATCGTTTAAGCCAATCAGGAACACGTAACGACCAATAAAAACTCATGAATTTAAGAAAAAATGCAACTACATAGGATCCTCCAAAGCCTATAAAAGTTTAAAATAAATAAAAAAATACTTATGCCTTCTCCCTTGGCCCTATTATTGCTCACATTAAGTCAACTCCTTGAAATAAATGGAGGAGGGTGTTGTTGACCGGCATAGATATGCCAGTGGTTAAAGACTAGACTTTTTGATATTAGGAAATGGAACATAGTTTGTGCACATTTTAGGTTGGTGTAATTAAAATTAGTACAAGAAGTAGTCACTACTAAACATATTCAAAGCTTGGGAAGTAAACTATGAAAGAAGGAAAGGATAGCATCCCAGCAATCTCATTCTAATCAAATTAGGATGAAAAAATGTAGCATAAGTATATTTGCATAGAATCAGTCTTACCGTTGGAAGTTGAATAGAAAAGTTTGTTTGTTGTAATGGATCATCCAAGCAGTCCAAATCGACAGGAAATATTTTTTTTCTGTCATAGGTAAAGTATAAGATTGTTGTCACACTGAAAACAACACATGAGTGTAATTATTGTCATGAAAAGATCAAAGCAGACTAGTGACCAGAAACTACATACAAAAGAACTTAATTATTTGTGTGTGGCAAAACAAAAAAAAACTTATAGGTACTAACTATTATATTCTAATAGGATTTTTTGAACCCAGCTTAAAAATGAAATTATATTGATGAAGCTATTACACTTTTTAGTATTGTAGATAGTGTCGAAACCTAAACATTACACATTATAACTTATAAAGCATAGAAAAGATATTATACTAGGAAATCCACTTACCCGACAACGAATGAGGCCACGAATGTGAGGAATGTAACATACCATCCCACTCCAAAAAGTCCAGTAGTAACAACAGATATCAAACAAAACCAACTGGCGATTCGCATAACCATTTTGTGCGGTTAAATTAACAGTAATTTCCTAATAAATATTGAAATAAAAGGCAAAACATACCAACAAATCCTAGACAATTTATGTTGACAAAATTGACATTGGATAAATTGACATTGACTTTTGCTTTTTTGCTGACAGCACCAACTGTAAGGAAGCGCAAATAAAACTGCTATTCGACAATTATCGATTGCAAGGGTTTTTGAGTAAATTCCAATGTTGCTTTGCAATAACAATATGTTGAATTGTTGAAGGGCGTTGGCGCAATTAGTTTTCATATTAATTGTATCATGTACTTATTGTGTTATAAAATAATTGAAACATTTTATTTTGGTGCATCACACACAGATTGTTCGTGGGCTTGTGGGCTATGACCGAAGGTCATCGTCATCGTCAAGAAATGTTCGGGTGAACTCGGAATCCAACGCATTCCTATATGGCCATGCCCGAAATAACTATTTTTTCATCTGTGGCCATACTTAGAAAATTAATAGACATGGCCATTCTTAGAAAACTTATCTAGACGACCATGTTTTGAAGACTTGTTCTACACTAGCAGTGCCCTGTGGTTTCCCCCACGTAGTTTTCAAAGTGAGCTATAAAATTCTGAGAGATATGTGTTCACTTTTACCGGCATTCCCCAAGAATGCCTTTTTTTGTTTGTCTTTTTTCATTATAAATTGTCTAAGTCAGTATAATAGTACGGAGAATTTGAATTAATCGTTCCATTCGTACTTTTTATCTTTTTTTCTACAATAATAAATATCTATAAGTACACCGATTTTCCCGATCACATTATTATCAGTGTTTAACTTTACTCACCGAAACAAAAAATTCACGATTATCAACACGACATAATATCCAAAATACATGTACGTAAGTACGTCGTACGTGTTAAAATGACTTTTACTTATATCGATACCTCTCATTGCTTTGCCTTATGTTCGAATGTTCATAGACGAAAAATCGATTAATTTGAAAAATTAAGTAAAGAAATTGGGATTCCCTTTTAAAATGGCAGTGACATTCTTTTCAAACATTTTACTTCTGATTTTGGCTCTTCTTTTAAAGTGTATTTGGCTCACTATTTCCCACAAAATAAATAGTGCAGTAAAGTACCTATATAGTTTTGTAGGTTAAATAAATGATACAAATGGTGATTCTGGCTCTTGTAACACAGTCGAAAAGAACTCTCCGATTTGCGAATAGATAAGTGGGTAGCGTTTATCTTAATTTATTATTAGCATTGATGTCCATTTGTCCATTATTATCGATAGATTGGTAGTTGTAAACAACTCACGCTACACACAGAGACGCAGTTTGGTAACGATTTCAAGGTGCTCAGGCACATCCTTTTGAGAGATTTTTTGTGGGTTTGTAGTTTGTTTAGTTATTATGGGGTATTAATTTTTGGTATGAGAAAGGAGTTACCTTACCCAACATATATACCTAAAGCCAACCCAAGTAAATAAAGCACCAAAAATGGATAACAGTATTATCATTTATTGAAATATAAACACAATCACATAATCGTTTATACAGAATAGATTATTAGTTAGCTACATAGTCTTGTATCTAATAATACTAGTAATTAATGTAATTTTATTGTCGATCATGTCAAAATAAAAAAATTACGAGTTCCACAATATGACAATAAAAAAGACAATTTTTAACAATGACTGATTTTAACTACATTATTATTAATTACTTACGGGATATCAACTGTGTTTATAAGGCGGTCAGTATGCCCGTAAACATCGCTTACGAAACTGCATCGAAATCTAGGGCATTCACTCTACCAAATAACCACGGCAAATATCAAGTGTAAAATAACCAGTGTAGTAAATAATAGGTATAACTGAGGAGGCCTATTTAAATTGGCAGTGGTATATGAATTACTAGCTTTTACCCGCGACTTCGTCCGCGCCACATATTTATTAAAGTAATTGAGGCAGTACCTACTCGTATGTCTACTACCATACAAATTCACGTTTCCTAATCAAAATCGGTCTAAGTCAAAGTTTTGTATTTATTAATAAATGTACAATTTACACGACAAATTACAAAAAAAAACTATGTTCTCAAAAAATTAATCAAAAACAGACTTTAATTCAAAATCATATTGGGACGGTCCACCAAATTTTATTAGAGTCTATTAGTAGATATTAGTAGATATATCGTCTGATTACATGAACGCAAATTTTAGTTTGTTGTTCATATTTCAAAAACCGCCCCACTGATTTCGATAAAATTTATATGACCACCTCTGAACTATAATCTACCAACCAAAAAAAATAACCATCTAAATTGATTCACAATTGAAATACAACTGGATTGTAAACCTCCTCCTTTTTGAAGTCGGTTAAAATAGCATACAAAGAGTGCAAAGATCCTTCCATGCACACTTTTACTCCTCATTTCCACTCTTTTCAACTCTTTTCTGTGATAAAAAGTCGCTGTTGTCCTTTCCTAAGTCTAGTCTATCTGTGCACCAAATTGTAACAAACTCTTTAAGTGGCTTAGGCGTTAGACGGCAACGGACAGAGAGAGCTACTTTCATATATATAATTTCGTATAAGAATTGAAAACAGGTGTTCCTGATCATTTTATAGGAGGCAGTTGTAAAAGATTACCGAAAAGTAATACGTTTACTCCTCCAAAAAAACTCATTTTCGCAGTTCTTAATTTGCCTTAATCGAGCGTCCATCATGCATAACATCCATGGAAATCTCGTCGACTATCAAAAATTCTGTCTGATACGCCATTTAGTGGCTGCGCCCATCTTAAATATTGAGGTTGTATAGTGCACTGTATTCTTCTTGTCAAGCACTTTTATTTGATACCCATGTTGATGGGATTGATAAAACCTAAGTTATCCGCCATTGTGTAGAGGCCGCCATCTTGGATTTTAATTTTATATAGTACGTTGTATTCTACTGGCTGAGCACTTTCATTTGATACCCATATTGATGGGATTGATAAAACCTACGTTATCCGCCATTTTGTAGCGGCCGCCATCTTGGATTTCAATTTTTTTATAGTATATTGTATTCTGCTTGTTGAGCCCTTTCATTTGATACCCATGTTGATGGGATTGATAAAACCTACGTTATCCGCCATTTTGTAGCGGCCGCCATCTTGGATTTTAATTTTTATAGTATATTGTATTCTGCTTGTTGAGCCCTTTCATTTGATACCCATATTGATGGGATTAATAAAACATAAATTATCCGCCATTTCGTAGCGGCGGCCATCTTGAATTTATTTAAGTACATTAATTATAAATAAATGATACCGCTAGAAGCGTCTTGAAACGCTCTTGAGAGTAAATGGCTCAAACGGGTAAAAGTAAGTCGGCACTTCATATGCCGAAACATAAACACCGCACTTATGTAACCTGACACCCGTTTTCCCGCCAAATTTGTAAAACGCGAAAAGCGGCCAGTGTATCAAGCGGTTAAATAAGTATCCCCGTATAGTTAGAAATTATAAAATTGCTGGAACAAACGTTTATCGACTCCATTTCAAGTGTCTAGATACAAAGTTTCATGGTTTTATCTTCAATAATATTGAACTTCCAGACGTTCACCCCCAATTCCACCCCCGTAGGTACAGTTCGAAACTACAAAACTGCTAAAACATACATTTTATGGTTTCGTGTTAAATATCTAGACGTAAAGTTTCATAGTTCTTCAACAATGACGAAGTTTTCCATATAAACTTTCATCCCTTATTTTAACCCTTTCAACCCTTTTTTCGGAACAAAAAGTAGCCTATGTCCTTTCTCGGGATCTATTCTATCTATGTATCAAATTTCATCGAAATCTGTTGGTTGGTTTAGGCGGTAAAGACGGACAGACAGACAGACAGACAGACAGACAGACAGACAGACAGACAGACAGACAGAGTTACTTTCGCATTTATAATATTAGTATGGATAGAACGCATTTCAAAGCTTTTTTTTTTAAATGTCACAAAAAAATTCATTAATCTGGTCAGCCTTGCTTGGCAACCCTGGCATTAAACATAAACAGCGGTGTCAACCAATCATAGAGTAAATATTACCCAAGAATTGTTACGTATTACTTCTGAATTCTGCCACATTAAGGCGATTTCGCGCAAAATCAATCGGCGCACGGACAAAACAAAGACTAATTGTAACCAGAACTTCGACCTATGCGCCTACAATCTGTTGTTTCTGTTCAAAAAAGTTTTTCGAATGGTAGCCCATAAAAATGCCTTCTTGTTCAATAAAATGATGTGGGAATAACAGCAAAACTTCCAGTTATCAGAAAAATGGTATTAGATACCTTTCACTCACTCATACATAAAATTAATATAATTCTTTTGTTATAGTTCCATGTGGTTCCCAAAATCATAGCTGCATCTCATTCGCACTCACTGTGATTCTAGAATCTTGACTTTCTCCTTTCCTCGTCTTCACTAAATTCTAGGGTTGGTTGTTTAGTCAAAGTTCAGGTCACGCGAAGCAGAACCAATCACAGCGAGTTAGACGGCTCGGAGTACGGCCAGACTTGAAATTGAACAATTATAGCCAAATAGTTACTCTCGGATATTTAGTCTATGCAACAAACGAACCAATCACCATTTTGTTTTATTTACGAAGTTAGAATGAGCCGTGAATGTTATGATTGATCGGCCACCAACATTATTATTCAGTGGAGTATCTAAGTAATGAGAATATTTCTTTTTATAAGATACCACAAATAATGTTATTCTCCGTTCACCTTGCCTATTGCAAAACATTAAAAAAATCATGTATGTGTTAATGTTTATTTTCCCCTATAATTAATGGGGTGTCCTCTTCTTGACATAATTTTTAATAGTTTTGGATGATGATGACTCCATTCTATATTTTTTCTCTATTCTTGAGTTTCCTATTATCCGTTACATGCCATATTCGTTTTAATAGCAGTAACAAAGTGTCTAATGATGTGTCTTCTTAAAAATAATAATGCAAGTGAATAATACAATTGTTAATAATTAATTATAGTAATGTGAATAGTAGATATAGAGATAAATAGTGCATATTAATAATAAATATAGGTGCAGATAGTACATTATCCAATTCCAAAGTTAATACAATGTACGCCGTAGTCACTTCGTCCTCACTTTTGTATTTTACACAGAAAAAAATCTGTAGGTGTATTTTGATTTTCGAAAGGCAACCTTGGTCCTTGACAATAAAGTAGATATTTAAATGTCGTGGCAATGATCCATTGTGTCCACTTTGCTCCATTGAAATTTCTACTTTATTGTTATGACCTGTAGGTGTATTTGTGAAGATGTTCATTTTAGTCAAATGTTCAATCTAAAAACTGTTTTGCATCTTTACTTTGTTTTTGGTAAGTCAACCCTAATCCTTGACAATTAAGTAGATATTTGGGTGGGCAACAATCTTTTGTGTACACTGCCATGGGAATATTATCTTCTTTATCTTTATGGAAATATATCGTGTAATTATTCATTCTTTACTCTGTTCTGTGGTAAAACACCCTTAACCCTTAACAATAAAATAGGTATTCCAATGGCATGGCAACGATTTTTATGTCCATTATTCGGCATGAAAATATCTACTTTAAATTAAAGGAGATAGTATCTATCAGAAGATTTTCAATCAATAGATCAATCGAAATATAGCGTAATTACAGCATTGAGAAATGATTAACTCTGCTTTATCCAATAATAAAGTGTTTAATTATTTTCATTAGCATTATCGAATCATATAAATACTATTATGGTTAGACAAATTTGATTAGAGAACATTCATTCCACCTGCTCATAAAGTTTACACGTAATTGACTGACAAATATAATACGTTATTTTATACTAAAATAAGGCATTCAATAATTAACAAATATGGTTTGTCAAAAAGCAAATAAATTATTAAATATGTTCACAAAGCTTTTAAAACATTCAAAATAGGAATATTAATATAAAATCGTGATGTTACAACAAAACTATACAGTTCGATTAATTCTTTTAATTCTTAACCTATTTTTATAAGTTTGACTATTATATATATTAAAATCGAAGCTTATTGCTTCCGTTTCATCGAAATTCATTTAATTCACACTATCAGATCTATTTGGTGTGCACTTATTTATAAATTTACATTATTTATACAACAATACATTTTATGAAGCCCATTTGGACCAGCGACGCAGCTGCGTGCGTAGGTTGTGTGCGTGTAGAGACGATCTTCTTAGCATTCCATGGATTCACCGTGCGGGTGCCGGGTCCATCGTGTGGCAGAGAGAGAAAAACTCGAGTAGTTCCCGAGACTTGTGACTCGGGCGTAGGTTTAAGGGGCCCCTTTCTGACGTACATCAACACTCACCTTCACCACTCGTTTTTCTCTCCCTGCCCAGCCAAATCTGATATGAGCCTACTAGTGCAGCTTTAGATACACGTTCTAGTATAGAACTTACAGCACTTCTGGATAAGCCAAGGTCTTTCAGTAGGTTATAGAGAGATTTTGCTGGTATACCTCTCGCTCCCACTTCTACAGCGTATAAACTAACTACATAGCCGTTTTTTGTTAATTCGTTTAGGAGGTCGTAATACTTATTTTGTTTCATCGCGTGGTCTTTAGGTATATTAGTTTCCCACGGTACGGTAAGTTCTACAAGGACTATGCGTTTCGTAGCTCTAGAAAAAGGAAAATGTCCGGTCTGGATGACGAAACACCCACATCCTCTGGGATTTTTGTAGTGCTTTTCATACGTGTCCATTAAAATAGTCCAATCAGGTGCTGTACCCAGGATTGAGTAAGGCTTGTTCCTGGAGTTTGAAGTTGAGCCTTCTCTTTACAAAGTTAATTTGTCTGTTGTTTGTCGTCAATCCCTTTTGGGCTCTAGCTACCGAAAGGCTCATGGCTTCACGTATGATTTCAAGTACTCTGTCATGACGCCGTGAGTAATGACCCCATTAAGGAGCACCTTGCATCCCACCAATATGTGCCTTGCTGTACATATCGCCTCTCCACAAGTATAGCAACATTTTTCAGAGGCTTTTCCCCACCTTACCAAGTTACTCTGGTCAGGGAGGGTCATTTGGAATGCATTTAGATAAAATTTTAATAAGGCAGGGGACCAGTCATAGATCAAGGTGCGCCATTTTAGAGCTAATGGGATACAGAACTCACCTATGGTTAACCACTCACTTTGCATTTCTAAATTCATAGCGTGCACTTTGTAACCGTCATTTTCGTCTTGTTGTAGAAAGGTTTTTACCATGTCTCGGTCTTCCCTTTTTTTTCTCGCACCCAACCCAGCAGTATTTACTTGTGCACCTGCCATAAATTGTTTATGGAATTGAAGTCTAGATTCCAGGTCTGAAGCAGTTTTGTCTTTTGGGAGAGATGTAATTAATTCGTCTTGCGACTTTCCCAAAACATGCGTTTTTGTAACTCTTAGGTGTTTGTAAAGTTCAGACGGTTTCTTTAGTTTCAGCCCAAAACTATTGTGATCCCTAAAAGAGTAGAGGATCAGCCGGATGTGCCAATCCGAACCATGACTTCAATATCTTTATGACATTGGCATCTAGCTTTGCCAGGAGAGTTTTACCGATGTCATATACTAGGAAAGGCCAAGTGAGACGTGATGTGAGGTAGTTGTCATATATCCATGCTTTTTGATATTGCTGATAGGCTGCTGGTCTACCTTATTGAGGTTGTTCATGAAATTTTCAACAACCACCTCTAATGATGGTGTACGTCCTTTGTGATCTATCTTTCTACCAAGAAATTTGAAAGGCACTGCCTCTGCAATTGTGGCAACTCCTTGGCCACTTATGGAGAGTCCCGGATCGTAAGACGTATATTTGGTATTTCTTCTACCCAGACAAAGACAATGACATTTAGATGGTTTTGTCCTCATTCCTCCGTCCATGTACAGAACTCATCGACTTCGTTCAACAATTCTTGACACTGTTTGGGATTACGTGTAAGTATTGCAAGGTCGTCCGCAAAGGCCAAGATTGACTCAGTGTACTTATTGTTGATTTTAAACCGGTAGCCCCATTTCTTTTCACGGGATATTAATTTGTCTACTAAAATATTTATAACTATATTAAATGCTATTGGTGATAAGCAGCACCCTTGGAATAGTCCTACATTGTATTCAAGTGGTTTTGTGTATTCCTTGTTTACTGCTATGACGAATTTTAAGTGACAATAATAAGAATTAATTATGTCAATAATTTCAGCAGGAAAGTTATACCATTTTAGGGCAAATATCATAAGTTCATGCTGGACAGAACCAAACGCGTTCTCTAGGTCTATCCAGCAGACTGTAATTTGCCTCTCATGTGTTCTGGCATCTTTCAAACTTTCTGCTAGTAATGTATTGTGTTCCAGGCATCCAGAAATACCAGGCAAGAACCCTTTCTGGTGATTGGGCCTGAAATACCTATTGCTAGTCATAAATGTGGTCATTTTTGTTTGCAAAAACTGTAAAAGTTTTGAAAAACACATGGACCAAAGCGCCACTGTCAGTCTACAGCTGAATCCTAGACATTCGGTATCCAAACAAACAATTCTAACAATTTATTACACAGATATCACACAGAGGTCTCTCCCGTACACGCATCTGTGTGCGTAGCGTAGAATTGTGACGAGAACGATCTTAGTTCTTACAAACAAAAACGATGGCATACATTTATATCGTAGCGTTTGATAAGCTCAAGAGTTCGATAGAGATGACGGGGTGAGAAAGTCTCATTTGATGAGAGGCGACTAGTATCCATTCTATACTTATTATTTGTTCTATGATCTTATGTTAGAAAATTGAGCCGAAGCCGCATTGTTATACTGTCGTTTTTGGAATACAAATAATTGTGAAATAATATCCGCAGTTGGTTATTATAATATTATGTAGTTTCCCTGTAATACCTACATGAAAAACTAATTTACCTACTTGTATTTTTTTATATGACTAGCGCCGCGAACCGTTTTTTTTATTATTGAGCTAGACATAATACCCGATTTCTTATGTTATCTTCAGTAGCGATTCGGTTTTAAAATACTATTTCCTAAGAGCATACGAAAATATGACGGTTTTTACACACCATTTCCTTGTTTGATTTTCCTCAAAATATAGTAATATGATGATCTCACTTGACCGTTGACGAACAGAAGTTATCAAATTAATTGGCATTTTTAATGTGTTCCTCATCCTTATCTTTCAACGAAGCTATCTCTTTTTTATCTTAATTATGTCCGTTATTGATCTAAATACTTCTTTATTGCACGTGTTTATCAGTAAACGGTCACGGCAGTACGGTTACGATATCAGTAGTGACACACACTTCGAAAACTTCTATGCCGATATGATTGGTCGTAACTTTGACATTTGACAGCTTTTTTGCTCGCATAAGTCTTGATTAATGTTTAGAATGTGGTATGACATAGATAAGAAAGATATATATTTGACTGTATTGGTTACCTTTTCATTCATGGAAGATGAATTTTGAAAATACCCGATTGAATTGAACAACACAACACTGAATTAAATACAGGCGATGGAAACCTCAAAAAGTTATACAGTCATAATTCATTAATGTTTTGTGGTATATTTAAGTGTTTTTGTAGTGTATTGTATTGTATATATTATTAGAAAAAATTACCGTGAAAATTAACTAAAATTAGAACCGAGCACTAGTATTTGACTTGACCAATGATTTGACAACCGCGCGAGGTGGCGGAATTTACAGCTGCGAGATGGTGGAAACCTTAAAGATCAGACCCGGTGTAAAGCGTTTGCTCTAAGTCTATGCGCAGTATATGTAAACTCTTTGGTGCCAACACATTTTTGCGTGAGATTGGTGTCGCGTTGGATGCTCGGGCAATATAGACAATATAGTGTGCGTCGATGTCACCATAAAAACAAAACGAAACAGAGAAGGAGAATACATCAGCTCTGCAATAACAAAAATAATTACATGCCAGATGTTACACATCATGTGCTACTACTGTAACGCTCACTCGTTTTTTTCATATATTTTGGATTGTATATTCGACGGGGGCTTTAAAAACTTGTGAATACGCAATTCTTAATAATAATATATTATAGTTCTCATTGCATTCAATTCACTTAAAATTCAGTGCGTGTATACTTGGAATTATATATCTAAAGTTTAAATATTAAATTATGACTTAACTACTATACATTATAATACATTTTTCAACAAGAATATCAACAATGGACTGAATAGCTATAACTAGATAAACATTTATGTTGTTTGTAGGATATTGTTGACGACTTATAATGGAATGGTATTGAATGGAGGAAGGTTGAGAGTCATGTCATTTTTTTTAAATTACTGTTCTACCTATAAAATGAACTCACATATTCTCTTCGAAACTAATGTCTTCTGTAGAAATTAAATGCATAGACAGCCCACTCAATGTTCCCATTTGCTGGGACTCGGGGTCTTCTTTCTTATTCCTTCTTCTCTAGGTAGGCCTTCGTTTTATGACTTCGAAACGACAGTGGTGCGCGTGAGATTTGAACCCGGGGGGGTCCGGAGCGGCAGTCACCGTTCTTCCGAATGAACCAGCCGTAACTTCTAGAACAGCCGTAACTTGCTAACCAGCCGTAAACTAGAAATTAAATGCGTCCCCATTTAATTTCTATTGAAACATTTTGTTTTTATTTCGGGTAAAATCAAATAACACTTCGGTCAGATTTACGAATTCGACAAAATGAATTAAAAATAAAATTAGAGTCATCAACAATATCCTAAAAACATCGAATTCATTTAGCCTACATTAGGCTAGTAATACACAAGATGGTGTTTTGTATACTGTGGTGTCACAATGTACGAAGAGAAATATTTTATTGAAATTTGAACTCTGTTACAAGAGCAAAGGTGATTTAGCTGCCAGTGAAATTTTGACAACGGGATTTTAGTAGACTACCTTAACAATCCGGTTTATTCAAAAGTTTGTTTAGTGCAGACATGATAAAGTTCAAATTTCAACAATATTATTGGCTCCTGTATTAGTGTATCTTTAGTTTAATACCATAGATGCAGATCTCGAACCGACTGTGAAGTCTTTGTACTGCGAAAACACGCAGAGCTGAAAATAAAACAACAAAATTAAACTTTATATTTAACTATTACAATTCCTTTCATTCAATTACAACAATTAGTTGAAATAAATTTTTAATAAGTAGATAAGTACACATAAAAAGAAAAACATAGTGCATGTCACATTCATTAAAATTAAATTAACATTCAACTTCCATATACACAAGTAGAGTATGGCTGTTATTGGGCATGAAGTTTTAAAAGCTGTTTTTAAATAACTACTTTAAGTTTATGATATGACTAGATGTCCGCTCCGACTTCACCCGTGGTACATTGTATATATCACTCATCAGGATCCCGTGAAAGAATGACTGAAATCGGTTCATTCATTCCTGAGAATATCGCTTTCAAACAAAACACCTCTTCAGCTATCTGCTACGCCATCTGCCGGAAATTAGTCGTACCAACTCAGATTTAGATTAGCAAAGAGAGGTGTTTAATCTGTGAGAAAGGTGAGGTATGTAATCTATGGCAAAGGTTTAAATTCAATAACGCAATCTTAGACACATGCTGTCATGTGTCATGTCAAAGCACGAAACGTACAAAAACTCTCAATAAGGAATATTTTTTCCCCGATTTTGTTACATTCTTGATTCATGCGCCGCTTCTATGAATAGTAGCGTTATGTTCTATAGCCTATAGCCTTCCTCGATAAATGGACTATCCAATAGAAAAAGAATCTTTCAATTCGGACCAGTACTTCCCGAGATCCTTGCGTTCAAACAAACAAACTCTTCAGCTTTATAATATTATAGTATAGATTTTGTGCCTGTAGTCAATCCTAAATAAATAAACTTTGTAAACTATCTTTTTTTTTTGTCGATAAAATATAAATGTTGTTGTAATTATTTCAAAAACACAAATTGTACCCCACTGTGTCACATGTACCACCACTGAAACTTTATGGCCGAAACATTAACAGTAGGAAAATACACAATTTTCATTTCCTATATTGTTTTTATAGCATAATAACAAGACGAACATGACATGCGCCTGATAGTAAACAACACGCTTATTCAAGTCTACTATTCTGTCAACAATTTTTTTGTTTATAATAAAGAGATAGAGTGACAAGACGAGATAGATGACTTCTCAGGAAACAGTCATTCAAGCCGGATCGCAGTAACGTATTCACATTCCTGGCAGTAGGCTAACTGGCGAAGACGTGGTACATTTTTTTTTTTAAATGAAGAGTGACGAGACTAGCAGAACATGTGCCTGATAATAAGCAACATGCCTGCCACATAACAGTACAGTGACACGCAGCTAATGGCACATGAAGAGTCCAAATCATTACCTAGCACTGCACTGCGCTCGTCACCCAGAGATCTAAGATGTTATATCCCTAAGCCCTGTAATTTCTCTGGAAACATTTCCCTTCAAACCGGAACACAGTATTAATGTTTTCACATTACTGCTTGGCGGTAGAATAACTGGCAAAGGTATGGTACTACCCCAGGTGAACTCTGCAAAGAGCCCTATCACCACTAAGCGTCCAGGTTCTTTCACTAAAGAATTGATACATATTTGATGCTTTATGAGTAAAAACCATTTCACACATGTCACATAATTTAAGTTATTAATTAATCAAAAAGAATACCAAAATATTTGACACCAAAAATACTCTTTCAAAAAAATAACATAAAACATTATGAATATGTAACAGGCTTTAGTCACTAAATTTGTCCTTAAACATTACCCCTGTACAAAAGTAACACTCCCCATAATCAAATAAGTGTCCAATACCACTGAGTCAGAAACGAAGTGATGTAATAGGAAATATTTATCTAACTAACACAACAATAACTAGCCCGTTATCAAAACACAGCACTACACCTGTCAACGCACGCAGAGATAACAAAAGTATCCCAAACACTGTTGATAAGGTCCAATGATTTTACGATAAGGGGGTGGACACTTAATGACATTATGTACTAACGTGTGATTGGCCCCTATTTTAATGACCAATGCCGTACATAATCAAATTACCAAATTTACTCTGTAAATCGTCGGAAAATCATAAAATTTACCGCCAAACTAATAATTAAAATTTTAAAGTTTATATTTTTTAGTAGGTTCAATACCTCTTCTAATCTATTATTCCGCAACGCCGTACAAAAATCATGCGACAAGGAGAAATGATCGAGGGTAGCAACCCCCCTTCTTCAATTGCACTCAGTTGGACAGCTTACAAGTTACGGCATAGTGCTCAATCTTATTATTATATACCCTTGAGACTGCGTACTGGTGACCCCCCTCCAAAATTCGAGGCTGGGACCGCGCCTGCCTTCTATCTACCTACATAGGTCTCCTGATGGTTCATTTGACCCATACATTTTGTTCACGGGCATGTAGTCTATTAATATTACCTTATCTTTAAGCTGCTGACACATGTGAAGGGCGGCAGTGAGCATGAACAACACGTCGCTCAGCCAAGGTACGGCACAGTCCGCCTGACAGGAATCGATCCGCATCGTTCCGTGGACAGAACTGAGCTGGTACGCCACGAAGATCAGCTTATGTGACTGGATGTAGAACGATATCGCTAAGTCTTCGGGCAGGTTTGGTGACAAAGCTTTCTGGAAGAGACGATTTGGGAGTCACTATGGTATGGAGTGACTTTGAAATGGCAATTAAAAATAACTTTATTTGCATTACAAAATAAAGTAGACAAAACACAACACATTATGAGCACAAACGGCGTTCTTATTCAAAGAGAAAAGTTGGCCAATGTGATGAGTAGAATAGGATCTTTTTGGTTTAGTACAGTTGTAAACCGTGTTAACCCGAATTGACACTGCTGAGGAAAGGGGCTCCCCACAACCAAGTAGGGAGGCTTTAGGCCATAGTCCACCACGCAAGCCATGTTGCGGATTGGAAGACTTTTCTTTAAAGAGTTAATCGTCTCAAGCAGGTTCCGTTCGTATTTCCTATGTCGTTTTTAAGTTAGCGGCATTACGCACGCGACTTCGAAATGACAGTGGTGCGCGTGAGATTCGAAGCAGACACTCTCAATCGACAGTTTGCGTTGTTCTGATGAGACCAGCCGTAACTGGCATACCCTAACCCTAAAAAAATATCAGTACATTTGTCGTGCATTTATCCTGGTTTTGTAGAAAATCCGGCCATATGACCGGACACCTCCCAAGCACGGAGAGATCAAAGCAAAAAGGATTATTGTAGGTTGGATATTGGTGATCATTACGTAATAAATATAAAACTTACCATATTTCTACTTTTCATAAGCTCGTCAATTGCTTTCTTCTTCGGTAGGACTAAGGCAGTGCGCGCCCTCTGTAGCGACCCGATGAGGCATTGGATTATATGCAACACTTCTTCCGAAGATCTGCGGATGAAGATACTGAATGTCATTGTTGACATTTTAAAGACAGCAACGAAGAGATATAGCTCTCCTTTCGTAATCTTACTAATATTAAAAATATGATAATTTCTGTTTGTTGCTCAATCACGTCGGGACGGCTAAATGGATCGGGTTGAAATTCGGAACATAGTATGATCATAGTCTGGAATAGCGCATATGACACTTTTTAGTGTGGAAAAAATGAGAGAACGGAAACTAGGTGGGTAAAACCACGGAACGTTGCTAGTAACATCTAAGCGGTGGAATACGTAGCTTAGACGGGTAGATATATTATATTATCTTGACGTTTATTCTCTGATTTCAATAATTTAGGTGTCATAAATCAGTTTTTTCTAGCTCTACCGTAGATTACATTGTCGTTTAACATCCCCAGATCGTTTAACAATATTTTTAACATCTCCCTGATACATATCGTATGTTTTAGACTACTAGCCCACTCCTATCTAGTATTAACAAAGTATTTATTAATCTTTGACAGTATTTCCGATGCATTTTCACTGATAAATTGCCGTATATAAATTCAAAATCCCGGACATTCCGTCGATACCACAGATATCAGAGATCTAGATTTCTCGAGATTGGTTAATCTATACTAATATCATAAAGAGGAAAGATTTGTATTTTTGTATGTTACGAATAAATTCAAAAACTACTGGACCGATTTCAAAATAAATCTTTTGCCAATAGAAAGCTACATCATCACAGAGTAACAGGCTATGTTTATCACGAAAAAAAGTGTGATATCCTCGGAAATTTTAACAAAAACCAACGCAAGGTAGAATAAAAAAGACATAAAATGGCTTTCATTTCTTACGCTGCGGAAAGTACTAATGATAGACCAAAACAATGTTCTACTTCAACAATATTATAGAACGTATTAAAATCTACAAAAACCCTCGCGAGACCTGAGATGTCTAACTACAGGAATTACGTCACTAGAGCTACTTTTTAACCCCCGGCCAAAAAAAGGGGTGTTATAAGTTTAACGTCGATGTCTGTGTGTGTGTCTGTCTGTGGCACCGTAGAGCTCAAACGGATGGGCCGATTTCGATGCGGTTTTTTATTTGAAGGTTAATATCCGTGCGGATGTTCTTAGCTATGCTTGGTTAATATCGATTCAAGATGGCCGCCTCCACAAAATGGCGGACAAAATATTTCTTCACAACCTACCTCAATATGGGTATCAAATGAAAGGGCTTGACTAGTAAAATACAACACATAATAACAAATTTCAAATCCAAGATGGCCGCCACCACAAAATGGCAAATTGTATTATTTTTTTGCTACCACAACATGGGTATCAAATGAAAGGGCTTGACTAGTAGAATACTTTGCACTATGACAAATTTCAAATCCAAGATGGCCGACACACAAAATGGCGAAATACATTTCATTTTTCACAACTCTCTTAATATGGGTATCAAATGAAAGGGCTTGACTAGTAGAATGTTGTACAGATAACA
Organism: Ectropis grisescens; assembly: GCA_017562165.1. NCBI lineage: Eukaryota > Metazoa > Arthropoda > Insecta > Lepidoptera > Geometridae > Ectropis > Ectropis grisescens. Next base: position 10,058,975 of record CM029776.1, on the reverse strand, counting down.
AATCGGAGGAAGTCGGGGGTTAATCAAAGTTTTTAATTTTGTTCTTGTTTACATTTTAAAATTAGATTAAAATGTCTATCAAATTCAGACCATGTCATCCACACATTTGTATTAATTCTTATCCAAATAAATTATTTCTTATTCAAAACTTTTAATACCTATTGATTACTTTTTGAATTATTGAAGTCGGGCATTCCATTCAAAAGATATTACGAAATTAAAAGTGTGCCGTCAGTGACGAACCTCATGTGAAACTAAAATTAAAACTACCCACAGGACAAGCCTAGCTTAGTGTGGGTGTTTTTGAAATTATGGGCATTTTGTATTAAACTAATAGATAAGATATCTCTGTACTTCTTATGCTTATTTGTTATTTTAGTTGAAATAAATTTGATTTGATTTGATTAAAAATATCAATCCTATCAAAATCCGGCGCAGCGCGGCGCGGTGGACACCGAGGCACGGGAGATAAGTGTTCGCAGCTATGAATTTGGAAGCCGCGCGTCTACTAATTCGCGCGGTCGGCTCGCTACGTAGTGGACGCAAATGATATTAAATATTAAACATTTTTTCGTAACACTTTTTTATGTTCCAATCAAAAAGTTCTTTTCAGAATTACTTTTATATAGGTTTATTTATTGTTATTGATTAAGTTTTCTCGCTCTTTCTACATAGTATTACATTAAACTTATTCCATTTGTTTCCTCACGATGTATTCTTTCACCGTTTTAAGTTAGAGGCATTGCGCACATGAGTTCGAAAAAACTGTGATGCGCGTGTAATTTGAGCTGGGGGGCTCTGGATCGGCAGTCGCCGTTCTGCCGATTAGACCAGCCGAAACTTATGAGGGATATAGGTCATCCCCAAAGGCCCCCTTTACCCTACCTACTAAAGTAGAATAAAACGGAGCATTAAGGACTACGAAGATGTGAAGATCAGAAATCTAGCTGTGTCAATAGATTCACTAAGCAGCCCACTAAATATTCCCACCACTGGGACTCGGGGCCCTCTCTCGCAAGGCGGATTTTTAACACACATTTACAACCATTAAATATTTACTGATATAATTTTTGATTTGATGCGTAAAAGTAAAAGGGGAATAAAAACGACGCTAGACACGCCTAAAACTAAAACGTGTGCACGTAGGTATAACGTTTTTAGGGCTAATGATAAATATACCATAACAATTGAGGCATAACTGTTTTCGCAAAATTTGGCTACCACATATATACGAGGGTCAAACTGAAAGTTCTTAGAACTGGCCACTTATAAACAATATAATAAAAAAATAATTCTATAATTTGAAAATAGAACTCTTTGCCAATATTACTGAGTATATACTTCATTCATTTGTCATTTGTTTTACGATTTGGCGGCAAATTGAAAATTGTCTGTGTCACGTCAACATGAATATAACACGAGAAAATTTTCGTGCAATGATTTTTTATGACTTTCGATGTCATTTAAGTCAACAAGAAAGTTATGATAGACTACGATTGGCCTTTCACGATGAAGCCCCATCTCGTGTGACTGTTTACAACTGGTTTAATGAGTTTAAACGTGGTCGCACTAATCTCACTGATGATTTACGTGAGGGACGGCCTTCTACGGCGACGACTGAAGATAACATCTGTGTTGTGCGGCGTATGATAGAGACTGACAAAAGAGTGACCTATCAGCAGATTCGGACAAGCTTAGGCATCGGTATGAGTCAAGTGCACAAAATCCTACACGAACATTTAGCGGTCAGGAAGCTTTGCGCCCGGTGGATACCTCATAATTTGACTGAGGCTCAAAACTCCATCGTGTGGATTGGTGCCGTAAAATGATTGAAAGATTTAACGGAGGTGACTCAAATGCTGTGTTCGACATACTAACAGGTGACGAAAGCTGGATTTACTGTTATGATCCTGAAACCAAAAGACAATCTGCTCAGTGGGTGTTTCCTTTCGAGGAGTTGCCAACTAAAGTGAAGAGAGATCGAAGTGCGGGGAAAAAATGGTGGCCTCGTTCTTTGGAAGGATAGGTCATTTCGCAACAATTGTGTTAGAGGATCAAAAACAGTTTCTGCAGAATGGTACACTACCAATTGTTTGCCACTTGTCTTGGAAAAGTTCGAGAGAAACGACCTCGCAGTAGGATCCTCCTTCACCACGACAACGCCTCATCGCACACCGCCAAGCGAACGATCGACTATTTGGCGACATCAAACGTTGAATTACTGGGTCACCCGCCGTATAGCCCCGACCTCGCGCCTTGTGATTTTTATTTATTTTCAAAAATTAAAGAAAAACTTAAAGGAAAGCGGTTTATGAATGCTGAAGAAGCGGTGGCTGCGTATCGCGATGCCATTGAAGAGACCCCTAAGGACGAGTGGGCAAAGTGCTTTTCCCAGTGGTTCCATCGCATGCAGCGGTGTATTGACGTGAATGGACAATATTTTGAAAAGATATAATAAAACTAATAACTGGCTAATGTAATCAGTTTTTGATTTTCTAAGAACTTTCAGTTTGGCCCTCGTATAGCATAAATAAACATAACTTAGCATAATGTTTAAAAGCACACATTGAGAGAAGCATAGCAATACCAAAACATAATGATCAAAGAAAAATTGGTCCTATTAGGGCTTCGATCAGGAACGTACATTCCTGATCGAAGTATTAGGGTCTATCAATGAGATTCGACTCCGGGTGAGCTCCCGGAGCCAGAAGCTCTGTGGCCCCGAGTGTCACTTCTCCATACTCGACATACGCTCCGCTACGGAGGTCGCCGGCGTCTAAGCTTGGCTACGCTTGGCTCGCTCCTCTCATGACCTCCCTTGAACTTCTGCTCCCGCGTTTTTTTATAAAGTAAAGTAGGTAAAAAATATGCGTTTTAAATCATAAACAGATGATTGGGATTGTTTGTTTTGTCAAAAGCAGACTTGGTCGTATGTCCTACGCATGGCAAGTCTGCCAAGAGTGTGTTAAAATTTATAAGTGTAATAATATTGTTTTATACTTTCTATACTTATTTTCTATAATACCCGTGCGAAGCCGGGGCGGGCTGCTAGTATTATATAAAACTGAAGAGGTTTTTTTTTTGATCACGCTGATCTCAGGAACTATTACACTGAAGTAAAAAATACCTTTCACCGTTGGATATATGCGTGATCACTGAGTGCTTTAGGCTATATATTTTATATTATGTACCACGGGCGCAGCCAGGGCGAACAGCAAGTACAAATATATAAGTACAGAGAGTCTATTTGATAGTTAGTGGAACCTACTCGTATTAGAGGTTACTTTTAGTTGTAAGACTCTTGGCAGAGTCCGCCTGGGGAAGTACCAGGCTTTTGCCAGTTGTTCTACCGCCAAGTAGTAATGTGCAAACAAATGTGTGTTCCGGTTTGAAGGGCAATGTTTCTAGAGAAATTATAAGGCTTAGAGATTTAATATTTTTAAATTTCTTTGGGTGAAGAGCGTAGTGTAGTGCTAGGTAATGATTTGGACTCTTTATGGTCCAAAAGCTAGCTGTTTAAGGTAATATGTAGTGGTTCGAACTACTGCGCCTACTGTAAAAAAACTTGTAACAATTTATAAGGCACGATATTACAGATTGCAATAAGCTTCTAATGCTTTTTCTATGATCTCTAATGATGTCGGCGCGGGGCAATGTTTACCTAATATAGGCCTTCTTTACCGAAGTCTAGTCTAGCTCGCGTATTTGTCCGGATTTTACCCAGACGCTATTGAAAACGCGGCATATCATAATATTCACGGTAATCCCGGGAAACCCGGACGATTGGCACAACTATCTTCCACGGTATTTCATTTGAACTAAGGTCACATTAACGAGAGATCAGTTTAGAGCAGCGTATTTGCTTCCCAACTAATCGTTGGTGATTATACACGTAACGTAATTATACACGTTCTTGTTACGCTATTACTCTGCCGGTGCTTGTATTACGTCAGCTGCAATTTTAATTGTTCATTCGAAGGCAACTATAATAGTATAATATTATATTTATAGAGCGTCGCCGTGTTCCCGCCGTTTCCAGCAAATGTTCCGTAATGAGTTTAGGGCCGAAAATGCGTGATGCGATCGCCCGCGCGGTTTGGGGGGCATCCACAACTTATGACACACGAATGTCATGATTTTTATACCCCTCCCCTTGTCACAGTTGGACACATTTTTTAGACCTCCCCCTACCTAGTGCGACGTATAACGATATTGCAATTTTCGTTAAAATTTAGTGTTGTAATAGTTATGTAGATACGAAATACGATATTTTAAAAAATGTGACGTCATAAAATTTGAAATCCCTCCCGACACTTATCACACTTTATCGACCCCCTCCTTGACGTGTGACGTGAGTTATGGATGATATCCATACAAATAAAAGTGGTCAAGTGCGAGTCGGGCTCGCCCATGAAGGCTTCCGTAGCAGCAAGTAACATAATACAAAAGTTCTTGTACTTCGTTGTTACTTTAATCAGTGTTTTAACAATAGTCAATTTATGACGTATTAAAATAAAACTACTTACTAGATATCATTCAAACCAATTTTCGTTGATAGTTTACATGGTAACGTACATCATATACTGTTTATAATTTTTGTCATTCTCTTATTTTAGAAGTTACAGGGGGGGGGGGACTTTTTACCACTTTGGAAGAGTCCCTCGCGCAAACTATTTAGTTTAGAAAAAAAATATCTTAGAAACCTCAACATCATTTTTGATGATAGATACCCCACACGTAAGATATTAATCAAAAACATTTTTTGAGTTTCAGTTCTATGTTTGGGACACACCCATAAAATTTTGTTTTTTTTTCTATTTATTGGTACAAAATCTTAATGCGGTTTACAGATTACGTCTACTTACCAAGTTTCAATAGTATAGCTTTTATAGTTTCGAAGAAAAGTGGCTGTGACATACGGACGGACGGACAGACAGACAGACATGACGAATCTATAAGGGTCCCGTATTTTGCCATTTGGCTACGGAACCCTAAAAAAGTCCCGCGCCTTTGCACGCGCGTGTCAGTTTTGTATGGAACCGCGAGGGCGACCGCGTCACGCAGCTTCGGGCCTTAGTTGGTAAAGTCTGACATAACCCGACTGTCCCCTTTCGGGGGCGGGTAGGTATGCGTAAATATATTTCCTCCACGAAGACCGAATAACAGTATACAGTGATTCTATGTATGATACTTTACTATAAGACGATGAGATGACTCCTAATATTCTTCCGTATTCATGTCACCATGGGCGTTGTAACGTAGTAGTCCGAACGTAGTAGTAATCCGAACAGTTGTCAAGAAGATTTAGATAACGATTAATTGTGATATATAATGTTCTCAATACAGGTTTAAAATTTTTAAAATGTTAAAAACTAAAAATGTAGGTAATTTTTAAATATAATACGAGTCTAAGACATTTATTGTTAGACATGGAATATTGATAAAACATTTTACGCAATTTTATCTTATAATCTGTCGTATATAGAGCTCATAAATCTAAATATGTGTGTGTTAATCCAATCATTGGCGTCAAGTACCCAATAGGTAATCTTATGAGCATGTAATCTTAAAGGTTCTTGGAAACCAATCAATTTATTGATATCATTATACAAATATTACTTAGCATCTTAAAGGTATTAAATCTTTTATCTTTGATGGAGTTGTAAGTTGCCAATATTGTTTTAGCTAATAACAGTAGAGCTTTTGTTGTAACGTAACGCAATTTTTAAAGACTTTATTTATACCTCCTCTCTTTCCCCCTTGTAATGCACCTTAACATTTTTAACACCCTTCCTCTCTCACTCTCTCACTCTCCGTAAACATTACATGACATCCAAGGGATTGATTTTACTTAAAAGACACCACACAAGTTGCCAACAAGGAAGTTTTTAAGTAAAATAATACCTCCATGACGCACCGTAACGTCTCACAAGACCTTCTCTACCCCAAATCGCGTTATGTAATACTTGAACGACCCATCACAGGCTGTAAGAGTTTGTTTAGTAGAGTGGACAATGTTTAACGTTTGAGAGTGAGAGCATGATATAGCGTAAAGAATGTAATCAATGTTCGAGGTTAAGATGATGATGATAACCAAATCTTTTGAGTAGATCTTTGTAAAATTTTACAAATTAGTACAAAAAGATGTAACTCTGTGAGTCATATTTATATTTAAATTAAATAAAACAGTCATTATGAAAAGGACAAATTGGACAAATTTCCAAAAAAACCTTTTACTGTTGGATATGTTTGTGATCCCTGAGTGCTAAAAGCTATATATCATATTACTAGATGTCCGCGCCGGCTTCGCTCGTGGTACATATATAGCACTCACCCGTACATATCCAACGGTGAAAGAATTTTTGAAATCAGTTCCGTCATTCCTGAGAATTTCGCTTTCAAACAAAAAACCTCTTCAGCTACCTGCTACGCCACTTGTCGGAAATGGGTCGTACCAACTCAGATTTAGAACGTCAAAGCACGGTACGAAAACTCTCAAAGAGGAATATTTTTTCCTTATTTTGTTACATTTTTGATTCATGCTGCGCTTCTATTGATAGTAGCGTTATGTTCTATAGCTTATAGCCTTCGTCGATAAATGGACTATCCAATAGAAAAAGAATCTTTCAATACGGACCAGTACTTCCCGAGATCCTAGCGTTCAAACAAACTCTTCAGCTTTATAATACTAGTATAGATGTACCACGGGAGAGGCCAGGGCAAACTGCTAGCAGATATATAAAAAGTGAATCAATTGACAACTAGATAAACTATTTTTTACAAAAAAATAAACCGACTTCAACACCACAAATAGACACTCAAAAGCGAAAAATAATTTAATGTAGGTAATTATTATAACCTCTACTCACTCATCCATATGAAGTCGGTGCCAGGCTAGTTAAAAAAGTTAGCAGATATACTATGTACGAGGTAGTAAGTAAGTAGGCATAGGTAAGTAGTATCTATCTACTACCTGTTAGATTTGGCTGGCACCGACTTCATATAGATGAGTGAGTAGAGGTTATAATAATTACCTACATTAAATTATTTTTCGCTTTTGAGTGTCTATTTGTGGTGTTGAAGTCGGTTTATTTTTTTGTAAAAAATAGTTTATTTTACCCTTTTTAGTGCTAAACAAGTTTTCACTAATGCATTTACACGATTTCGTGTTGAGATCTCAATACATGAATTAAACCCAAACACTGGGTAGTTCCTGTAAACCGTTAAGAAATTCCCTTGACTGTCCTTTATCTTCATCATCAGACCACTAATGACAGTCACAACCCATCTATGTAAAAAGCTCTCATCAATACAAATTCATCGAGCCCAAACACAAGGTAACTACTATGTACCGTCGAGGAGTTCCCTCGACCGTCTTCCCGTTCCCTCATCAGATCGACTCCAGACCATCTTTAAACTATACTGCTTTAAAATGCTCAAGCAAAAACTTAACTAACGCACTAGTCATCTTTACAATTTTCGAAAGTTATCCTCGATTTGTCTAGGATACCATCATCAGATCCTGGTTTCCTTATCATGGTACCACCCTTGGAATATCTCCTATACAACAAAAAAAGAATCATCAAAATCGGTTCATAAACGACGAAGTTATCCGCGAACAAACATAAAAAAAAAAAAAAAAAGGAACATACATACGGTCGAATTGAGAAACCTCCTTTTTTGAAGTCGGTTAAAAATTAGCTCCAAGTCAACTAAGACTACCAATTTAATAATATACTTTGGCTCCAGGCATTTTATAGGAGATTATTCCAAAAATATTACATCTAAAGATAAACCATTGCAAGGTTGTAGTGTGTTTACATTCAGTGATGGATAACCTTGTCTCAGCAACAATTTAAATAACAGTGTAATAGAGACTGAACATGTTAGACATGGTAGTGAATGCAAAGTAGATATTCAATAAATATATGAGAAAATAAAAGTATGTACAGACATACTTTTAGGTCACATGTTACCCTATTTTATGTATGCTATTTTTCCATCTGTACATATAATAAACTTGAAGTGTTTGTTTGTATATGTCATATTATGAGCTTTTCACTAAATACATATGACTAAAGATATTTTGATTGGATTTGAAAGTACATATATATATTATGGTTATTTACATATAAAAAAGTATCTATAGATTGATACCTAAACCTAAACCAAATAATTATAAATATAAAGTTCACAATTTGGTCTTATTTTTTTTTCTTGTATGTACATAGATAAATAATGTCATATGATAGCTCCACTAATAGTGAAAAGATTTTGATTACTTTTATTTAATAGATAATACTTCAGATTATATACATACATTTCATTGAAAACCATGAGGTGGTTTTTGAAATAACAACTAAAAACTAAAATTTGCTTAGCTTTATCATCATGTGTGTTTATAATTTACTCATGATTTGTACAAATAAATGATCTTTATCTGTACCTGGAAGAGATATTCATACATTTCACAAAAAAATATGAAATTAGTTTAGTGACTTTAATTAATTAATTGTAATTGGTTTCCGTTTTTTTAGAGAATATGAAATTATTAGGTTTAGTAAAAATTGGCCGGAGTGAACATTTTCAATCAAAATCATGTTGCAAAAGAGTGTACTGACTTCAAAAATTATAGAAAATATATGTATTATGACTGTTCTAGCTGCCTCAGCAAACTTTGTTCTACCAAGTTCATGTTAATGACATCATGGCCATTCGGAATGGTTAAATTATTTGGATACTTGTACAAAAATACTAGAATGAAGATTAAAAATTGGGACAGTGGCAGCAGGAGTATCAAAAATACTTTCAAACAACTTATTGTCATACCAAACAAATATAAGTACAATGAAATGTCCTAAATACAGTCAACAGCAATAAACTAACAGAATACATTTTTATGTCACAAAATTTAGCAACATCTAATAAGTTTGAAGTTAGAGATTACTAAATTCACAATATCTACTTACATTTTCAAGTCCCAGAACAAGTTTAATATTCACATTCTATAACTTATTCCCCCTAAATACAGAATTGGTTTAGGAAAGGAAGCAATTTAAATTTCTTATCAGGGATCATTTTACTGAAAAGTTAGGGATAGTGCTTTTAGAGATATTACCTGAAGACATAGTGTTTGTCCACATTGTCAATATATCCAATAGCCTGCTGAAGGTGGTTCGCCGCATCCTGAATCTGCTGCAACTTCCATGGCCCATCCTGGTTTATGGATGTGCGACATATTGTGTGCATTTGTCTTAGAACTTTAAAACTGATATCCTGTAAAATAGAAAAATTAATGCAAAAAAGAAAGTGTGTCACACCCATAAATTATTGTATTTGCAGAGACTGCCTAGTGAAGTACCACCAAGTATGATGTTCTTTGCTAGTTATAATACCACCCAGCAGGAACATATTTATGTTAGAAGGACAAATATTACAATATTACAAGAGAAATTACAGGGCAATGAGATTATTATATCATCATATCCCTGAGTAACAATAGTAGTTCACTGCTAGGCAGGTGTATGGAATTTTCATGTCAAAATAGCTATATGACTCAGTACTTATATGGGTAGGCGCGTTGCTTTCCATAAGGCACATGTCCTGCTTGTCTTTTCACTTTATAATAAATATAAGAGAATAAATTTGGTAAAAGGTAGACTTACAGCATGTGTAATACTATCTCCAGTCAGAGTTACAATACATTTCAACTGTTCAGGTTGCGATGTGAGTATGAACTTATCCTGTTTCTGACCTTCATTACCATATAACGGTACAGGGAACCTGTGAGCACATTCCTGAAAGAGATTGAACTCAATTTAACATAGTGCACAGTGATTTATTTCTTAGACTTGTTTTCCGGATACGCACCACTAAAACCGAATGTAGTTGATGTAAAATAGCGTGAACTTCTTCGCGTAGCACCCATTCAAACTCTTCCTTCTGAAATAATCCATTATGAATACACAAATTAGGTTCAATCTTCGCTCAATGGGAAAATAGTCTTAATTCTTTGGTCCCGACAATATTTGTATCAAAACGTACCAAGTTAGCCGCTTCTTCCTTTTCGTTATCACACACATATTTGGATAAATCGAACTTAACAGGACGATTATTAATTTAATGGGCAAAAAATTGATAATTCTGTTCACGATAATTAACAATTCGGATTCTGAATATTCTGATTGAAGAAGATTGAGGGGTGAAGGAGGGGACCATTCAAAGAGAGGGGATTAGATGTCAATGTCTAATGTCAGTATGGACATTTGTTTCTTATTTTTTTTAATTTATCACGTTTCACAATTAAGAACATTTTACATAGAGGGGAGCGGTTTTTGTAATCAGCTTTAGCTACAGGCCCGTGAACAAAATTTAAGGGTTGATACATCAGGAGATCTATGTAGGTTGATAGAAGGGTATATATATAGATATACATATATATAGATATACATATATATATATATATGAAAATATATATATATATATATATATATATCGATTCAGCAATATGCCGTCACTTGTAAGCTGACCAACTGAGTGCAGTTGAAGAGGGGGGGTTCTAAACCTCGATAATTTCTCCTTGTCGCATGATTTTTGTACGGCATTGCGAAATAATGTATTAGAAGAGGTATTGAAACTGTATGTAACCAAAGCCGAACATAATCAAATAACCAAATTTACTCTGTAAATCGTTGGAAAATCATGATATTTTTTCACAAACTAGTAAAAAAAAAATTTGTTGCCTGTAAAGTCGGTATACGGGCGAAAGTTTTACGTGACAACGACTTTGAGTGGTAAAATAATTTTACGGAAGGTACGCGTGCCTTTCACTTTTTATGTCTGTCTCTCTCGCTCTTAGGCGGGCTAACCATGCCCGAGTGGAAGGGACGCGTGCCTCTCACTCGCTCTCGTTGTGAGCGCATAACGTGAGCGGAGCGTGACGCAGTTTCTTGAAGTGTCACCCGGCAAACCAATTTATAAGACGTTGTCACGTCAAAAATTAAAATTTATGACTTACATAGTTTCAATACCTCTTCTAATTTATTATTCCGCAACGCCGCGCCGTACAAAAATCATGCGACAAGGAGAAATGATCGAAATTTACAACCCACCCTCTTCAACTACACTCAGTTGGACAGCTTACAAGTGACGGCATAGTTCTGAATCTTATTACTTTATGCCCTTCTATCATCCTACATAGGTCTTCTGGTGTATCATAATTATAATGACCCATAAATTTTGTTCACGGGCCTGCAGTCTATTTCGCCCTCAGGTCAAGTATCATCAAAGAAAGGTTTCGCCACGACGACAACCACCATTTTAATTTCTAACCAACTACCAAAAAAGAGGAGGTTGTCAATTCAACCACAATCTTTTTTTTCTCTTTATGTATGATACCTGACATCTCGAGAACGCCCGAACCGATTTCCATGTACTTATCTTTTTTTGTTCGGATGGGTATGCTACCCGAATGGTCCCATTTGGTCCCGTATACATTTTATTGAATCGGCTGGATGGTATTTGAAATAAGAACAAACAAGAACAAAATTAAAAATTTTGATTAACCCTCGACTATCTGGGATTTGTTATGTGTACAATATTCTACTAGTCAAGCCCTTTCATTTGATACCCATATTAAGGGAGTTGTGAAAAAATAAATGTATTTCGCCATTTTGTGGTAGCGGCCATCTTGGATTTGAAATTTGTCATTGTGCAAAGTATTCTACTAGTCAAGCCCTTTCGTTTGATACCCATATTGAGGTAGTAGTGAAAAATATAATATAATCCGCCATTTTGTGGCGGCGGCCATCTTGAATTTGATTTTTTTTATAGTGTATATACAGTATTCTACTAGTCAAGCCCTTTCGTTTGATACCCATATTGAGGTAGGTTTTGAAGAAATATTTTGTCCGTCATTTTGTGGCGGCGGCCATTTTGAATCGACATTAACCAAACATAGCTAAGAACATCCGCACGGATATTAACCTTCAAATAAAAAAAACCGCATCGAAATCGGTTCATCCGTTTGAGCTCTACGGTGCCACAGACAGACACACACACAGACAGACAGACAGACAGACAGACAGACAGACAGACAGACAGACAGACCGACAGACAGACAGACAGACAGACAGACAGACATCGACGTCAAACTTATAACACCCCTTTTTTTGGTCGGGGGTTAAAAACTAAAATTCGCATAAAATTTTGTTTCTGTCAAGACGAAATTTCGTAAATGCATTGTTGAAACTTGTTTTGCACTGGCACCGACTTCAAATAGACGAGTGAGTAACGCTTATAATAATTATTTTTACTTATTTTTCGCTTTTGAGTGCATATTTGTGGTTTTGAAGTCGGTTTAATTTTTTGTATAAAAAGAGTTTAGGTATTAACCTGTTTCTTAAGTTATTATGAATCACGTCGATTCTCAAGTGGAATCGAGTTGACATTCGGAAAACAGTATGTAGGATTTAGTCTGAGAGTTTCATCCAATGAAACATCGAGTTTCCGGAGCAAAATATAAACGACTTACCTAGTCAATGTTCAGATTTTTATAGATTTCTCAAAAACTATGGCTCCGATTACTAAGATACGGCTAGTTTAGTCTTGAAAACGATAACTACCGATCCGGAGCCCTCCTGGTTTAAATCCCATGCGTACCATTATCCCTTCAAAGTCATGCCCGTAATGCCTCTAATTTAAAAACGGTTCGTGCCTTCAGGCAACCATCGCGGGAAAGAAAACCTTTGAGTATTTACCATAGAAGAATGCAAGACATTTGGCTTGCTGACAAACTTTCACAATTTTTACGAGGCGTGAGGGGAATACACATATTTGTAAACTTGAACTCACACAAGAGCAACAAATCTCTGTATGCACCTCAGAAAAAGGGTACTAAGACAAATGCTAGGAGGGCAATGCGCAGGACGGATATATCTTTCTGACTTCTTTTCCCCTCGAGTGTCTAGCTCCCCTAAGTTCCCCCACATGAGGAAGGAAGAATTCATAATGATAACATTGGATACCGATGTTACGACGATGACTTGAACGCTCAATTTGACGCCCCCTGAGGCGTGCTACCCGGGGCACGGGCCCTGGCTTGCTCCCCTTCCCTCCCCAGATCCGGGGCTGGCCAGCAGGGGTCAGCGTGGGCGATTATGGCTTATGGCCTTGACTCTATCTATGCGACAGAAAGCCTCGAGGTCCAGCAGAAGTAACATTTAGTGGGCTACTTATGTGCTGAACCGATTATAACAACATTTAAAAGGGACCGCTTAAAAATTAGGACCTTCTCCTTTTTGAAGTTGGTAGCGAAGAAAAGAGAGCATTTTATCTTAAATGGAAAATTTCAATTTTACAAAATACCTACGGCCAGAATAGCGCCCATTTAAAAAAAAATCTATGTGTGTAAAAGTAGTAGACCAAAAACTATTCCACCGCAGCGTTCACAAATGTTCACAAATGAGATCAATTTTCATCTTTGTGGATTTGTTGTCACAGGTTTTATTTTAGTTTTTTTTGAGAATTTTTCTTTCGATATGCCATGACATAATTATAAGGTTATAAGTTCATTAGGGCCACCATCCATACCAAACCATCAGTGTTTAAACCAACCAAAACAGGTTTAATTTCAACCACCACAAGTATTTGTGTGACAAAAAATAATTGTATTCTATTCTATACAATTTTTTTTTTTGATGTGTTACAAACATCTTTAGTTGAGGACATAGAACAGAAAGGGGTAAAACCGATAAAATACATACTTTAATGGTACTGATCTCAGTGTATCTTTTTTGATGAAATGAAAACTTCTTATGGCGCTCCATAAGCCGCTGTGCCGCTGTTTTTTACTAGATTTAATTTAAGACGTTCCATTGTAATGAATTTTACATATTATCTTACACCCATCTACGAGTACAATTTCTTATCATTTCCCTTTCATACATTATGCACTGAATTCAACTTACTCTTTCATACTTACACTTGTCTCGCAACTATGCTCCTCTTTCACACTAACACGTTACCTACATTCAAAAGCTAATTTTCTTAAGTAAGTATTGCAGTTAGTGTCCGACCGAAAGTTCGGTTTCGGTTTCGGTTTCGGCCGAGTTTCGGCCAAAAATCAAGTTTCGGCCACAGTTTCGGTTTCGGCCAAAATCGGCCGAAACTTTTTGCCGAAACCGAAACTTAACAAGTTCAAGCACGTTCACGATCGCCTAACTTTGTTTTCCGCGGCAACGCTTTGACGGACGCTGTCGGCCCTTTTCGGGAATTATCGTGCTCCGTTCGGATAGTTCTGTAGCAACCAGCGATGCCAACCGTACGAGGTTCCTCGTACAAATACGAGATTTGTAGTCTTTCGTACGAGGTACGAAGACACTATTAATTAACCTCGTACAAATAAGAACGAGATTATGATATTGCTATTATAAAATAGTGAAAACTAGAGCCATCTATCAGAACTTGTAAGGGCTTACAAGAATTCTTACTGATTTCTTATCTATCCTATTATGATATATATTGTGTTTCCATTTCATGCCCTAATTAAGGCAAAATAATAGGTAAAATGCACCAAATTTCAGTGTTTTAATAAATTATATACTTGACCACGTGAGTTTCGGTTTCGGTTTCGGTTTCGGCCGAAACTGAAGCCACGGCCGAACGTTCGGTTTCGGTTTCGGTTTCGGCCAGAAAATCAGTTTCGGTCGGACACTAATTGCAGTATACTCGTGTAGCTTACATACCTACACAAACAAAAATCGGTCTTGTTTCTGTAAACGATAATATAAAATCTTATATTATAAATGCGAAAATAGCTGTGTCTGTCTGTCTGTCTTTACCGCTTAAATCACTCAGCTGATTTTGATTATCGCAGAAAAGGGGTTGAAGGTAGTAGTGTATTTAGACACTTGACATGAAGCAATCCATTCGATATACATTAAAGTAACGCTGTCTGTATGTTATACTTTCACACCTAAACAACTGAAACAATTCTGATGAAATTAATTAAAAATGTTTTGATATGAGCGGTTTTAGTAAATATAAATTTGTTTTGTATTATTTAATTATTTTTTTCAAAATTAAGTACCTTTAAAAATACTGCTTGAGTTACCTTTAACATTTAATATTCATTTCACGCGGACAAAGTCGCGGGTAAAAGCTAGTTTATCAATTTTACAGAAAAAGATTGCGCTGACTTTCTAATCAGTAACCTGATTCCTAACGCTATCAGATTGATCGTGACACGGAATCAAACCTCTCGGAAAAAATACAAACCGCCTAATGTAATCCGGTTCTTGTGATGGATTGGCTCTAGTGAACAGTGACCTTTATTTGACTTTATTTTCTAACCAATAAAACAACAGACTAAATGTGTCTTTCTATTTCTTTGTACTAAATGGTTCTCAGTATCTAAAACTAAATAGTAACATATTGTATGGTGTTTTCAACCTGTAGTCGAATAAAGCAATTTCTAATTTAATCCAAAATGTTCCCAAGTAATATGGAAAGGTTTTACGAAGGCATAGAAAACTGGTGTCGTGATAAAGGATATATAGCAGGGTATATCGCAACAGTTTTTACATAAATCCAATACATTAAGTAAACATGATCATGCATAGTTTAATAGACACTATGCTTACCATTGAGTTGTTTTTAAACGAAAACTCCAACATCGTTTCTTGTATTATAAGCATTAATGTTGCACAATACGTCACTTGTATAGCTACAGTTATGCTGCTATTACGCATGTTGGTGAGCTGAACTCACATGATATCAAAGACGTCGAATAAAAATTCGAAATCTATGTATGATACCATCCATACATACGAGTAAAGCAAGTAACGCACACGTCCTGGACTGATACTTTGACGCTGCTTAAGGTACAACTTCGCGACGCATGACTCGCGACACGTTTCTCGGTCTCGGCGCGAACTGGCACCCATACAATTTCATAACATTAAGTGCCTGTCGCGGTCTCCGGTCGCGGTCTCGTGTCGCGGTGTCAGCGCGAAAGTTGTACCTTCACGCTGCTATTTTAAGTCATGTCGGCATTGACTCATATGTTATTGAAATCATTGCATGTCAGTAATTTGAAACCATGCGATTATTATTATTACCATGTAGGTACAAATCATGTCCAAAACAAAAAAATCATAGTCAGGCGCCGTCTTTTGAGGCAAGTTTTTGTCTCATCGAAAATTTCGAAAAGAACTCACATCCATTCAGTACCCTGATTCACAACGCAATCGGATAGATATCGACACGCAATCAAATCCCTCGGTCTTTGTCTTATTAGTTTTGTGACTGAGACTAGATAGTTATGCCGTGCCCGAATCGTTCCGACTGCGTTGTGTATCAGCACACAGGAATTAAAAAAAAACTTTATACGGCATTTTACGTCTTTAGATTTACAACCTCCAGAGCTGTAAAAAAAACATACAGCCGAATAGAGAACCTCCTCATTTTTTAAGTCGGTTAAAAAAGGTAATTTGAATGATACAATACGGTTATTTTTAATTTTCAGAAAATCTGGCCGTCATATGAAGTTTCCTTATACGTTTTCTGCCAAAATTGCTCAATTCCCATTATTCTATTACATGAAAAAGAATTGGATATGGATGTATTATCCTGGCGGGTGGTTGGTGGGCTTATATTTCTTTAGTAAGATACATGCTGTTGTGAATTCTGATGCAAATAAGAAGAATTGGGCAGACACTCAACGAAAGTTTGCTGAACAAGAGGCACATCATTGACAATTTTTTTTGCATTTTTTGGACACGAGTTTTTTATTTCATTGTGACACTATTTAAATTATCGTGGACGTGTACAACATGTAATGCACATTCTGAGTTGTAAAAAGATATTAAAAATATAAAAGGCGTTTTCAACATTCTTATATTTCGAGATTGGTCGTATAAAAAAAGTCGGACGTACTCTCGCTAAAACAAAAACTGTGTCCATCGAGTTGGCCACATAATATGCACGTGTGCGCTGTCACATATAGGCTGACACGCTCACATCAGTGTTTTCCATCTAGAAATTCTAACGCATTTCTAAATGCCATGAACATGGGCGTGGCCATGACCATGGCATATGGAATGTTTCCGGTTTTACCTATTTTCAAAAGTAAGCTATTAAATTCTGAGTTATAAGTTTTCACTTGACTGCCAATTTTTTGTGTATGTTACCTGATGTCGGCGTCATAGTCTCTCTATCATCATTATTCTTCGCATCCTTCGGCTGTGGGCATACCGGCGGGTAGTATCCACTTGCGTCACTTTCGGCGACTCACGTTTACAATACGGGTGTCAAGTTACCTAAGTGCGTCTGTTTACGCTTCAGCATATTATGAAGTGCCGCGTTATTTATACCTGTTTAGGCCCATTATTCTCAAGAGCTTTTCAAGACGCTTCTGGCGGTATCGTTTGTTTTAATATATGTGCTTGAAATGTAAACATTTTGACACTTGTGTCGGATTTTTTTCGAGTTCTTAAGTGTTCTAGAGCTATCAGATCTTAAATTATCAGGAAGACATAGTGATTTTATATTTTAATTTATTATATACGATATAACAAACACGGAAAAACAAAAAAAATGTATAGCATAAATTGTTTTTTTTTGTATTTTTCAATACTTCGAGACCATTTTCTCGCCAATTTTTTTTTGAAGTTATACTTCTTTAGGCGCGTTATGAAAAAATGATGAGAGTGAAATTTTAAGATGCGCGCGCACCTGTGACACAAAATTAACAGTATGAAGTCGTCTGCTTAAGGTGGTTCGATTTTCAAATTTTCATACTAATCTATTTGACCATTCATGGGCGACGAGAGTATATCAATGTGTGAGTGAACACAGATAGTGTCGTACGGGTGTACGGTTGCCGCTACTAGGCATAGAATACATAATAATAATTATACGGCGAAGACGCGCGACGTTGCCAGCTCGTGACATACGCGGGTAACGCGCTGTTGCCGCTCTTCTCTGTCAACTGTCAACTTTGCTCCGCTGGCTCAGCTCAAGAATCAAATAAATTATTGAAAGATTGGACAATGTATTGCCAGTATTTGAATGTTATATATTGGATAAATTTTCGGTGGCGATAAATTTAATAAAATAAAAGAAGTATAACTTCTCACGCGCGTACGTAAGTACACGCACCCATTTTTTGTTTTTTTTTTTTAATTTAACGATTTTTCTATATGAACGGACTTTAATTTTGACGTGGTTTATCTCAAAATAAAGACGGTTGAAGCAGATGCCATTAAACCCAAATTAATGGGTATACCTTCTCAAATAAACATACCAAAATATATTTTTTCCCGCCAAAAGCCCGACCGCAATGTTAATTTCGTAAATGTTCGTCTTCCGATGTATTATAGTTAACGAAGTGTATCAAGCGGGTATTAGATGAAAACACGCAAACACAATGGAATTTATTAAGCACAGGTAACAAAGTTCGTCTTATCGCTAAGCACGTATCGTAGAACGCACGATGGTTCAAGCTCAACCACTTTGGCCGACTGCCGCACAAGAAGTGTGTAGTGCGCTCCGACTCCTCTCGGCCGGGGGAATGTTGACTCCATCAAACGCCGACAGATGGCGCCTGCGTTCCGCGTTGACGACGATATATATAATATATTTATTTTTGTTCGAATGGGTATGCGTCCCGAATGATCCCATATAAATTTTATCGAAATCGTCCGGATGGTTTCACAAAAGTTGTGAAACTCGACCCTGACAACACGAAATTGGATGTCTAAATGCATTAATGAAAACTTGTTATAAAAAATATATTATTTACATAGATATGTAAACTAACATTTCTGATAAGGTTTAGTCTCTGACTTTTGACAACCGTTCCAGCTAGGGTCTATCACTGAGATGCGACAAGACTAGGTGGAGTCGTAGTGCTCCGAGTCGGATCTGGGTTCTATGTAACCTAACCGGTCCGATTTGGTTACTTAAAAACTCAAATATTAAAATCGGTTCATTCGCACTAGTTCCATTGCTTTGTTCCATGATGGAACTACTGCGAATTTTTATTCGCATTAGTTCCATTTATTCATAAAGTTGAAATGATGGAACTACTGCGAATACTCAAATTAGGGTTCATTCGCACTAGTTCCATTGCTTTGTTCCATGATGGAACTAGGTACTGCGAATGTTTTTTCGTGTTAGTTCCATTTAGGTCATATGTATAAAGATGAAATGATGGAACTACTGCGAAGGTACTCATATTAGAATTCGCATTTGTACCATTATGTAAATTATACATGAATAGGTTAAGAGAAGCATACAACTTCTGAAATACCTCAGCATGTTTGGTTACTAATTGAATTTAGGTCAACATTATTAACAACATACTCTACCACAATTATTAACACAACAACATAGCCAACATTACGGTTATTTAACAATAAAAATTACGAAGTACTTGGTGAAAATCTGACCTACGGCCCCAGGAGTATAGGTCATATTAGTTAATGCATATTAGGAGTAGTTGAGCAAAAAAACAAAACATTGGCTCAAATTAAACGTACTTTGTGATACGGCCGCCATAATCAATAACGTAAAATACCTACATAATTATGTTATAGAGTACAATAATACTGGGTGACAGAGCATTGCTTAGTTTAAACACTGAGTATACTTAGATACAGATAAAGGGGGTTGCGGTCTATTTGGACTGAATGTTATATTGTACTAAAACCGTAATGAACAAACCTTAAAATGACCTTTTCCCATAATTACTGATTTTCGAAATGTCTTTGATGTGTAATGTCCGATAATCATTATGTCTGACGGGACATGTACAATCAGGTGCAACATCAGTACTTAATGCTGGAGTATGTTATACCAGTGCATCCTCACTCGCTCAAGGTCGCGCGGTTTTAGCCTACAGCTAGACCGCTCCTCGCACGGAACAAGTGCCAGGCGGTTGTCGAACGCACGTCTGAGCGCTCGCGCAGCACGTTTCCCGCGCAAAATTACGTCGCCATATATTGTGCTGTTTATGGATGCACGAGTCAAAAAACAAAGAAATATCATTTTTTCCTAGTTGTACAAAATATACCATTATTTTTTATATTTTTCTGCTAACCGTACAAAAAGTACGGGACATTATAAAATACCTTGTAATCGAAGCTGGTTGTATGTATTAGTGTAGGTAAGTACATTAAAATATGTTACATATTTATCAAACAACATTTAGACGATCAAGTAGAATAGAATAAAAATTCGCAGTAGTTCCATCATGGAACAAAGCAATGGAACTAGTGCGAATGAACCGAATAAAAACAGTCAAAGCATACTTTTATTGTTTTAATTTCAATGTGTCCGACCCTATGTTACGGCCTCTTCTAGCTGTCTTGCGCGTTACGAAGTAAATAACTAAAATATATAATCTGAGCTACAATGCTGACTACCTACATAACGAAAGGTTAATTTAATTTTTTATTAGATAATATGTCGACAACCCTTTCGATGCGCATCATTCCGCGCCAGACAGCGACAGAGTTACGCGTTAGAAGAGAGCGCAAATGTTTACTTTAAAAATTGCGATAGGCATTGAGCGCTAATGCGAGCTGAATTACACTTTGTTGCGTCCCAGCAAGAGTCGCTATTTATATAACAATTTTCGCTAAGTGAGGGTTCTGTGGTAATATCTATTCTGTGGTTATACTCTGGTCAATACACTGACAATAAAAATATCATTGTTTCATCAAAGTTCCATCACCAAAAATGTAAGCAAACATGCTGAGGTATTTCAGAAGTTGAATGTTTCTCTTAACCTATCCATGTATAATTTACATTATTGTACAAATGAGAATTCTAATTTGAGTACCTTCGCAGTAGTTCCATCATTTCATCTCTATACATAGGACCTAAATGGAACTAACACGAAAAAACATACGCAGTACCTAGTTCCATCATGGAACCAAGCAATGGAACTAGTGCGAATGAACCCTAATTTGAGTATTCGCAGTAGTTCCATCATTTCAACTTTATGAATAAATGGAACTAATGCGAATAAAAAATTCGCAGTAGTTCCATCATGGAACAAAGCAATGGAACTAGTGCGAATGAACCTTAAAATCAAGGTTTTAAATGACTTAAATATAAATTGAGTCGCTTGTCAAACAACACATGAAATAAAATAATCATAAGTGTTGGTTTTTTTTATGTAGCAAAAGTATTAAAAGTATCAGCTATCTGACCGCCATAGTACAAGTTTTACTTAGTTTGGGGTCAGATGGTGGATGTTGTGTGTGAATTTTCTGTTCCAATGTTTATTATTATTATTAAAAAAGAAGCATTATTTATTTTGTCAAATAATACGTTAAGAGTTTTGTCAGCGTTTGTCAAATAATTACTGTGTGATATATAATCATTTGTTAATTTTTTTTATATCTATACTAATATTATAAAGCTGAAGAGTTTGTTTGTTTGAACGCTAGAATCTCTGGAAGTACTGATTTGAATTGAATGATTATTTTTCTATTAGATAGGCCATTTATCGAGGAAGGCTATAGGCTTCAAACATAAAGCTACTATTATGTTTAAATAAAACACTTTTTATGTAAATCAAATGTAATTAGGCACAGAGCTCAGTAGCATGACAAAAATGGAATGTGTTCTACTAACTTACCCTCCTATATTTATAATTAAATATTATCTACCCACTACCTAACTATTTCTAACTTATTACCTACATTGTACACAACAGCTACTATCAATAGAAGCGGAGCATGAATCAAGAATGTAACAAAAACGGGGAAAAATATTCCTGTTTGAGAGTTTTCGTACTGTGCTTTGACATGACAGCATGTGTCTAAGATGGCGTCATTGAATATAAACCTTTGCTTATCAAATTTGTTTCTTAATCTGAGTTGGTACGACCAATTTCTGACAGGTGATGTTGCAGGTAGCTGAAGAGGTTTTTTGCTTGAAAGCAATATTCTCAGGAATGACTGAAATCGGTTCAATTTCAGTCATGCTTTCACGTTGGATATGTCCGGAATCCCGCTGAGTGCTCTATATGTGCTACGAGCGAAGCCGGGGCGGGCATCTAGTAAAAATTATAATTTAACGACCCGTGTATTGTTCGAACGATGGTTATCACAAGTCAATTTGTGAAAAAAAGTTTGTAAAGGAACAGATACCATTTTTATTTCTAATTATAAAAATTGTTCAATCAATGGTGTTGAATAGTTATTTTATATTTTAGTTTTTATTTCCGCTGTGAGGTCTGAAGCACATACATTCAACTGACCTATAGTAGCGGGTGGTGAGTGCCCCTACTACCTAACGGAATTTTTAGTTAACGCGGAGGCACAGTACCCGAAACCTAAATCTAACTTGCAACTTAACCCAGGGATGTTACAGAGCTCTGTCTCCGACTCCGATGAGTTGGAACCTCCGATTATAATTACACCTTCAGTCCCGACTTCAGCTCCGAAACTTCTAAACCGGAGTTTTTAATTGGAGGTAAGATGTATACCTACTACGAGTAAGTATTTGTGATAATCCCTTATTGTGGTGGAAAGTAAATGAAAACACAAAACAAAATATTTTATTTTTTAAAAAATGTTTGTGTTTAATTTTAAAATGAAAATGAAAGAAAGTTTGCCTAAATAATATTTTATTTATCCCCACTAAAAATCTCTCCGGCCACCACTTCTGACCCTACATACATCTCCGACTTCGGTTCTGACTCCGGTTCCGACTACGATAAATACATTTTTAAAAACTCCGACTCCACCGTCGGTTCCGATAAAATAGCGTTTTCAAAATGTAAAAAGTCCTATGAAAGACAGTTCCCAATTTTACCTTCAGTGGTGTCAATGTTTTATTTGTTAAAGAAATTTCACAAAAACAGACAGGGGTGCCACATTTGGTAAAATTTAGAATTATATTTGACAAGTCAGTTGACTTGTCAAATATAATTACGGTACAAAATACGCCATATATAATTGGCCGACTTATTTTGAGGAAAAAATGGGATATATAATTTGGGAATATTGGCTACAATTGCGAGGTATGGTATCAGGTATCACATCTGTAGCAGTTGCGGCACGATGTCGCTGAGATTAATTTCTTTCTCAAATTTAGATATATTTTCTTTCACATTTTGAGGAATTTGGAAATGGGGCATCGGCAGCCCTGGGCGAATTGACGGCAGCGTAAGTTCTCATTTTGACCACGTGCCATTAGATCTATGTAGCACTGTAACAGAAGAGCTTAGATTATAAAAATGAAATGTCTAGAAGAGTATTTCTCTACTAACGTAGTCTGTGGATGTAAGAATGTAACCTTAAAGCTGATTGTAGGCTGCAAATTTTTTCAACGGCTGCAAATCGGTTGTAACGAGTATGGTTTCCCTTCTCAGATGAAACACCTTCATTAAACATCATCTAACCACTCTCTACTTATATAGTCTGCGCATCGAACTGGCCTGGAATCAAGTCCTTTTACCTTTTAGTGGTACACAGTTTGTATAGATCTAGCTTTCTAGCTAGTCTAGTCTAGGTAGTAAGTAGCTTTTTCATAAACAACGAAAACATTTTTTGGTTTCTCTAGTCCCATTGAATAGCCTGCTTTTTTATTACAAGATTTGGTATCGGTTTGACTGCTTGCATTGCGACTTGCGTTGTCTAAATACACTAAAAAAAAAAATTCAAGCTTGGCCAAAACATGTTTTGGTTTTTGGTAAAACTTGTGTACCATCCCATGAAAATCATCTGTCAACTGTCGATGGCTACTCTTTGACATTTGCCAGTGATGCCATATCAAACAATTATTTGCTGATTGAGGACATTTAAATTAGTATCCTATACTCAAAATGTTTCTAATATTTAAAAAATAATAATTTGGAACATGTATTCTGGAAGACTACTTTTTATCCCGAACAAATATAGGAAACGGGAACTATGCCGGTGAAACCGCGGTACACTGCTAGTTATTTATAAATTACTTTTTGTAAAACAGAGGGTTCAGAGTTTCTCTTTCATATCGTTATTACTAACGTATTAATAAATATACTACCATGTCTCTTAAACTAAATTCTTCACGAATTTTTATTATTATACCAACGAGTGATGTGATGTACCTACATGACATGCACGTGATGGTAAACTACATGACCGCACACAATAAATTAAACAAGGTTATTGATGATCAGCCGGCATCCTTTTAAAGGCGTGCATGTTGAGTATATTAAACATTAAACTTCTGTCCTTAAAAATATGCAATTTTTTCCCAGACAAAATAAAAAAAAATGTGTTTGCCAGGTCCAAAATAATGTAATATTTCGTAACAGCGCGCACTCTTTATAGCTCTATAATTAAGCCTCGTTGCGAATAAAGCTAATCAGTGCTAGAGATAGCAACAAAACATTTTTTGGGTTTTGGATTGAGTTTTTGCAAAGACTTAAAAACACTTCTTAAATTAGGTAAATTCTTAGTCTGATCATAAATACTGTTACACTTAAAAAAAAAATACATTTTAATTTCGAATATGTCATTTTTATACGGTTGTTCATTGTGTTTTCTCATTTTGGCGCCAAAACATATCATAATATTTTGCGAAATTAACATGGAGTGGGGTGATAAAGAGAACCAAATCGCTGTGATTGCATTGCACAAAGTAAGTATGGAGCCAAATGCAATTTTTAAAACTCTCCATACCCTTGGTATTAGTAAAATGTTTGTGAGGTACCGGGCTATTAATAGATCCATTGAGACTTCCTCTGTTTGTGATAGAAAAAGATCTGGCCGTCCACGTAGTGTTCGTACAAAAAAAGTGGTCAAAGCAGTAAGGGAAAGAATTCGAAGAAATCCTGTCCGAAAGCAAAAGATTTTATCTCGGGAAATGAAGATAGCAACCATGTCACGTATTTTAAAAGATGACTTAGGACTTGCAGCCTATAAAAGACGCACTGGTCACTTCTTAACTGATAATTTAAAGAAGAATAGGGTGGTAAAATCGAAACAACTACTGAAGCGTGCGCAAAGGGAGGTCACAGAAAAATTTTGTTTACGGATGAGAATTTTTTTACAATAGAGCAACATTTTAACAATCAAAATGACCGTATTTATGCTCAAAGCTCTAAGGAAGCTTCCCAATTAGTCGACAGAGTGCAACGTGGACATTATCCGACTTCAGTGATGGTTTGGTGGGGTGTTAGCTATGAAGGAGTGACTGAGCCATATTTTTGTGAAAAAAGTATCAAAACATCGGCACAAGTATATCAAGATACCATTCTTGAGAAGGTAGTTAAGCCCTTTAACATCACCATGTTCAATAACCAAGTATGGTCTTTCCAGCAAGACTCGGCGCCGGGTCATAAAGCTCATTCCACGCAGTCTTGGTTAGAAGTGAACGTTTCGGACTTCATCAGAGCTGAAGACTGGCCGTCGTCTAGTCCCGATCTTAATCCACTAGATTATGATTTATGGTCAATTTTAGAGAGTACAGCTTGCTCTAAACGTCATGATAATTTGAAGTACCTAAAACAGTCTATACGATTGGCAGTGAAACATTTTCCCATGGAAAGAGTGCGTGCTTCTATTGATAACTGGCCTCAACGTTTAAAGGACTGTATTGCAGCCAATGGAGACCACTTCGAATAAGCTTTACATACTTTTAATTATTTTATGTTTATGTACTAAACTAACATAGTGTAAAAGTAATAAATGTTTTAAGCAGATAAAAAAAAATGATTTTTCTATATTACAATATTTATGGCAAGACTAGGTATAGTTGTTATTATGACCAGTTTTATTAAGTAGTTTCGATGAAAAAGTTATTTGGCATTTTCAAAGTTATTTTTTTTTCCTTAAACGAGCAATTTAATTATCATTTAGCTGGTAATGGTCGCCTAAAGTGTAAAGCTTTATCTGTAAATAAAACAATATATTTATGACGATAAAAGATGTTTAAAATTCAACACGTGATAACTCTGTTAACTCATATAACTCTGATAAAAGCAGCAATAAACAAACTTTTTCGACTTATCGTAAGGCCATACGTCATCTTCCAGCCCACGCCTAGCAGCATCATGAATTATACTCATGAATCTTCTCATATGAATGAAAACCCTCGTGTCTCAGCTGTGGGAACATAAAAAGTAGGTGTTGAATAAAACAAATTGTTAGTTTCGATGATAAAGTATGGATTATGGATACATATAAATATGATTTCATTTCGATAAAAAATCTAGTTGTAAGATACTCATGACGACAGTTTTATTCTAAAATGACATATTAAACGTGATTCGACGTGATCATGTCTTATTTATGAATTCATGAACGCTGGTTGTAAGTTGTAGGCACGAAAAAGTATCACGTTTCAACGTGTTCAAGTCAGAGCATGAAACAAGCAATGAATATATTAAAAGTCACGTTCGGCCTAAGCATTCGGTATGTGACATAACTATGTAGGTATGTTGTTTTGTAATATTGACACGAACATGTAAAATTATTAATTTAAAATTATTGTTAAGTGTAAAATATCAGCTTTTGGACTAGTTTACGCCATAAACGGAATAGCTTTAACTAAAATAATAGTTGTATAGTTCATTCTTCGACTAGTTTACCGGAGAACTATAAACAAGTCTATCCATTCATGCTTAGTTAACAGTTGAAACGAACTGTTCGTTGATTCAACGCCCACCTCTAACAGCTTTACAAGCTACAGACATAACATTTTTTTGCTATGTTGAAATCGATTTAATTTATATAGTTGGTTTAGATCGTTTTTGTTTTAGTATGTGGCAGCACCACGTAAAATTGTTTCCAGTTTTATTCATACAAATGTCTATTTCGTTCAACAACAGAGTTTCTTGCAATTTATTTCCCATGTAAATACGCAATGGAAGCATCTATACCGATTTCGATTCGTCGGAGTGTTTAATTGATCGTTCACCAAGTTTTAACTATGTGGGTAAAACCGCAAGAAGTTTTCATCAAAACTGCGTTGTGGTAAATATCCGATGTATTGTGAGCCAGGAAGTTTTGTTGGTGTTCATTATGTTTTTCAACTTTATTTATATTCTAGGGATTGCGACGAAACGACGTTATATTTCGTCTTACAACGTAGGAAAGGACATGGTAAATCACGAGGGCTTTCTTCACTTCTCGTAGGCACATTGGACAGTGTTCGGGACACAAAACCAGCCCCATTTAGGATCTTACATCAAACGCCTAATTCTGAAATATACTATGGTATGTTACTTATTTTTTGGTAATGTTTGTGCAATATATTTATGTTTGATTATCTGTTTCTGGTAAAAGTTTTGTCTCGATTTCTGGTTTTTATTGTGGTTTAGACTCTCAATTCTGCCAATTTTACATTCAAATAAATATAGCAAAAGGCGTCAATTAAAAAGTATTAATTAGTAATGAAGTATGGAAGGCTCACTTTGTATACTTCATTTAGGGGTTTCCCATTTCTAAATAAAAAACTTACTTAGTTCTAACTAAAAGAAACACAGTACCTACTGAACACAGACATTTATTTAATTCAGTTATATTTTACACATAACATAATGATATATGTATATTAAACGCTCACATATAACAGCACAGTGCCATACAAATATTTGAATAGGGAGACTGAGACTGAGACCAGTCTAGCTCTACACTAGGTTCATCACTAGATGTTTAAATATAAACAAAAATTGATTAAACATTAAATAAATTGAAAACAAATCATTTGATTTCGAATCAGTTATCCAAAATGTATTAATTATGCCAACTCTGCATCTATTGTTATCTATACTGATATTATTAAGCTGAAGAGATATTTTGTATGTGCAAATCTCAGGAACTACTGGACCAATTTAAAAAATTCTGTCACTGTTGGATATGTAAGTGATCCCCGAGTGCTGTGGGGTATATTATGTACAAGCACAGATTCGCTCCTATATGGAGTACTGCTCGCACCTTTGGGATGGATCGGCTAAGTATCAGCTGGAAGCTCTGGAATCGATCGAGAGACGTGCCAAAAGGCTCATAGGCAATGACAATCTCATGCGAAAAAGACTGCAAAGTCTCGAACATCGCCGGAAAATTGCTAGCTTATCGGTTTTTTATCGGATACACTTCGGAGAGTGTGTGACTGATTTGTACGATCTAATACCACCTTGCCCTTTCTATCGGAATGCTCGTAGCTCGAAAAAGCGACATCGTTTCATGGTTGATGTTCCAAAGACTCGAACAAAGAGATTTGACTCTACTTTTGTGATAAGAACGTCTAGGCTGTGGAATACGTTGCCTAAGAGGGTTTTTCCTGATAGTTACAATCTTTGTGTCTTCAAATCGAGAGTGAATCGATTTCTTCTAGGTAAACACGCTTCATCGTAGACCCACTATTTGTATGGCATCCCGTCCTTGATGGTGGATTATGGTGTTGACTCTTGTGAGAGAAAGCTTCCAGTCCCCAGCAATAAAAACATAAAGTAGGCTGCTTTGTTATACTATTCTACACTCCACACTCTGTAGGGTTAAGCAAAACACATATATATACTAAATCGAAAGGTTCTCATTGTACTTCTCATTTTGAACAGCATTCCCTAAAAGATCAACCTTAAAATCTCAAAAAACACGAATTTTGCTGTTCTGACTCAAGAATTTTTGTTCAATATATTTTTAATATAGTTGGTTTAAAGTTTAAACTTTTTTGGTTCATTCCACTTGAATACACCAAGATTTTGTCCTTCGGAAAAAAACTCACTCGGGCAACCCGTTCTAGGGACTTTCCAGATTACTATTAAAGTAAAGTCAAACTTCTGAGTTTGAGTATTTGGAATGTCTACCATGAAATCGTGTTGCTTTTTCGAGTTACGAGCAGGCCGCCTACAAAAAAGTAAGGCAAGGTGTTAAATAAAAAAATCTTCAAAATGACAAGTAACTCTTTGGGGTTAGTACATGTCAGGTGTTCTGCATAGCCTTGCTTAATCACCGCAAAACAGTAATTGTTTGCACACATGACGTCACTTTCTCATTATCTTTTACTTGATAATGCTCCGAATGCTCCAACTACATTATTCAGCGTATGTTAGTAAACAACCAAACATTAGGACACTAACCTAATTACAGTGTTTTTAAAGGTATCTTGAGTAAATTATGTAACACTAACTTTACTGCACCCCGCGGTCTATCTTCTAGTTGTGGCAGCGGTTTCATGCGTTTTTAAGGGTTTTTTTGTTTACTTGCGGAACCTCGTTTATTTTCGTACAGTAGCCGAAGTTTTGCATTAGAAAAAAAAAATAGTTTTAAATACCTGTCACCCATGATAAATATTAAATATAATATACCTACTTAAAAAATTACATATAATTAAAAATTAGAACATCAGCTAACTAGTAGAGAAAGCCCTATCATAATCGCTCCGTTTCGTAGATTAGCCGGAACAAACAGACATAAAGATGGACAGACAGACAACAATTGTAAAAAAAAATATTTTAGCATTTATGTACTTACCGTCAATACATTCATATGCACGTAGTCAAAACCTCAAAACTTAAAAAGCGTTAATTAAATATTACTAACTGACTCTTCTTTTTCATTCATTTGTATACATATATAGATTCTACGCCGCGGTTCTACCCACCACTTGGAAACGGCGCGTAAAGAACTGTTATTCATTGCATAAACACCCTACTAAATATTCCCAAAGCTGGGACCTTCTCTCGCAAAAGAGAGGAGAGTCAAGGCCACCACCACACTTTCCCAGTGCAGGTTGGTGGATGACGCATGACCTGGAAAGATTCTAGGAACATGTCGGTTTCCTCACGATGCTTTCCTTCACTGTTTTTAAATTAACGGCATTACGCTATTCTTGACGATTTTATTTGCGCGCCAATGAATCGAATTGTTTTTAAGTATTCGCAGGACCAATAACTTTAAGGTGACGGAAAGTGGTTCCTATGTTAATCCAGACAATGTAGTTACTATAAATTTAATTTCATTCAAATTTGTTCAGCCGTGACTGAGAGACATGAGAACAAACACACAAAACCACAAAAATTCGCCTTCACTTTCACATTTTCACATTCTTATTATAGAGATTTTATAAAAAAAATGTGTGGATGATTGCAAAAAGTAAATGATGCTCAATTACTTTTTGAACGTCGGGGAAATGCATTTACGCATTCCCATCCCGCCTAAAAGAGACAGTCGAGTTATGTTGGACTCGACGCCTCGATCGGATATGCTGTCCTGTCGTGGGTGAACAGACCACGGCTAAGTCCCCCCACCTCGTAAATAGCGTAATCCTTCGGGGGGTATCATTCACAGAGTAACATAACACTATAATTGTAACATAAGTACTATTTGTAAGAATTTCCTCCAAAGGTGGCATCAGAATAAATTCTTTTTTTTTTCAGTTATCGCCACGGCTCTGACCGAGCAAGAGATCCGTCAGGACTGGCAGTGGTTGTTCGACAATGTATGCCCCACGCTGCATTCGTTTGACGATGAAGCAGAGGTCACGGAGTTTGTCCTTTGCAAGATTAATTCTATCATTGCGACTGAACAGGAGAATTTTGCCGAAGGTATGATTTCCACTGCTCTAATAGTTTTGTATATTTTGACTATCTTTTGTATGTTTTGTATAATCGACTAGGAGACAAAGTTGATTTGTTATTGATATATTTCTTAAAAATTTTTGAGCAACTAACTCCCATTTTTTTGGGACAATAAAGTGTTTGTAAATAGCAATATGTACTATGTTTAAAAACAGGAATTTTTTGTAAATAAAAAAAAAATGGATTTGAAATGGGTGAAATCCTTACTTCCTTACTAATATTATAAACGCGTAAGTTTGTGAGTATATATATTGATGTTTGTTACTCATTCACATAAAAATTATCGAAAGGATCTGGATGAAATTTGGTGCTTATATAATAAATAGTATGTAGGCTAATAGGGATGTTAACACTAATCACAAATGAATGTTTAATGTTAATTAGTATTAATAGAATATCGAAAATCACATTACTATAATTTAATATTACGTAGTAAATTTATTATAAATTATTTTAAATGAAAACAATTTAATCTGTTGTCACGTGACTGGAAACACCAATATGACTTATTACGTCACTAGTCACAAAATAAGTTGTCGAAAACTGACTAAACTGTTTACTTTTCTGCATTTATATTATAGTTTGCGATCTTAGCGACGACAATTTTGATTGTTTGTATTCAAGTTCAAGTTTGTATAAGAAAACACATAAACTGGACATATAGTCCTGAATCGCGAGCAATGTTTTGCGACTAATGACGTCATGTCAGTCGTTAGTGTTTTGGCGGGGAATTTCAAAATTAGTCTAATATTGTATACTCATCGAAAATACTAATATTTTGAAATAAAATATTATTTTTAATAGTAAACATGCGTCAATCTTCAAAATAAAAGCAGTTCCGAAATATTGTTAACATCCCTTAATCCCGCAAAAAAAACGAGATCCGGAATTACGATGAAACGCTGTCGTTCGTAAATTTGGCGTGGACAAGGAAAATAAGGATTCGTTTTTATATCGAAAATTCGAAACATTGGATGTTTGTTGCTCAAACATGTCGCAACATCTGAACCGATGGGCTTGAAATTTTAACGGAAATAGTTTATTGTCTGGAATAGCAAATACCTATACTTTTCGTCGCGTAAAAATATAGTAATGAAATATGTGGATAATATATTTATATTACTGTATTTTATATAATAACAAGAACAAAATTAAAAATTTTGACTAACCCCCGACTACCTCAGATTTGTTATCTGTACAACATTCTACTAGTCAAGCCCTTTCATTTGATACCCATATTAAGGGAGTTGTGAAAAAAGATATACTGTATTTCGCCATTTTGTGGAAGCGGCCATCTTGTATTTGAAATTTGTTTTGTGATATGTATTCCACTAGTGAAAAAAAGAATATAATTCGCCATTTTGTGGTGGCGGCCATCTTGGATTTTTTTTTATAGTGTAATGCATTCTACTAGTCAACACCTTTCATTTGATACCCATATTGAGGTAGGTTGTCTAGAAATATTTTGTCCGCCATTTTGTGAAGGCGGCCATCTTGAATCGATATTAACCAAACATAGCTAAGAACATCCGCACGGATATTAACCTTCAAATAAAAAAAAACCGCATCGAAATCGGCCCATCCGTTTGAGCTCTACGGTGCCACAGACAGCCACACACACAGATAGACAGTAATGGTTGCCACCGCAAATAAACATGACTGCGCTGTTGACGAAACTTTGCCGCCTTTATATTGTTCTTTTCAGCATTATCAAAGTCATAATATTATGACTTTTAAGGCCTTCGACCGCCAACAAACAACAACTTCAACGTTAAGCGGTTGAAAAGCTAGAGAGTTGTTTGAAAATACGTAAAACTAAACAAGTTCAATGTATGAATAGATTTTTGTGTGTATAAAACGTATTTGGAGTCAGAATATCAACAGATAGACTGATTTTTCCACATTCCAAATCACTACCTAGCACTGCACTGCGCTCGTCACTTTGAGATATAAGATGATTTATCAATAAGGCCTGTAATTTTTTTGCAAACATTGCGTGTCAAACCGGATCAGTAATTTTTGCATTTTAGCATGTTCCCACTGCTAACACTCTGGGCCTTCTCTCACAAGGAGAAAATCGAGGTAGATGCCACATGAACCCAAAGATGTCTCGTTCTTGGAACATGCCGGTTTCTTTATGATGTTTTCCTCCCAGCTGGGGGTACATGAAGTGGGCTTCATAATTGCATATGGATGTTTATGGTACTGTTAACTCTAATTTCAATAGCACCATAAAAATGGTATTTTTGAGATTAAACAACTTACGTTTACCAGATAATTTTAATACACATGAGAGGCAAATTACAGTCTGCTGGATAGACCTAGAGAACGCGTTTGGTTCTGTCCAGCATGAACTTATGATATTTGCCCTAAAATGGTATAACTTTCCTGCTGAAATTATTGACATAATTAATTCTTATTATTGCCACTTAAAATTCGTCATAGCAAGTAAACAAGGAATACACAAAACCACTTGAATACAATGTAGGACTATTCCAAGGGTGCTGCTTATCACCAATAGCATTTAATATAGTTATAAATATTTTAGTAGACAAATTAATATCCCGTGAAAAGAAATGGGGCTACCGGTTTAAAATCAACAATAAGTACACTGAGTCAATCTTGGCCTTTGCGGACGACCTTGCAATACTTACACGTAATCCCAAACAGTGTCAAGAATTGTTGAACGAAGTCGATGAGTTCTGTACATGGACGGAGGGAATGAGGACAAAACCATCTAAATGTCATAGTCTTTGTCTGGGTAGAAGAAATACCAAATATACGTCTTACGATCCGGGACTCTCCATAAGTGGCCAAGGAGTTGCCACAATTGCAGAGGCAGTGCCTTTCAAATTTCTTGGTAGAAAGATAGATCACAAAGGACGTACACCATCATTAGAGGTGGTTGTTGAAAATTTAATGAACAACCTCAATAAGGTAGACCAGCAGCCTATCAGCAATATCAAAAAAGCATGGATATATGACAACTACCTCACATCACGTCTCACTTGGCCTTTCCTAGTATATGACATCGGTAAAACTCTCCTGGCAAAGCTAGATGCCAATGTCATAAAGATATTGAAGTCATGGTTCGGATAAACATGACTGCGCTGTTGACGAAACTTTGCCGCCTTTATATTGTTCTTTTCAGCATTATCAAAGTCATAATATTATGACTTTTAAGGCCTTCGACCGCCAACAAACAACAACTTCAACGTTAAGCGGTTGAAAAGCTAGAGAGTTGTTTGAAAATACGTAAAACTAAACAAGTTCAATGTATGAATAGATTTTTGTGTGTATAAAACGTATTTGGAGTCAGAATATCAACAGATAGACTGATTTTTCCACATTCCAAATCACTACCTAGCACTGCACTGCGCTCGTCACTTTGAGATATAAGATGATTTATCAATAAGGCCTGTAATTTTTTTGCAAACATTGCGTGTCAAACCGGATCAGTAATTTTTGCATTTTAGCATGTTCCCACTGCTAACACTCTGGGCCTTCTCTCACAAGGAGAAAATCGAGGTAGATGCCACATGAACCCAAAGATGTCTCGTTCTTGGAACATGCCGGTTTCTTTATGATGTTTTCCTCCCAGCTGGGGGTACATGAAGTGGGCTTCATAATTGCATATGGATGTTTATGGTACTGTTAACTCTAATTTCAATAGCACCATAAAAATGGTATTTTTGAGATTAAACAACTTACGTTTACCAGATAATTTTAATACACATGAGAGGCAAATTACAGTCTGCTGGATAGACCTAGAGAACGCGTTTGGTTCTGTCCAGCATGAACTTATGATATTTGCCCTAAAATGGTATAACTTTCCTGCTGAAATTATTGACATAATTAATTCTTATTATTGCCACTTAAAATTCGTCATAGCAGTAAACAAGGAATACACAAAACCACTTGAATACAATGTAGGACTATTCCAAGGGTGCTGCTTATCACCAATAGCATTTAATATAGTTATAAATATTTTAGTAGACAAATTAATATCCCGTGAAAAGAAATGGGGCTACCGGTTTAAAATCAACAATAAGTACACTGAGTCAATCTTGGCCTTTGCGGACGACCTTGCAATACTTACACGTAATCCCAAACAGTGTCAAGAATTGTTGAACGAAGTCGATGAGTTCTGTACATGGACGGAGGAATGAGGACAAAACCATCTAAATGTCATAGTCTTTGTCTGGGTAGAAGAAATACCAAATATACGTCTTACGATCCGGGACTCTCCATAAGTGGCCAAGGAGTTGCCACAATTGCAGAGGCAGTGCCTTTCAAATTTCTTGGTAGAAAGATAGATCACAAAGGACGTACACCATCATTAGAGGTGGTTGTTGAAAATTTCATGAACAACCTCAATAAGGTAGACCAGCAGCCTATCAGCAATATCAAAAAGCATGGATATATGACAACTACCTCACATCACGTCTCACTTGGCCTTTCCTAGTATATGACATCGGTAAAACTCTCCTGGCAAAGCTAGATGCCAATGTCATAAAGATATTGAAGTCATGGTTCGGATTGGCACATCCGGCTGATCCTCTACTCTTTTAGGGATCACAATAGTTTTGGGCTGAAACTAAAGAAACCGTCTGAACTTTACAAACACCTAAGAGTTACAAAACGCATGTTTTGGGAAAGTCGCAAGACGAATTAATTACATCTCTCCCAAAAGACAAAATTGCTTCAGACCTGGAATCTAGACTTCAATTCCATAAACAATTTATGGCAGGTGCACAAGTAAATACTGCTGGGTTGGGTGCGAGAAAAAAAAGGAAGACCGAGACATGGTAAAAACCTTTCTACAACAAGACGAAAATGACGGTTACAAAGTGCACGCTATGAATTTAGAAATGCAAAGTGAGTGGTTAACCATAGGTGAGTTCTGTATCCCATTAGCTCTAAAATGGCGCACCTTGATCTATGACTGGTCCCCTGCCTTATTAAAATTTTATCTAAATGCATTCCAAATGACCCTCCTGACCAGAGTAACTTGGTAAAGGTGGGAAAAGCCTCTGAAAAATGTTGCTATACTTGTGGAGAGGCGATATGTACAGCAAGGCACATATTGGTGGGATGCAAGGTGCTCCTTAATGGGGTCATTACTCACGGCGTCATGACAGAGTACTTGAAATCATACGTGAAGCCATGAGCCTTTCGGTAGCTAGAGCCCAAAAGGGATTGACGACAAACAACAGACAAATTAACTTTGTAAAAGAAGGCTCAACTTCAAACTCCAGGAACAAGCCTTACTCAATCCTGGGTACAGCACCTGATTGGACTATTTTAATGGACACGTATGAAAAGCACTACAAAATCCCAGAGGATGTGGGTGTTTCGTCATCCAGACCGGACATTTTCCTTTTTCTAGAGCTACGAAACGCATAGTCCTTGTAGAACTTACCGTACCGTGGGAAACTAATATACCTAAAGACCACGCGATGAAACAAAATAAGTATTACGACCTCCTAAACGAATTAACAAAAACGGCTATGTAGTTAGTTTATACGCTGTAGAAGTGGGAGCGAGAGGTATACCAGCAAAATCTCTCTATAACCTACTGAAAGACCTTGGCTTATCCAGAAGTGCTGTAAGTTCTATACTAGAACGTGTATCTAAAGCTGCACTAGTAGGCTCATATCAGATTTGGCTGGGCAGGGAGAGAAAAACGAGTGGTGAAGGTGAGTGTTGATGTACGTCAGAAAGGGGGCCCCTTAAACCTACGCCCGAGTCACAAGTCTCGGGAACTACTCGAGTTTTTCTCTCTCTCTGCCACACGATGGACCCGGCACCCGCACGGTGAATCCATGGAATGCTAAGAAGATCGTCTCTAAATGTTGAAGACTCAATATCAGTGAACTTGATGATATAAATTTGATATCATAATATTTTATGTTAAGACCAAAAGACAAACATACCTAACTGACTAACAAAGGAAAGTTGTAATATGGCACAGTGCCAACAAACAAATATAAAACTATGAGTCAGACTGACTGTTTGTGTGCCTACCTTATTGTAACTTTAAAATATTAAGTACATACCTACACACTTACTAATTACACTAATATAGTAATATCCTACTAATATTATAAACTAGCGGTTAGTCCCGGCTTCGCCCGTGGTACATATTTATGGAATATTAGGCGGCACGCGGTGTTACCCGGGTAGTACCCGTTCCTGTTATTTAGCCTGGATAAAAATGTAGCCTATGTGTTCTTCCAGATTATAATTTACCTGTATTCCAAATTTCAGCCGATACGTTCATACTTTACGACATGATTAAACAACTAAACAAGAAACATCCAATCAGATAAATATCTAGTCATCCATACAGTGACATTAATAATATTAGTTGAAATTTGGATGAGATTTTGGATGTTTAGATGTTTGTTGCTCAATCACGTTGGAACGCTTGAACGAATCAGGTTAACGCAAGGAATACAGTTAAATTGAAGTCTGGAAGAGCACATTATATTCGTTTAATCGCGGGAACGTTACGGAAACTGTTACTACGCGGGTGAAATCATAGGGCTCTGTTAATCATAAATAAATAAAGAAACATCAAATACAGAATTACGCAAAACCCGTGCCACGCGGAAAGAGACGTATTCTATTCACCATACTGGCCTTGTGGCGTTGTGGCTGTGTCGCATTAAAAGTAGCATAAATGATATTTCAAAGTTATAATCTATCTCAGTACCGATTTTTAACCCCCCGACCAAAAAAAGGGGTGTTATAAGTTTGACGTCGATGTCTATCTGTCTGTCTGTCTGTGTGTGTCTGTCTGTGGCACCGCAGAGCTCAAACGGATAGGCCGATTTCAATGCGGTTTATTTTATTTGAAAGTTAATATCCGTGCGGATGTTCTTAGCTATGTTTGGTTAATATTGATTCAAAATGGCCGCCTCCACAAAATGGCCGACAAAATATTTCTTCACAACCTACCTCAATATGGGTATCAAATGAAAGGGCTTGACTAGTAAAATACTATTAGTGTATAGTATTTTAACAAATTTCAAATCCAAGATGGCCGCCACCACAAAATGGCGAACTATATTTTTTTTCATTACTACCACAATTATGGGTATCAAACGAAAGGGCTTGACTAGTAGAATACTTTGCACTATGACAAATTTAAAATCCAAGATGGCCACTCCCACAAAATGGCGAAATACATTTTTTTTCCAAAACTCCCTTAATATGGGTATCAAACGAAAGGGCTTGACTAGTAGAATGTTGTACAGATAACAAATCCAAGGTAGTCGGGGGGTTAGTCAAAATTTTCAATTTTGTACTTGTATCCAGATCTATTCAGTAGTTTCCATGAGAGCATAACAATATTTGTATTTCAAAATATAACCATCGTTATGAACTCAGCATTTTGCATTGAATCCACCATTTTAAATGGACTAACATTTGTTAATGTAAAACATCTATTAATGTAAAATTATCAATACTATGACACATTTTTTATAGTCTTTGTTATCAATAAACAGAATGTTTGATACAGAACTGACCAACTAATCTTATAAATGGGCCGCATTTATGATTCTACTATATTTATATGCCCGTGACTTCGTCAAGGTGGAATTCAGAAAATTGAAAATTTCTGTTGTGCGGGTTGGTTAATGTATACGTCTTTGAAATAAATCTTTCTTGGAACATGACGGTGTTAAATCCAGTGGTAATATTAAACTATTGCATCGGATTCTTATATTATTTTAAATACATACTTTTGGTACATAAAAACACTCGGGACATAGAACATTTGTATTCATCACACTAATGTTTTACGGAGTGGTAATTGAACCAGCATTCTACGTCTCAGTAAGCAGGCTCACCACTCACCACCGACTTACCTAGTCGCGAGTTCCATTGATAGAGCTACTTTAACGAAACTTAGAGGCTAAGTTATTTTTGGGTTGCAGCTCTGAGATTGGGCAGAGCTGTACCTAAACCATACTGCCGCGATAAAAATGTTTTTAATTTGATGATTGCAGATGAAGATACAATGACGTACAAAAATGTAGATTACGAATTTCACCAAAGGTTTGAAGGTTTACCAAAAAGATGAGAAGCTGGTGTGTTACTATTCATGCAGGTAAGAGACTTTTACTACTGCATTCTTTTGTTATAAATAAGACGAGCATAATTCACTACTTTGGCCAAGTGCGGGTTGCCAGATGATACATATCCCAGGAAGAAACTTTCATGCAACAATCTATGGTAAATATTATTGTAGTGGTAGGACTCCTAGCAGAGTCCGCCTGGGGAAGTACCACTTCTTTGCCAGTTATTCTATCGCCAAACAGTAATGTGAAAACATTACTGTATTCTGGTTTGAAGGGCAATGTTTCCAGAGAAATTACAAGGCTAGAGATATAACATCTTAGATCTCTGGGTGATGAGCGCAGTGCAGTGCTAGGTAATGATTTGGACTCTTCATGTTCCAATAGCTGCGTGTCACTGTGCTGTTATGTGGCAGGCAAGTTGCTACCATCAGGCACAAGTCCTGCTCGTCTCGTCACTTCTTATTTAAAAAAAGAAATCTAGTTTCCTCATGATGTTTTCATTCTCCGTTACAGCTAGTGGTGATGACAGCCTCGTACATTAGCAAACTTGGAAAACTTGCCGTGCTGTTATGAGCAGGTGTTTACTTACTATCAGGCACTAGTTCTGCTCGTCCCATCACACTATGCTTATTAATAATAATAGGCCCCCGATTTCGAACAGTTGTAAGGAGTAAAAATATAAAACAGACGCGTTCATAGCGTTTGCTTTTTAAAAGTCGATCTGCTAACCTTTAACCTGCCCTTATCAGTAAACAATTAGTGTTTCTCTTTGTTCGCGCTCGAGAAACATTACTCTCGATCACACAGAAATACGAAACATGTACATATGATCGAAAAATTGTAAATGTAATAATCGTATCACTGTTAGTTCTTAATCTTACGTCGTTGGATTATAATCTCGCGGTGTTTACAAATTTAAGTGTTTTTAACACTTATTTTTGTTATTTAAGAGTAACATTTTCAAATTGTTGTTGTGAAAACAATGGGTTTTCATTAAATACATATGAAATTATATACGGTACTTACTTATACAAAGAAAAACATTTTTAATTTATCTTCTGTGTGTTTGTTTCGGATAATCTCTGAAATGTATACTGTAGGACTTTTACTGGTAGATAGCTAACGTTATAAAGAGTAACTTAGGCTATTTAAGAAAGTAGAATTCTTGAAAACGAATTAATTATGTGGAAAAAGTACGACGGGTAAGCTATTTTATAATATAGCTGTACCCTGCCACGCTACACTGCGGCACATTGTGATGCAAAAATTAGATAAAAAACAATCCTCGATACGGATTATATATCATTCTAAAATTTCAGCTCGATCGGTGAAGAACTTTTTGAGTTTTTGAAGCGTACACAAACCAACATAACATTTTTATAGATATAGAGATCGATATGTAATAGAAAAAATGTTTAATGTTTCCAGCGAAATAACAGAGCAACGAGATAAGTCTTCTTATATCTTTGGGTGAAGAACGCAGCACAGTGCTAACCTATGATTATGTCTTGCTAATTTGCTAATTTTATTACCACTAGAATGCTACATTGTCCCTGAGTAACATAGTGTACTTATCGATCCGAACGAAGTCGGGGTCGGCTGCTAGTCCTGATATTATGGTTGGGATGTTTAGATGTCTTTTTTTGTTTTTGAAGTGACGAGACAAGCAGGACATGTGTCTGTTGGTAAGCAACATGCCTGCCTTATAACAGCACAGTGACACGCAGCTATTGGAATATGAAGAGTCCAAATCATTACCTAGCACTGTACTGCGCTCATCACCCAGAGATCTAATATCTTATATCTCTAAGCCCTGTAATTTACAATTGATTATTATTCTACAGCCAATCTAATTGTTCAATGGATCCCGACTGTTCCGTTGTTATGTTCCTTTACTAGAAAATATTTTATTTTCTGCAATAGTATTAATTCAATAACATATTATAGAATTCTAGACCACCAGAAATCTAAGTGCTTGTTTTATTCTATTCAGTGTTATAGTATGTAGTTTGGTTCACTTTTTATGCAATCGGGTTTTTTGAGTTTTTGGGCTATGTTTATTTTATTATCATGAGAGAATAATGGGAACAGGAACTGTGCGGGTGAAGTCGCGGGGTGCAGCTAGTTTAAAAAAAAGGTTTTTTTTCAAATTTTCAGTTACTGGAAAGGCAAAATCCCACGACAGGGATGGATGTACCTATCAGTACATTTCATGTGCTTCTATTCCTACATATTTGGGAAGAAGACCACGGTGAAAATCCGCTGGGCTGACGTCACCGACCTCGCCAGAACCAACAGCTTGGTCTTTCCAGACTCCATAAAAATAGTGACAAGGGATAGCGAACACTATTTCACTTTGTTCCTGAAGAAAAATGAAACGTTTGCTCTGATGCAGCAATTGGCTAATATTGCGATGAAACAGTAAGTAAGAATTGTTTAATTACTAAGTGTAAGTAAGTAATAGTGTTTAGAAGAATTGTTTAATTACTAAGTGTAAGTAAGTAATAGTGTTTAGAAGTTTACAGCCATTCTCATAATTTATCCCTACGCCCCAAAAGAAGTGTAAGTGTAAGAGTAAGAAGTGAGTTCAAATATTTGATTTTAGCTTAATTTTATCACTTTTGAATTTAACTTCACAAACGTCGAAAGTTTCTATATCAATCTGAATCTACTCAACACTTGAGTAAATGTTTCGTGAATATGGCTGATTTTTGGACCCTGGGTTAAACAACAAATAACTCAGTTATGTATATCTGAGTTATTTGTCATACATTTACATTAAAAGTTTCATTAAATA
This sequence comes from Ectropis grisescens, assembly GCA_017562165.1. Lineage (NCBI taxonomy): Eukaryota > Metazoa > Arthropoda > Insecta > Lepidoptera > Geometridae > Ectropis > Ectropis grisescens. The sequence goes on along the minus strand of CM029776.1, from coordinate 10,017,499 downwards.
AATACAATTTAAAAATGTCAAATAAAAATAATTGATATATCAACAAACACAAGCTTGGAGTTATTAAATCGCCAACCAAAATTGCCCATCAGACTGGCGGTATTTCCATGAGTTATTTTATTTATTTTATGTAAATAGGGTGCTGTGGTGGTCTAGTGGTGAGAACGTGAGAATCACAATCGTGACGTCGTCGTACGTTCGAATCCTGCCTTCACCTCTGAGTATTTTTCCTAGTGCAGATGTAGAATTTTATCATTACCGCTGGATTTAACGATGAAGGTAATGATAAAATGAAACGTGCGAAAACCGACATGTTCCAATAGACTGCAGGCCCATGAACAAAATGTATGAGTCAAATGAACCACCAGGAGCCCATGTAGGAGATAGAAGGGTATGAAGAAATAAGATTCAGCACTATGCTGTCACTTGTAAGCTGTCCAACTGAGTGCAATTGAGGAGGGGGGTTTCTAACCCTCGATAATTTCTCCTTGTCGCATGATTTTTGTACGGCGTTGCGGATGCGGTATTGAAACTGAAAATTATAAATGTTAAAATTTTAATAATAGGTTTGTCAGAAAATTCTTGATTTTCCGACGATTTGCAGAGTAAATTTGGCCATTTGATTATTTACGGCATTGGTTCCATACAGTTTCAATACCTCTTCTAATCCATTATTTCGCAACGCCTTACAAAAATCATGCAATAAGGAGAAATTATCGAAGGTTAGAACCCCCCTTCTTCAATTGCACTCTGTTGGACAACTTACTGTCCAGTAAGTGACGGCATAGTACTGAATCATATTACTTTATACCCTTCTATCATCCTACATAGGTCTCCTGGTGGTTCATTTGACCCATACATTTTGTTCACGGCCCTGCAGTCTACAAGAGTATTTCGAAGTCACGCGTCATCCATCAATCCGCACTGGGTCAGTACGGTAGGTAATGGTCCTAACTCTCTCCTTGAGAGAGAAGACCCCGAGTCGCAGCAGTGGGAACGTTTAGTGGCTTAGGCTATTAAATAACAAATACAACTAAATTGTGAACTTTCTTAGTTTTCGAAAAGCATTGATTAATTTTTAGTCGTTCAAATATCAAATACTAAGCTAGTATGCAAAAAAACTAGATTTTCTAAAAATAAACAACCTCCATAATTACAGTGCTCGCTGTGACTAAATCATGTTAATTTTGGCGAATTTATGCCAAGGTTTGTTATTCTTGTACATTAATCCATATCAAAAATATTTGTAACTAATTTACAATGTAAATCAATTCGAAATGCAACGGTTTCCTGCTACATTTTGTCGCCACTCAATGAATATAGATAGATAACTCTTTATTGTGGCACAAAAACCGAAATATTTCAGTAGAACACTTATGAAGTAGCACCACAAATGGCGGCCTTATTGCTTAAAGCAATCTCTTCCAGGCAACCAACTTAAAGGAAATTCGCCTACAAACATGGTTAGGCGAAACGAGATGACACTTTTCCTAATACTACTAATTAAATACTACAGTATAAAACATACATAATATAATACAATATATGTATGTGTAGTAAAACAAATTCTTTTCAGTAATGTGATATTATGTAGACACCAATCTAAATAAATTCCTTATTTGATACTATCTGAGACGAAAGACGTGGGTCTGACCTATGAATCGCGAGTGAAAAGTAGAGGGCAGCAGGGTAAAAAATACGACCTGACTCCCAACAAATATATATCTAATTAATTTCTATTACGTAGACATAATACAAGTACGTAGGACGTAGAATGGAATAGCACCTTTGGGTGGAAATAGTTTTTGATATTTTAAATACACGGGTATTTAAAATATCAAAAACTATTTCCACCCAAAGGTTGCCTGGATGAAATCTCTTTCTAGAAGGCCGCCTGTTGTAGCACTAGTTTGTATTGATTTTCTTAGTCTTTGTTATTATTTTGATGTGAACAATAAAGTCTTATCTATTTATACAAATACAAAAAATCGATCGAGCCGTTTTTGAGGTTTACAATCTTTCATGAATCCCTGGGTTCCATGAAAGATATATTTAATGCTTCGGCGACATGTTTTTTTTTAATAAAGAGTGACGAGACGATCAGGACATGTAGCTGATGGTAAGCAACATGCCTGACACATAACACCACAGTGACACGCAGTTATTGGAACACGAAGATTCCAAATCATTACCTAGCACTGCACTGCGCTCGTCACCCAGAGATCTAAGATTTTATATCTCTAAGCCCTGTAATTTCTCTGGAGACATTGCCCTTCCGCCCTACGTGTATCTTCCGCCAACCCGCTCTTGGCTAGCGTGATGAATTACGGCGCTAACAGTCTTTTTGAAAGATGGCACCGAGTCTCGATCTATCTATCAAAAATCGCGAAATAGAATCCTACTAATATTATAAAAGTGAAACTTTGTAAAATATCTATCGATTTGGGTGAAATTTGGTATATAGATAGATGTTGGCCTGGAAGACCACATTAGCTATTTTCATTCCCGCAAAATTTCGGTATCGGGAACTACGCAGGTAAAACCGGGGGGCGCTGTTAGTAGCTAAATAATTAAACCGTCGTAAAGTTACGGCTGGTCTAGTCGGGAGAAAAGAAACTGTCTGATTTCCTCACGATATTTTCCTTCACCGTTAAAACCGACCGAGTGTCGAAATTGTTCATTTGCACTTAAAATACAAGGAGGTGCGAACGGGATTCGAACTTAGGATCTCATAGAGTTTGACGTTATCGCCACTAGGACACAACAGCTTAGTAGCGTTCAAATTAAAAAAAAATATATAAAAAAGTTTTTAAGACTTACTTTTTCTTCACCATTATGTATTCTTTCTAGATTAATCGATGACAAGTCAGGAAGCTTCAACAGCGACAAGGAACTGCTAACGAAACTCAGCAAAAACGTACCAAAGAAACCGTCTTTTCTGAAACGGGACCTGGACGCGAGAAAGCAGTCTAATCTCTACACGTTAAGGTTCAGATTGCCGCAGAGCGAGAAACTGGACGGCACAGAAGAATGCACGCTCTGGACGCCGTATAATAAAAGGCACAACTGGGGTAGATTGTACCTTTCGCAGAACTTCATCTGCTTTGACAGTCGGGTAAGTTTTTAAATTTTTGACGTGACAACGTCTAATAAATCGATGAACGCCGACTGCATGCACGAAAAAGTGTCCCGTTATGTCCCGTTACGCTCATTGTACGCTTGCGCCGCATCAATCAATGTTTTGTCATGACGTTGTCACGTTAAATTATAGTCCGTAAACCAACCGACTTGACAGACAACCATTTTTTTTTCATAGTATATAGTCACGAAACAAGCAGAACATGTGCTTGATAGCAATCAATATTCCTGTCTATGAATTCAAATTATTACCTAGCTCTGTACTGGGCTCGTCACCCAAAGGTATAAGATGTTTTATTTTCTTATTGATTTACTTTCCCTATAGACTTTGAATTTAAAAAATGCTGTACAGTGGTGCAAAGCTTACTGCTTTTATTTATTGGAATAATAAGGCCTGCAAGCCTAGGTCCTGGTAGGATAAAATAACTAGGAACTTAAAACAAGTTTGTGGTTTATTTATTTTTTTAGTTTAAAGGTTTTTGAATTAGAAACAATCGTTTCCAGTTTAAAAGAAATGATTCCTTTGTACCTTAGTTTAGTTTAGTTTGGCGGGGCCTTTTCCGCACCTAGCCTCTTTAGTTGGGCCATTGTGCGTGACTCATACTTCCCTTTCCTACTCCAACCAGCCTAGGCAGTCCCAGAAAGCAAGCATCCGATTAAGGTTGCGACAGGCATCCGGAACAGACGACGGAGATTGGAGGAATTCTGCCCGTTGATTCGCCACACTGCTGCATTCCATGAGTACATGCTGTGGCGTTTCTTCTTCCTCCATGCATCCTCTGCATAGAGGACTGTCTGTTACACCTATGGTAAATAGGTGCTTATTTAAGGGACAGTGACCAGTTATTATACCTATAACTTTACGAATTTTGTCCCTGTTTAGTCTGATGAGGTTGCGGGCAAGTTTTTTGGATGCTTCCGGAATAGCATTTTTTGTTTGCCTGCATCCTTCATTGTTATTCCATTCTGTTAGATGGGCTTCTTCAGTATTTCTACGCAGCCATGTTTTTATTTGAGCCTGGGGTATAGGCATTAGTGGTTCCGGTCCATGTACCTTTGTCTTTGCTCCCCTTTTGGCCAGTTCATCTGCTGCGTCATTACCTAGTGAGTCGCTATGTCCTTTAATCCATTGGAGGGTTACTTTGTTCATACCCGCTATGGATTGGAGTGCATTGTGGCATTCAGTATCAGGACAGAGGTTATAGTATTATTATTTTAAGGGCTTGAAGCACGGAAGCGCTGTCGGAGACAATTTTGATATTTAGGTCTCCAACATCTCTGGCTGCGACTGCCTGTGCTGCCCTGGTGATGCCGATACATTCAGCTTGAAATATTGTGTTTAGATTGCTTAAAGTGGTTGATATCTTTATGTTTAAGTCATGTGAGAAGACACCTGCCCCTGTACCGCATGCGGTTTTGGAGCCGTCAGTATATATCCTAACTTCTCTGCTGCCAGAGCTATCTTTCGATTCTGCATTAAGTTGGATGTTGTATCTTCGATCAAAGACATGTTGGCATGTTGTTCTGTCCATGGGTGCCTCAAGAAATGGTGTTTCTTTCAGAACCCGATGCAGAACTTTTGAGTGTCGTGTTTCTATGTTTTGTTTCCACAGTCCGTTTGCTTTTAGTCTTAGGGCGGCTGCCGTGGCCTCCTCCTGTACGACCAAATGTAGCGGTCTCAGATTTAAGAGATACTCTAATGCGGCTGATGGTGTGGTTTTCATGCATCCAGTAGCTGTTACACTCGCTAGGCGTTGTAGACTCTGGAGCTTATCTTTCGCGGTGGTCAGTTGTGTTCTGGGCCACCACACAACTGACCCATAGGTCAAAGAGGGCCTGATGACTGATGTGTATAACCAAAGTGTGATTTTTGGATTGAGACCCCATTTCTTTCCAACAAGTCTCCGGCATTGCCAAAAAGTCATGCAGGCCCTTTTTATTTTTGTATCGATATGGCTCGCCCAGTTTAATTTGTTGTCAAGAGTGACACCCAGATATTTGACTTCAGATGATAGGGAGAGTTTGGTGTTAAATAGTTTTGGTAGCTGTAGTTCTGGTAACTTCCTTTTGTTGGTGAAAAGAATAAGTTCTGTTTTCTTTGGATTTACTGACAGTTGATGTTCGTCACACCATTTTTCTACAATCAGAAGCGCTGAACGCATGACTTTACATAGCATATTTTCCGCGCTCCCGCTTATCAGTATTGTAAGGTCATCCGCATAACCAATAGTAGTGTACCCTTTCTCGTTTAGTGCCTTTAAGAGGCTGTCCACTACTATGTTCCATAATAGTGGTGATAGGACACCTCCTTGGGGGCATCCCTTGACTACTTTTGCTCTTGTAGTAGTATTCATCACTATCTGGACCGCCCTTTTGCTGACCAGTTCGGTAATCCAGTTTCTAATGACTGGTTCTACCTTGAGTCTCCTGAGGGCGTGGTTTATGCTGTTATGCATGGTTTTATCAAACGCCCTTCTATATCTATAAAGGCGGCAAGTGTTGATAGCTATTTTTGGTAGCCGATTCTATTTTGTGTACTACCATATGTAGTGCCGACTCTGTTGATCTGCCTTTCCTGTAAGCGTGCTGCTGAGGATGCAGTTGTTTGTGTTTTAGTGCTCCGTCTCTTAAGTATCGGTCCACTAACCTTTCTAGTGTTTTTAAGAGGAACGACGTTAGACTGATGGGCCTAAACGATTTAGCGTGTGTGTAGTCCTCCTTACCAGGTTTCGGTAGGAATACTACCTTCGCCTCCCTCCACTTTTTGGTATATATTTAAAGGCTATACAAGCTCTATAGATTGGTAGTAGGTGCTTTATAGCTTGTTTTGGTTGCCATTGTAGTAGTGCTGGGAAAATGCCATCCAGCCCTGCAGATTTGAAAGATTTGAAACTTTTCAGTGCCCACTCTATTCTGTCTGCAGTTACTATCTTGTTTGCTACTTCCCATTCTTGGGCTGTTGGTGTGCTACAGTGCTCTTCTGGCCACTCTTGGTCTTCTATGATTTGACATCCAGGAAGTGGGTTTCCAGGAGTACTGTATTGGTTTCATTGTCTGTGTTAGTATATGTGCCGTCTTCCTTTTTAGGGATCCCAGAAGATTAGGCTCCCCTTTAGCTAGGATTTTCTTTATTCTTCCGGCTTGGTTTGTTGAGTTTATGCTACTACAGAAGTTGTGCCAGGACTCAGTTCTTCTGAATCTGATTCGCTTCTTGTAGTGTTTTTGTGCTTGTTTATATTTGTCCCAGTCCTCAGTAGTCCTGGTATTTTTGCCCGATTAAAAGTGCTCGAAGTCCTTGACGTAGTCTTTCAAGTTCTGGCCCCCACCAAGATCTTTTTCCTACGTCATTTGGTTTAACAGCAGGACATGCCAATTCATAACTGTTTATGAGACTAGCAGTGAGATGCTGTACGTTTGATTCTATATTGTCTGTACTAAGTGTTGTGTCAGTGGAATGTATGTCACCTAGTGCTTGGTTTAGAAGTTGTGTGTACCTTGTTATATTCGTCTTACGGGGGTTACGATATGGGACAGGGCTTATTGATTTGTATTGTAGTTGGAAACAAACGCGGCGGTGATCCGCGAATGATGGCTCGTCTGATACGTGCCATTCCTCGATTTGACTGGCCACCGCATTAGTTGCCAAGGTGATGTCTATGATAGTTTGATACCTGGAGCTTACAAAAGTAGGCTCCACACCTCTGTTCATAATGTTTAGATTTGTTTGAAATAAGTATTCGGCTAAAGACTCACCCCTTTTGTTGGTATTCTTACTTCCCCACAGAGAGTGATGAGCGTTGCAGTCGGCAGATATGATTAGATCCCAGTCGTGTGCTTCGCAGTGTTGCACCAGTTCCGCTAGTTCTCTTGAAGGAATTTCTCCCTCGCCTGGCAGGTATACTGATGCTAAGACTAGGACAGTTTGTTTTTCCGTAATGAGTTTCACTGCGGTTAGGTCTCTAGAACAGAATTGGTTAAGCAAAGTGGTATTTATAGATTTAGGCATAAAAATGCAGGTTCTTGGGTTATCAACAGTAGTGTCGACCATTAACTTACCGCTGATGTTATTTAGACCGCAGATTTTATTGTTTCTGACCCAGGGTTCCTGGATCATAGCGACGGTCTTTTTATTTGTCTCCAGCACTCTGCTTAGCGTGGCCGCCGCTATTTGCTTATGCTGGAGGTTTGTTTGGATAAAATTGAGGGGGCTAGGGACTACGCAGGACGTCATCTTCATCACTAGAGGAGCCCCCTTCAAATTCTAGCGGTGAGACAGCAACCACCTCGCTCTGACTCTTTTGGGGAGCAGAGGTGGATGGTCCAGAGTCGATGTCTCCGTAACCATGGTCGTACCCGCTGTGGTGATCAACTCGGGTTTTATCTCGGCCTTGACTTCTTCCGAGAGAAGAAGCGGATATACCACTTCCCGACATGTGGGCTACCCGGCGGTCTCTGTCCAAAATGGACTGGCGTTGGTCTTCAGGTATTCCGAGGATAAGGTGGACCACCTTTTCCTTGGAATCCTGCTCCTGGGGTTTGTCGTCTACCGTCATCTCATAACACTGCCACGAGTTTACTTTGTACCATGGGTTTTGGGCACAAAGAACTCGGTGCAGTGTGGTGACTTCAGTTATGCGGGTATGAATGAGAAGCCCCGCTTTGAGCTTCTCTTCATCTCCGACTGTCGGATAACTTCCAGGGTGGTATTTGGGATCGGTGATGTGATGGTTTTGACCGCCCCTTCCAGCCAACTTAGCGCACTTGCATTCTCACACCACATCGCTAACGCCCCGTCCATTAGGAAGGGTCGACCGCGGAAAGATGGGGCTAGTGCGCTTGGAGAAGATGGTGATAGAACGGCTTGAAGGATGCTGTCATCAACAGCCTCCCTAACCAGTTCCGCCTGGGTCTGCGAGAGGTCCCTCGGCGGGACGGTGATAATCGCCACCTTCAGGTGCGATTGAGCCGCGTCTGCGTAACTCCCCGTCCGTGTTGGTTTACGGTCGGTTTTCGCGCGTTTGGCTTCGCCCCTGGGAGAATGGGTCTCGTCCAGACGAGCGCGCTTCGTAGAAGCTCTTTCATCCGGTACGTTCCCGCTCCCAGATTGTTCCTTTTCAGGCGCAATAGAAGCCACCGCTGCGATCCGTCCGCCTCGAGCACCTCTCGTTTTCCGTTTCTTCTTCTGTCGGCCGGATGGTGGTGGTGGTGGTGGTGGTGGTGGTGGTGGTAGTGGTGTTGGTAGTGGTAGTTGTGGTGTTTGTGGTGGTGGTGGTATCTCCTCTTTCGAGGTGGACGGTGTGGTCCCGCGCTGCGTTTCCGCTGCTGCGACGTCCGTACCAGTGTTTACTTTGGTTTTAGGCTGAAGTGCCTCCCTTCTCACACGCCTGCTAGGGCGACTGTGGTCTGGGTTGCCTTTCGGACCCTTTTTCGTTTTACTTGAGTTTTTGTGGGTGGACCCCCTTTTGCAAGGGCGCTTTGCAGCAATTACGGTCCACTGTGACTCGAAGGTGGTTGTGTTGGTCGTCGTGTTTGGTATGGCCTCCATGAGGCCGGACAAATCTAGGCTGGAGCCTGATTTGGAGCACAAGTTGCCCTCCCCAGAGTACGAGGGGCAGACCGGGCTAGGCCCGGTGAGGGATTCTCCACTAGCGGTGCTAGTGGTACCCTCCTGGGGTAGTCTTTTTTCATTTTGTGCTTGCATTTCGAAAGGGTTTGAGCTGATGGAGAAAACTCACACACTATCTGCCCTTGATAGGTGTGGTACAAACTTTTTGGGGGTATTTAGTGCCCCATGGCCTTGTGAGCCTGATGTGTGGTTTTGCGCCGCCACGGTTCGGCTCTACGGCATCTGGATGGGGATTGATTTCGGAGAGGAAATTCGGATGGGATTTGGGAAGTTAGGATGGATTAAGGAAGTTGGTATAGGGTAAGGGAGTTGGGATAGGGATTGGGAAGGGAGTTGGGATAGGGATTGGGAAGGGGTGTTGGGGACGGCCAGAGGTTTTAGTTGTACCAATAACAGAAGGTTCTTGGTCAAAAACAGGCGGCAACCTCGGGAAGGATAGTCCACTGGCCTTGTTTCAGGGGATCTTCGCGACCTGCGCTCCTCCCTAAAACCATTCGCCACTCCCAGCATCGGACAGATACTAGGAGTAGGGGAATCATCAACCAATGTAGTATTGCTTGATCATCCCCCCGGCCCTCCTTTGTACCTTTTTTTAAAGTCAGTTTGAATAGAATGAATCGCTAAACACCAAGCTATTTGAATACATCTACTTATTATTTTAACACCAGAAACTCTACACAATGACTACAATAATCTTCTAAACATGATATTTTTCATTTAATAAACATGTTAGTATATTTGTGTGAGGAAACTTTATTTATTCACTTATTACTGTCTATTATCGAATCCACAAGTCATTCTTTGTCCTTCAAATGATAAGTATCGAACTGTTATGCACATTACATAACTATCAATTGGTCAATACAAATATTGGTCTTGACTTAAGTAAATATTGGATTTTGTTGCCAAGGACTTAACTGCGTGAATCAAATCTATATGGGGCCCATGGACGTATAAAAACGTCGGGCGTAATCTCGTTAAAACAAAAACTGTGTCACTAGAATCGGCCACATTTACTCGTATGCGTTGTCAGGTTGTCACTGATAGGCCGACACGCAAACATATATTTCTTTTTTAACTATAATAGGTTCGCACTTGACCACCATCTCGCCTGATGTTAAGCGATGATGAGATCTACGATGGAGCGTGAAACGTGCGTTACAAGTAGCGCGTGTAATGACTCACTGATGTATGTGACAGAGCAAACGTGCATATTATGTGGCCGACTCGATGGACACAGTTGTTGTTTTAGCGAGACTACGTCCGACTTTTTTTATACGTCCATGATGGGGCCTCAATCATGTATATAATATACAGTAGAACTTCTTTCAGTCGAACCTCGTTGAGTGAAAAACATTTAAAACTCGACAAAATGTTATGTTCCCTTCCCTTCAAGCTCTAAAACCTTCATAGCTTGAAGTCTGAAGCCTCTCTATCGATATATCTAAGCTCTGAGTCAAAATAATGAGTGGATCCTTTTAAGCAAATTCATTAAGCAATTATTCATTCTAATATCCGTAACCGAAACTAACGGATATCCGATTTTTTTTTATTTGGTCATGTAGTTCCTGAGATAGCGCGTTCAAACCAATAAGCTCTACAGCTTTATAATATTAAGTATAAATGTTTTTCCACAGGTTCGGAATCTAGTCCGTTTGACGATACCACTCCGCAACGTTCACCAAGTCGAGCGCGCCGACTCGGGCTACAGCGGGGGCGGAGACAGCGGCAGTATCCTCATCACCACCGCTCACCACACCAGCTTCCTGTTCGGGAATATCGCCGACAGGGACTTTCTGGTGCACAAGATATCGGAGCTACTCGCCAAGTTGCCTAAGTAAGTCGAAGTTTGTGAGCTAAGCGAAGCAACTTTGGTTGCTGTGGTAGCAACCAGATACTTGATGTCGGAAATGGTTAACATACTAACCAATTGGGTGACATTTTTAGCTGATATGTTTGTAAACGCATGTGTTTGTGCACAATCTGGTTAAAATTGAGGAGCGCGAAAACTTGTTAAAAAAAAAGGAAATTAAATTAATTATGGCTATTTAAATAGTACGTATATTTAGATTGAAGAGTTTAGTCAGACTGCTGTAACTTAGAACAATAATACTAATGAGAACTTATTATCTGAAGCAGTTTATCCTGTTATCAAGAATGCTGGTGTACAAGATCCACCATATTGTCTAAAGGTCACAGTGAATAGATACTTTCTAAGTCAACGTGCGTCATCTTCGACCACACCGTTCTTACCATCAGGCGACCTATACGCGGTTAAAAAAAAAGTAAATTATATTTGTATGTAAATTGTTTGCAACGTATGTTAACCCCCGAGATCCGGAGCGCCGCGCGGGCGTCGCGACGTCATATTAAAAAATTTATTACTCGACAATAAAACTATATTTTACGTTTCTGTAAACGATGAGTTACTCTTTGATATATGTCCTATCTATCAAGAATCGAAATAAAGCCATCATTGATCATTTTATTTGTTTACATGTTGTGTAAACTTTCAAACCCATTTTGTGGGTTACGTGACAAGTTAAATCGCATTCAGAATTTTTTGTGTAAAGTTTTTGATCGAAAATACATGTAAGCAATTGTTTCTCCTAGGATTTGTTATTTTATAAACAACATTGTGAGTAACTCGAGTTATATTTTCGAAAAAAAAGTTTGTACAGTTTATTAAAAATATTTATTTCAATCAAATCTGTTCCGCGGTAAAGAGACACGTGGGAACAAAAATACACTCTTAGAAACCCACAAACTTTGATATTTCTAATGTTAGTGTGATTTCTCAATCTTATAATGAAATAAATGTTTGTAATCCTATTTTTAACCGACTTCCAAAAAAAGGAGGAGGTTATCAATTCGACCCCTATGTTTTTTTTTTTTTTTTTTTTTTTTTATTTTTTTATGTATGTTACCTGATTTCTCGAGAACCTCTGAACCGATTTTAAAATTTCTTTTTGTGTTCGGATGGGTATGCTTCCCGACTGGTCCCATATAAATCATTTTGAAATCGGTCAAGTAGTTTTTGAAATATGAACCAAAAACTGAAAAATTGCGTATCTGGATGACGTTGTAGATTTCACAAAAGTTATGAATCTCGACCCTGTCAATACAAAATTGTGTAAATGCTTTAATAAAACTTGTTTTAACCCCGACCAAAAAAAGGGGTGTTATAAGTGACGTCGATGTCTGTCTGTGTGTCTGTCTATCTGCTGTGGCACCGTAGTAGAACTCAAACGGATGGGCCGATTTCGATGCGGTTTCTTTTATTTCAAGGTTAATACCATAGCAGATGTTCTTAGCTATGTCTGGTTAATGTCGATTCAAGATGGCCGCCTCCACAAAATGGCGGACAAAATATTTTCACAACCTACCTCAATTTGGGTATCAAATTAAAGGGCTTGACTAGTAGAGTACTATGTACTATAACAAATTTCAAATCCAAAATGGCCACCACGACAAAATGGCGAATTATATTATATTTTTTCATTACTACCTCAATTTGGGTATCAAACGAAAGAGCTTGACTAGTACAATACTTTTCACTATGAAAAAATTCAAATCCAAGATGGCCGCTTCCACAAAATGCCGAAATACATTTCTTTTTTCACAACTCCCTTTATATGGGTATCAAATGAAAGGGCTTGACTAGTAGAATGTTGTACAGATAACAAATCCAAGGTAGTCGGGGTTTAATCAAAAATTTTAATTTTGTTCTTGTACACTAAAAAGAGTAAAATAAACAATTTTCGTACAAAAAATTAAACCGACTTCAAAACCACAAATAGGCACTCAAAAGCGAAAAATAAACTAAAACCATTATTATAAGCGCTACTCACTCATCTATTTGAAGTCGGTGCCAGTCAGGTCAAAAAGTTAGTAGATTGATGCTATGTAGGCACAGGTAGGTAAGTAGTATCTATCCTATACCTGTTAGATTTAGCTGGCACCGACTTCAAATAGATGAGTGAGTAGCGCTTATAATAATGGTTTTAGTTTATTTTTTCGCTTTTGAGTGCCTATTTGTGGTTTTGAAGTCGGTTTAATTTTTTGTACGAAAATTGTTTATTTTATAAATAATTATTCAATACGGGCACATTGGTGGACATTCCTCATCTAAAACTAGATAGACTCTAAACTAAGCAGAGCTTCTCCTAGATAGCTGTTATAATAAAATTTCACTTTTAAATTGGAATAGTTTGTATGTGTGTAGCTCAATCTGAAATTTAGAACTTCAAATAGATAATTTAAAAGAACACAAGCTACTTTTCATCCCTAAAATATCAGAATGGGCATGTTCTAATTGTGCGAACGAAATCTTGAACTGATACTAGTACTTACAGTAACAAAAATTATGCAACTTCGAAAATACTGAGATACACGAGGGATGCAGTGGACTATGAACCTTATTTTATATAAGATAACATTGTGTTTAGCATGTTTCAGGAGCTAACAGTCATCTGGGCTGCATGTGTTTGATTCGCCTGCCAGCTTTCATCATTACATTACCAAAAATGGTTACCTGGGTTCTACTATTCCATAAAATTGATACTTGGTGTTGTCATTAATGTCGTAATTAAATACATCAAAATAATCAAATGGATTAGCAATTTTGATAAATAGAGGAGGCGTGAAAAAAATTCACTCTTTAAAATTAAAACTTCAAAATAAAACCACTAACATCACATTCTTTTGTTTTCAACTTCTTTTTTTGTTCATTTTTAACCAACTGACATCAAGGAGGAAGTCATTCGATCTTTCATCAGAATCGTTTTGTTATGCATTTTCATTGTTTACTCGAAGATTCCTAAACAGAGTTGGAAAATTATGTTTTTTTTCTGAGTGTTTCATAAAGTTTTTATCGAAATCTGTTTAGTTCGCCTCACGTTATTTGGTTTCGCAAAGATTCTTAAAATTTGTGAATTATATTTTCTACTTTGCACTCAACTTTGGTAGTCACCCAATCATATAACTGTTTAACTTGTATTTGGTATTTACCCTGTAATTTCTATTGAAACATTACCTTCCAAAACCGAAATACAGTAATGTTTGCACACCACTGCAATGCGGTGCAATAACTGTACAAATGTGTGATACTTTCCTCCACCCTAGTCAGCCTGAGGAAGCAGAGTCCTACGACTAGAAAACATGTTTGCATAATCTGTTAGATCTCATCCACAAGTATGCTTAAAATAAACCTACTAACTGCTGTTAACTAAACTTAAGAAAAATCCTATGATCAAAAACCATTAATAATCATCAAAATCATGATCATTTATACTTCACACTCCAATATAAACACATATAATACATATCCAAACAAAACGTATGATAAGTAACAATTAACATTCGATTACAAACCTTACAGTCAGTGTTATAAAGTTGTTAGTGGCACATCCTGACTTGTGACTTTAGTTGTTCTTACAGGGGAAAAACCGACAAAAGCCGTGGCGCCTGTTGATGGTGATTCGTGGACACCGCAGCCTCCGCTTATGACGCTCTTTAGAACCCACCAGACATCGCCTATCAAACAAATACAGGAGAAAAAGGTGAACACTTAAACATTATTTATCTTAAACCTATAAAAATTCAGTGTTGTGATGCTAGTTCCCAATGAACCAAACACCAAGTCAACCGATTTTCACGAAATTTATGTGTATTTTGGTGCAGCTTCAGAGATAGGATACAGTGCGTTTCATCAAATAGTTCCTCTGGCGTCATATTGGTAGCACTGGTAAACGTAACGAGGCCCCACTTATTCCACTAAGATTTGTCCATTACTACCAACATGACGCCAGAGGGACTATTTGTTGAAACGCACTACAGTTTTGGTATCGATTAATGATCTTTATTTGACAATATCTAAGCGAAGTAGGAATTAGTTCTTATTTAAAATACTACGATGCGACTGAAAATTAAATCGGGCTCGAACACCTACTAGGTATATTATCACATGTGATATAAAAATACGATTATCGATATTTTAAAAACCTTATAAAACAAGGGTTATTTTAAACTTGATGTGTCTGTATATCGTAGCGTACGGATATACCTATTTCGATAAATTTATTGTTTGAAAATTGATACGCTCAAGGCGATTTATCGCTATAATATATAAGGCAGATTCCCACTAGGATAGTCAAGCGAGAATGTGCCTTATAATACATATTAGTAGTTCAGAGGGAAACCATTTTAGTTTCGTATGGGACGACACTACGTAGAATCCGCATGAGAAAGTATCATACCTTTTGCTGTTATTCTACCGCCAATTCCGGTCTGAAGGAGAATGTTGCTAGAGAAACTACAGGGGAAATTAGATAATACTACAATATTATTATCAGTTTACAAATCTAGGTGAGGAGCGCAATCCTAAGCTGATTTGGAGTTTTTGAGGTGTGGCGCTTCTGCAGGCGGACTCTGCAAAGAGTACTCATCTCATGAATGAAAGGAAAACTTATGTAAACTTTTTAACAGGAGAAACAATGGGAGGATCACATGGCGGAAGTGGGTCGCGGCGTCAGCATGTATCAGACCACGGATGGAAGCGAACTGGTCGTCAACGGAATACCGGAGCTACTGCGTGGAGAGTTGTGGGCTGTCTTCTCGGGATCTATTCTGCAGAAGGTATGTTATATTTCAGAGTCTTGGCTAATATGGCTCTTGGTCTAGATGAGGCTTTTATATGTAAATGATGAGTGCAATAATAGACTGCAGGCCCGTGAACAAAATTTATGGGTCATCTGATACAGCAGGAGACCTATGTAGGATGATAGAAGGGTATAAAGTAATAAGATTGAGCACTATGCCGTCACTTGTAAGCTGTCCCAACTGAGTGCTGTTGAAGAGGGGGGATTCAAAACCTCGATCATTTCTCGTTATCGCATGATTTTTGTACGGCGTTGCAGAATCATAGATTAGAAGAGGTATTGAAAATTGAAACCATGAAAATTATAAATTTTAAAATTATTAGTTTGTTAGTTTGTGAAAAAAATTCATGATTTTCCGACGATTTACAGAGTAAGTTTGGTCATTTGATTATGTTCGGCTTTGGTACCATACAGTTTCAATACCTCTTCTAATACATTATTTCGCAATGCCGTACAAAAATCATGCGACAAGGAGAAATGATCGAGGTTTAGAACCCCCCCTCTTCAACTGCACTCAGTTGGACAGCTTACAAGTGACGGCATAGTGCTCAATCTTATTACTTTATACCCTTCTATCATCCTAAATATGTCTCCTGCTGTATCAGATGACCCATAAATTTTGTTCACGGGCCTGCGGTCTATAAGCATACGGTCTGCCTTTTTGTAAGCTGGTAGCTAACAATATTTTACCGGGACAGAGATGTGGTTAAATATAGCCTTTAGAAACTTTTCCAAGTCAGAGTGAATAGATTAGCTGTCTAGGTTAGCATGCGTCACCTTCGATCACACCGTCGGCGTCGCTAACCATCAGGCGAGTTGTTTATCAAACGTGTACCTAAGCGCGATAAAAAAAAACTACTTTCCTAACACTGTGCTAGAGAACGAAGCGCAAGGCATCATGTGATAATTTAATAAGTATTATGCAGTTGAAATGTTTTAAAAAAATATACCTACCTACTTTAGTTAAAGCATTAATAAAAATTGGTGGTATTTTTTCGCAGGCACAAAACAAAGGGCTGTATGAGAAGTTGGTGACCAAAGCCCTCTCCTCGAAGAACCCCGCCAATGACGAGATCGAAAGGGATCTACACAGGTCACTGCCGGAACACCGCGCTTTTCAGAATGATGTTGGTAAGTCATGAAAGGTGTAGAATCTACAATTATAAACTTCACGAACATGATACCCGATCATCAATTCAATAGCACACGCCCGAATAACTGTATATCTCGCAGCCAACTAGCTAAATAAGCCGTTCAATCAACAACCTAGCCGCCTTACTAAACAACGACGTTTAGCTAGATTTCTGAATTATATTCATATAGATGAAACAGCTACAGTATACTGTAGAGCTGTATTTTTTGATGGTGTAATATTCAAAGTTATACCCATAACACTGGTTCCACAGATTAGTTTATTTGTATTGAAAACTATTAAATACGCATATATATGATTAAAAATAACTGAGCACAATCTTACTTGGTAGGATGGTAAAACCAGACTGGAGTTTTTAGAACTACCCTCAGTCAGGACATAACATGCCTTTCCCTCAGGATAGCTCCATCTCACTTCACTTTAATTAATGCACTACACTATGTTCATCTTATCCTATGTGTGTAATATGTAGTCTTTTTGTATTCTTACTAACTAACTATGGATACATTGTTTTTAATGTATAGATGTTGTTTATTCCTCATCATGATCGGTCTCTTCTTCAGATTCCGATATCTCTGCTCTTATCTTCTTGTTCAATGAAGAAGGTGGGGACACCGACAGTGCTCTCTTAGTTCTGACTGTCGCTCCTGATCCACCAGGCAGAATCATTTGTTGTGGATCTGTTACTCCAATGATATCTGCCCATTTCTGTGGTGGGGTATGTCTATATTATCGCCTGTTTCACTTTCACTATCATATCTTTGTGATTCACTTGTTTCTTGTGCTTCCTTTTGAACTGGAGTCCCTCCACTCAGCATCTGGTTGATGTGTCTTGTCAGTAACTTTCCATTCCATCGCACTAAGTATCTGCACACCCCAATTCGCTTTTCTACAACCCCTGTAGCCAACGTGGTCCTTTAGCATAGTTTCGTATGTATGCAGTCTGTCCTACTTTAAACTCTCGCACTTTGATATCTTCATTTCTTTTTCTTTTAGGCATTTGTATGACAAAGGATTTAAAGAGTCAAATTTGGTTTTAAATCGTCGGTTGTTCAAAAGCTCTGCTGGTGTCTTTTCATTCACTGTATTTGGTGTAGATCGCAATCCATATAACATATTGGGTAGACGTATGTGCCAAGGTTCATCAGTTCTTTTCTTCAATTTATTTTTACTGTCTGCACAGTACGTTCAGCTTGCCCATTAGAAGCTGGATGATATGGTGCTACTAAAATTTGCTTTATATCATTTTCCTTAAGGTAACTCTTGAATTCCTCTGATATAAAACTTCTTCCATTGTCAGTTACTACGGTATCTGGTAACCCTTGTCCTGCAAATATATCCCTGAGAGTTCGGATTAATGTAGAGCTACTCATGTCATGCACAATTTTTACTTCTGGCCATTTTGAAAATGAGTCTATTAGGATCAAAAAATGTTTTCCTTGAAAAGGTCCAGCATAATCTAAGTGTATTCTGGACCATGCCTTATCAGTTTTGAGCCAATGGTGAGTTACTTGTGCTGGCATATTTCTATTTTCAGAGCAAATAGTACAATTTTTATCATTCCTTCAATCATCTTATCCAAAGCTGGCCACCAAAAATAGCTTCTTGCCAGAGCTTTAGTGATAACAATTCCATCATGATTTTTATGTAACTCTCCCAATACATATGATCTTATTTTTCTGGTAATATTACTCTACTGCCCCATAAAATGCAATTATTGTGTACTGACAATTCATTCCGTTTTTGCCAATACACTTTAAACTCTTTATCTACTCGGGCAGGCCAACCATTCCGAATCCAATACATTACTTTAGCTAATGTCTGGTCTTTTTAGTAAGTTGGGCCACCTGAATTGCAGTAAAATCCAGCCCTACTGGAGTCTCCTCTATCAAAAGGACCCCAGAATATTCTTCCTCTACTTCACATTTCTCCTGTTCTTCAGATGGCCATCGACTCAATGCATCCGCATTTCCCAGTTTTTGCCCTCAACATATTGAATTTCATAATGATATGAGCCTAATAATAGTGCCCATCGTAACATCCTTGGAGAAATAATGTTTGGAATCGGTTTTCCAGGTCCAAATATCCCAACAAAGGTTTGTGATCCGTTTTAATCACAATTTTCCGCCCACTGATGTATTGATGGAATTTCTTTAGACCAAAAATGATGGCTGCAGCTTCTTTGTCTATTTGTGCATAATTTCGCTCATGAATGTTCATAGTCCTTGAGGCAAACATTATTGGTCTAACTGTTCCATCTGCCATTTCATGTTCTAGCACTGCCCCGAGTCCATATTCAGAGGCATCACAAGACATTATCAGCTTCTTTCTACTATCATAGTGTACTAAGGTATCTTCACTTGAAATCATTGTCTTTAAGTTTTCAAAAGCTGCCTGACATTTCCTGTTCCATATCCATTTAGATCCTTTTTCTAGTAATCTATATAAAGGTTCGGCTATATTAGCTTTATGTGGTAAAAATCTATCATAAAAGTTTAATAACCCTAAAAACGCTTGCAATTCCTTTAAGTTTTTTGGTGCATTTGTTTTCAAAATAGCTTGTATTTTCTCTTCAGTAGGGTGTATTCCAGATTCATCTACAATGAACCCTAGAAATTGTACCTTTGGTACTGCAAAAAGGCATTTCCCTTTGTTTACCCGTAGCCCCGCTTCTTGTAATCTTTGTAATACAATTTCTAATCTAGTATTATGGCTTTTAATATCACTACCACATACAACGATATCGTCTAACAGTACCGCTGTCCCTGGGATTCCTGCGAGTAGAGAAGACATTAACCTTTGAAAATCCCAGGACAAGCTTTAACTCCAAAAGCCAAACGCTTTACCTTGTATAATCCTTTTGGTGTATTGAGGGTAAGTAGATTTGCAGTACTCTCATCGACACGTACCTGGGTATACGCTTGTTCCAAATCAATTTTTGAAAATACTACCCCCCCCTGCAGTTCTACAAAAGCTTCATTAAGGGTAGGCAATGGATATGTATCTGTATTAGTGACTTCATTTACTGTTGAACGATAATCTCCACATAACCGTACCTTGCCATTTGGCTTTGGAACAACCACTATTGGTGTTGCCCATTCTGAGTGAGTAGTTGGTTCCAAGACATCCTCACTCACTAGTCTATCAATCTCCTTAAAAACCTCATGTCTTTGTGCAAATGCAACTGGTCTACTCCTCAGAAATTTTGGCCTTGATCCTGCTTTTGGTGTAATGTTGACTATTGGTCCAGTATATGTCCCTAAACCCGGTTGAAACACCTGTCCATATTTATTAAGTACTTGCCTTACTCTATCTTTCTCAAGTGTAGTTATTTTGATACTATTCACTCCTTGTATTACAATACCTAGATCAGCGAACCAATTTCTTCCAATAAGGCTTGTACCACAGCCTCTTGTTATCAATATTTTCATATGTTTCCTAATGTTTCTATAATGTACTTGAACTAATGCCTGTCCAAGCAAAAACAATTTACCATCTGTATATGACTTTAAAGCAATATTTGTTGGTTCAAACTGTGGCAGCTTTCCTTTCCATATGAGTCTGGCTATATTTTCATTAACTATTGAGTATGGGCAGCCTGAATCCACTTCCATCAGTAGCTCTGTTCCATTCAGCAACACTTTAATTTGAAATGGTTCCACTTTATCTTGCCTAATGCTATTTAAACCAACCTCATACAATCCATTACACTCAGATTTGTGCTTTGTTTGTCTATCCTTCATCCTGCATGCTGCTTCTATGTGTCCTGTCCTGCCACAGTGATGGCATTTACTCCAACGGAATCTACATTCACTCTTATGCTGCCTGCCACAACGAAAGCAATTAGCATCGCTAGATTCTTTTCTAACTGTCTTGAAATTAACTTTATTTATTTCCATCGGAACCTCCATTTCCTGAGGTGCCTCACTTGTGTTTGGCCTGGTCTGTACAATGATACTAGCATCCAGGTTAGCAGTTTCATGTGACAGGGCAATATCACAAGCTTGCTCAAATGTTAACTGAGTTTGTTGTAACAGCTTTTTTTGAATTTCTTTGTCATTTATGCCACATACTAATCTGTCTCTTAGAGTACGATTTAAGTCTGTAAAATTACAATGGAGACTTAATTTCCTCAACTGGGCAATGTAATCCCTCACTTTCTCAACTACTTCTTGGTTTCTGGTGTGAAATTTATAGGATTCTACAATTTCGTTAGGTTTAGGGTGAAAGTGATTGTTCAAAATGGCTACCACATTTGTAAAAGAAACTTCACTTACATTTTTTGGTGAAACTAATGATGTTACCAAATCATACAGATCTGAACCACACACTGCAAAAAAATTTGCCTTCTTCTTTGCATCTTCCTTTATTTCACTTGCTTCCAAGCAGTATCCAAACCGTTCTATGTAATTTTTCCAACAACCATCATTAACATCAAAATTATCAAACTTTATACCCATAGTTAAGTTAAATATTACAAAGTGTTTAACACAACAGAACACAGTTTTCTAACACTTTTGTACTGTTTTTCCTCGTCGCCACTATTAAATACGCATATATATGATTAAAAATAACTGAGCACAATCTTACTTGGTAGGATGGTAAAACCAGACTGGAGTTTTTAGAACTACCCTCAGTCAGGACATAACAAAAAAGGCGCTATTTTTTTAAACTTTTATATAGGTTTACACTTTACTGCCATCTCGACTGATGTTAGACAGTTAGAGAGAGAGAGAAGAGACGATGCGCTCTGCGACAGAGCGTGCTTACCCAGGACCGACGTTACGATTTGAAGACACAAAGATTGTAACCACCGGGGAAAATCCACTCAGGCAACGCATTCCACAGCCTAGACGTTCTTATCACAAAAGTAGAGTCAAGCCACATCGTTCGAGTCTTTGGTACGTCAACTTTGAAACGATGTCGATAACAATTTGATGATTGTAAAATTCGTCAGGTATCTCCGCCCTGCGACGCGTCCTATGCGCATACGCACTCAAGAACCCGACGATCGGGTACTGTCAAGCGATGAACATCGTCGCCTCGGTGCTGCTCATATACTGCCCGGAAGAACAGGCCTTCTGGCTTTTGGCCACCATCTGCGAAACCTTACTACCTGATTACTACAATACTAGAGTGGTTGGCGCATTGGTGAGTAAATTTTCAACTATCTTAGTTGTTAACTGATATTTTAGTCCCCAGTATAACGTACCTACTGATCATTTACACTGGGGAGTAAAGGATCTCGAATAGCGATCACGGACCGGCAGACGCATTGTAGGACGGCCCCACATGATGGACCGATGTTATTGTTTCGGTGGCGGGAAGTCGGTGGATGGAGGCAGCACAAGATCGGTCATTATGGAATTCTTAGAGGGAGGCCTGTGTCCAACAGTGGACCTTGCCGGCTGCAGATTTTAACGATGATGATAATACTGTACTAAATTTTTATTGACCCATAAAAATGTAAAACTTTGTGGATGCCGTCTTTATGACGACTCCGACAAACTTTCTAATGCGAAAACTTTTAAATTTGTGTGTGTCAATAACATTTTAGTTCGTCGTACTATTATTAGATTTAAAGAAAAAGGAATATACTTTCATCGTTTGGTTTGTTTTGTTTTAATAGAATAAGTTTGTAAATTGTTTTATTTTTTCGGTACAAACACAACGCTGGGTCGTTATAGGCGATGAATATCGATAAAGTTTGAAAAATTTAGGACACAGTTACTTTATAGTCTGAAACAGCTACTTTTTTGCCCGGGGAAAATGAGGAAATAACGGGAACGGGAACTACGCAGGTAAAACCGCCGGGCACTGCTAGTAATTTGTTAAAACATAAACTAATTATAATGGTTTATTTTTCACTAAGTCATCGTCCCATTTTTTATAATAATAGGAATAAGTATCTAAATAATCTAATGTATTAATAGGTCGATCAAGGAGTCCTTGAAGAGCTGACAGAAGCCCACCTCCCCGAGCTCCACGCGAAGCTGGACGAGCTGGGGATGATGAAGATGATCTCCCTGTCCTGGTTCCTGACTCTCTTCATCAGCGTCATGCCCTACGAGTGCGCCGTCAACGTCATGGACTGCTTCTTCTATGACGGCGCCAAAGTCATATTCCAAGTATGTTGGACTGGCTTTTTTAACCCCCGACCAAAAAAAGGGTGTTATAAGTTTGACGTCGTTGTATGTCTGTCTGTGTGTGTGTGTCTGTCTGTGGCACCGTAGAGCTCAAACGGATGGGCCGATTTCGATGCGGTTTTTTTTATTTGAAAGTTAATATCCGTGCGGATGTTTTTAGATATGTTTGGTTAATATCGATTCAAGATGGCCGCCTCCACAAAATGGCGGACAAAATATTTCTTCACAACCTACCTCAATATGGGTATCAAATGAAAGGGCTCGACTAGTAGAATACTATGCACTATAACAAATTTCCAATCCAAGATGGCCGCCACCTCAAAATGCCGAATCGTATAATTTTTTTCACTACTACCTCAATATGGGTATCAAATGAAAGGGCTTGACTAATAGAATGTCGTACAGATAACAAATTCGAGGTAGTCGGGGGTTAATCAATTTTTTTAATTTTGTTCTTGTTTATAGTACCTCTATAGAGATGCGAGCAGGATATGTGTCTGATGGTAAGCAACATGCCTGCCCATAAGAGCACAGTGACACCACAGTATTATATCTTCTAGACGGAGTAATCGTGCGGGGTGAGACGCGGGAAGCGCACTACCGCCATTATCAACGTTATAATGTTAGTATTTCGTGAGCGCGGTTAAGTTTTCGGTTCGAGTACGAGTGTGCCGTCAACGACATGGGGCTGCTTCTATGACAGTCCTAAAGTCATATCCAAGTATGTTGGACTAGTTTTATTTATAGTATATAGTGACGAGACGAGCAAGGTGTGTGCCTGATGGTAAGCAACATACCTGCCAATAACAGCACAGTGACACGCAGCTATTCGAACACGAAGATCCCAAATCATTACCTAGCACCGCACTGCGCTCGTCACACGGAGATATAGGGCGGCTCATCTCTTAGCCCAGTTATTTCTCTGGAAACATTGCCCTTCAAACCGGAACACAGTAATGTTAGCGCACTGCCGCATACGTAAGTTAAACTTATCAAAATATTTATTATGTTTCAGGTGACACTCACGATATTAGAAATAAACAGAGACAAGTTATTGAAATGCACAGAAGACGGACAGGCGATGCAAATCTTGAACGACTACCTCGAAGGCATTTTCAACGAAGAAGCGATGGCGCTTTCTACAGAACCACGGACTGCGGATAAGGTACATTAGCGGATGTAGCTTCCTAATTTAGTTTTAATTTTAGTATTTAGAAAAAGGATTCTGTTATACAGTCTCAGGCACAATTAACAGCCCAACCTGTATTTCTCTAGTTTGTAGAAATAGTTAAATTTTAATTTGGTATGGTATGGTATACCTACGTTGAAAGTCATCATTAGGCAATAACAAACGAAGATATTGAAAACATAAACGGTTTTTAAGAATAATCCCACAAACCCGATTTTGTCGTAAACATCGAAATGACGAAACTCTAACATAAAAATAATTTATCTATGTCATACTATTCTCACGGTTTCTTTTTAAGAATAGTGGTTTATTCTCCTCTCGTTCGCGGGCCGTTGTCGTATAGGTCCCGTCACCAGTTAAAAGCGCTCGGCGAAAGTAGTGGGGCGACTCGCGCATGTGGACCATCGCGCCCAATCCAAATCGGGGATTCAAACCTAGCGCAGGCAGCGGTACGAATGGGACGAAGGAACGCGACTGGCGAACCAATAACAGACGTCCGCGCGGGCGACCTCGCGTCCCGCCTCACTCTTCTTACCTGTGATACCCAAAAATCGACTTCTGCGCATACAAGGTCAGCGCTTTTAATTCGTGACGGGACCTTATATACACAAGACAAGATTACAATATATTAACAAAATTAAAAAAATTGATTAACCGCCGACTACCTCGCATCTCGGATTATCTGTATAACGTTCTACTAGTCAAGCCCTTTCATTTGATACCCATATTGAGGTAGGTTGTGACGAAATATTTTTTCCGCCATTTTGTGGAGGCGGCCATTTTGAATCGATATTAACCAAACATAGCTAAGAACACCCGCACGGATATTAACCTTCAAATAAAAAACCGCATCGAAATCGGCCCATCTGTTTGAGCTCTACGGTGCCACAGACAGACACACACACAGACAGACATCGACGTCAAACTTATAACACCCATTTTTTTGGTCGGGGGTTAAAAAGCAATGAACATGTAAATTGGTTCCAGACAATAAAGATTCAAGAGCTAGTGTACCAGTCGTACCGAAGCTACGGGTCTCGTGTTTCGGGCGAGCACATAGAACACTTGCGCTTGAAGCACCGGCTAAGGGTCGTCAGGCAGCTCGAAGACAGTCTAGAGAGGAACACACTAAGGGCCTTGCAGCAAGACAGGCTGTTAGACCCCGCTGAGTTACAGGTAAACGATACATTTTGAATAGAGTGCACCTGATCTGCGCAACGAAAAGTTGCAGGGCTCGATTAAACTAAGTATTAAGACAGTCTAGAGAGGAACACACCACAGCCCTTGCAGCAGGATAGGCTGTTAGACCCCGCCGAGTTACAGGCAAGTATAGGACACATTTCGGATAGTGTGCACCTGATCTGTCTAGCAAAAAGGAGCATGGCTCTAGTAAACTAATCATTAAGGCAGTCTAGAGTAGACGACAATACGGGACTTGCAGCAGAATAAATAAATAAATATTGGTAGCCATTTCACGCATAACACTATTTAGCCCGAAAATAAGCAAATAGATGACTGATGAGAGACTGATCTGCCTACCGAAAAGTCATAGGGAAAGCTAAGAGTTTGTAGCGTCTTCTGGGCTAGATCAAAGTTGGGTTGGCAGTAGAGGCCACCTGAGTCTAACTGCTATAATAAGTAGTATCCTTTAAAAAAGTTAGGGTAGACCCTTAAATTGATAAGTGTTGTGTAAATATATCTACCATTATTTATATATTTCGTACCAAACTTTAAACAAATCTTTTAATACTCTTACAGGAACTCCTAAGCGTAATTCGCGAAGAGTTGTTATGGGCGAAGCGAGTGCCCTGCGAGAGGCTAGAAGCGCCCTACGAGGCATATAGGCTGGACTACTCCCAGTTCAAAACTCTCTTCACTGCACTATCGCCCTGGGCTAAAGGAGACTACGCCGAGGCTATCACTGCTAGAATGTTCAAGGTAACGAATCATAATAATCATTTATTAAAAATATCTGTTACACATAGTGTAAGAAATTTGTCAAATTCAATTAATAATGTACAATTATGTGTACGTTGTTGTACTTACAGCATGATATTAAATGATAATAGATTTAAGTCAAAACAATTTATCAAATAAATTACAATAATATATGAATTGATTAAACAAATATTCAAAGTCAAGTTAAAAACAAAAGAAAAACAGTCGATTAATTTCTTTATCGGGCGAATATTTAACGGACAGAAAAGAGTCTTTAATTATGCATAAAAATAATTTAAATCATTAAAAAAACATTACACTGATATTATTTGATACTCACTCATAAAGTATAAAGTAAACAAAAGCGACTCACTCATAAATACTTTATGAGTGAGTCGCTTTTGTTTAATCTTGAAGTCTGCGGCAAAATTGGCAAAGGATTGAAATTGCTCTACTGTCGAAATTCGACCATTTGGCGACTACAAGCGTATAAAATAAGTTTGTATTTAAATTTATACAAGCATTACATCAGCTATCTGACTCCCATAGTACAAGCTTTTAAATAAATAAAAAAATGGCAGTCGTAGGAACTGCAGATAGAAGTGAAAACTTATAACTCAGAATTTGATAGCTTACTGTGGAAACTACTGGATGAATCCGAAGGGCGTGGCCATGAGCATGACCATCTAGAAATGCTGACACATTTCTTGATCGCCAATAGCTATGATCCCGAGTTTACCCGAAGATTTCTTATCATTCCCGAGCGATGCTAGAATTCAGTTCACAGCCTACGGAAAATGTATGTGGTGCACCAAAATAAGTTATCACTTCGATTTTTTAAATTTAATTTACTACTTATATTATTCCCAGTTAATGGACAACGACGAAGACGGTTTCGTAAGCGCCCGAGGTCTCAGCGTGGCGTTAGGTATCAGCACGCGCGCGGACGCGACGCGCCGACTCCGTGCTTTGTACTGTGCGCACGCGCCGCCCCTGCTCTCACAGGCCGAACTGCGGCCGACGCACTTCACCGATACCGGGGAAGAGCTGGCTACGGACGCTATATCCTTCTTCGACAGGTAAGATTAATAAGAAACGTACATATACAGCGTGGCGCTTTGGTGCCGACATTAAATGAAACCACCTATAAAATATCATATTTTTACCTATTCTGTCAAATTAAATTTCATTGATCGTTATTATTTACTGAGTTATTCGCAATTTTCCAAAATACCATAATAAAGCAGCCTGTATCTAAAATTTCCTGCGCAGAGATCATTACACCGCAGCCAACAGTCCATCCGATTTATCAATTAAAAATCAGGCGAAAAGCAAATACTAAAGAAACGAGATAGGCGATGTCCTGCAACACACGCGTATGTTTGTGAATGTAACAGTTAAATGTAGTCTTTCTCTTTCTTTAATTTTTCACTAGTTTTGTGCTAGCTGCCGGGATGCGAAGTTGACCTTAGTCCCTGACACATTTCTCTAAATGACGCGTTAAAACTTTTACTTTAAATCCTTAACTAGGGAATTTTATAATCTAATTATTCCCGAAAAAGACGGTTACATGTTAATTTTGTTCGTTCTTTTAGTGTAATTTATTTTTAGAGTCAGTGTCAATAAGATTAGCCTTCTTTTCGTTTTGTTTGTGTGTGACTCTGATTGTGTTGTGAATAGTTATTTAATTAGTGACGTCGAACGTACAGTGTTTTCTGAGTGTACCTA
Organism: Ectropis grisescens; assembly: GCA_017562165.1. Taxonomy (NCBI): domain Eukaryota; kingdom Metazoa; phylum Arthropoda; class Insecta; order Lepidoptera; family Geometridae; genus Ectropis; species Ectropis grisescens. The sequence goes on along the minus strand of CM029776.1, from coordinate 9,989,922 downwards.
TGCACATGTGATTTTAGTCTGATAAGTCCTACAATAGGATTTAGAAAATCGACCCAGAGCATGTTTTCGACCGTTCCGCCAGTAGGAAAGGTAAGTACAACGGTTTAATTCGATTTTAAACAAAATTACTTTTCTCTCAAAGGGTTTTATTGGTTAGATTGTTTACGAAATTGAAATCGTATTGCGAGAAGTTGTTTTTATTTTATTTTTAAAGAAAGTTGTAGGTACCAACCAATTCAGCAGCTTTCACGCTAAAAACGGTAATGCTCTTTGTTATTACCAAGTGCTGGTCTAGTCCCGGGTTCAAATCCTACAATTTTACAAAGTTACAATAGATACCTACCTACGCATTTACCTATTTACTTTATGTTATTTTATTAGCTTTATTATTTGGTAGGTATGCGATTTATTAGTGATGAATAGGCATAAAGTTGACGGGGAAGTCCCCCGTTCCAAATTATCGCGCATTTTTAAGTACCTACCCCTCTCGACCGGTGCGCCCGCGCGCCGCTTGCAGATAGGTACAAGTTTCTTTCTGCAGTGCGACGTTGCCAGCTTGTTTTACGAAAAGCGAACGTAAATCACCCATACATCTAACGTTGTTGAATGAATCTAGTGCACAGGATGTTTTTCATTCGATCGCTTGATACAATTATTTAGTTTGTTAGATTTTTTTTTTTCAAATAAGCGAATATTTATTTTTCACACCTTTTGTATGATTACTGGTCAGTAACCCTACCTGTGTGTTCATTTAATGTCGGCACCATAGCGCCACGCTGTATTTCACTGATCCCCTCAGATTAGCAACGAACATCCGTAGCCATATTTCTACGTGGCAAATCATACACCATATATTTTTTTCTCTGAAAAAAAAAACAACAACACAACTGATTTCAATAAAAAAATCAATCAAGTTGACAAAGTTTTAACCGGCGACGCAAAAACGACGGGTTGTTATGAGTTTGACGTGTCTATCTGTGGCATTGTAACTCCCCGACGGATGAACTGAGTTTGATTTTGTTTGAAAGGTGAATTAGTCGGGAATGTTCTTAGCTGTATCTGATGATCCAATATGGCCGCCACCATAAAAACGCGGAACACAAATATATTTTCACGTCTCCCTCAATATGGATGTGAAATGAATGGGCTTGACTAGTAAAATACTATTATACAATATGACAATAAGTGTTAATAATATGACAAAAATCCTTTTTTAAATTTTTAAATTTAATTTGTAGGCAAGATGACTAAAAATACTTATAAGTCCGTCAGTTAGATTTATTTATATGGCACACGTATTTTTTCTCTTTTTGCACTAACAAAAAATATCGAAAATACGGTGCTTAGTTTCGAGTGACGTCACGTCCATATGCGATTTTTATGATGTAGATGTGACGTCACAACCGGGGGTGTGTGTTTTACCGGAAGTTTGATGACTTATATCTTTGTCGATTTTTAATTGATGAATCCAAAAAGGCTATTTGCATAAAACGTGTTGTGACGTTATACCGAACGATCGCCTAAAATTCATATATTCTGTTTATAATTCCAGTATAGAAAACCCATCGACTCCAGAGCCGGCGCCTCCGACGTTGCAGCGGTCTATTAGCGAGGTTTGTCCCGATGGCAGCTTTATGGACAAATCTAGCGACAGCACCTTCACTCAGTCGGGTAAATACTAATTATTTCAATAATATAACTATCCATACGTACCTATTTATTTTGATTACATTGGTAAAAATATAAAATGATTGACTCTTTTCTATACTGATAGTTATTATCGTAGTGTAATTTTCATTTTAAAATGTACTAATAGATACAGTTTGTATGCTATCGCTTTTTTAATTTTTACTAATTGATGTGTAAATTATACATTTATGAATAAAGCACTTTGATTTTGCCATGCTTTTGACCATAGCGAGCACAACTAAACTCTTCAGGACAGTGTTGCCTTCTAACTTAACATTAAATACAGCTAGTATTGTCAGTATTTCGTTTGGTATCAGGTTCTAGCGCCGAAGCGTCGCTCGCGGACTCGATCCGCCAGTGCGCGTTATCCGGTCTCGCCGCGTCATTGCCCTCCACGCCGGGCACGAGCGCCGCGCCGCCGCCCGCCGCGCCGCCGCTGCCGCGCGCGCACTTCCTGCAGCTACTGGCGGCATTACACGACCTCACGCAGCACCACGGCAAACTTTACGAGGCGGTCGTCGCGGCTGGTCAGTACACACTTTATAAAAAAACATGAACAATCTATATCTAATATATAAAATTCTCGTGTCACAGTTTTCGTTGTCATACTCCTCCGAAACGGCTTGACCGATTTTGATGAAATTTTTTGTGCTTATCCGGTATCTATGAGAATCGGCCAACATCTATTTTTCATCCCCCTAAATGTTAGGGGTAGTCCAACTCTAAATTTTATTTTTTATTTTTTAGACAAAATTTTTAATTTCTATTTTTTATGATACAACATACAAAAATACATACAATCCTCAATTTTCACCCTTCTACGATTAACCCTTATTTTTTAATAGCCATTTTAGTAATTTAATCATTTTTCCTCTCCGGTGGAAAACTGATCAATCGTCATTTAATTAGTTATCCCCGGCAGATGTCTACAGGTGTCACTTCTGACCCAGTAAACAGCACGATAATTTGGGGATCAAAAGTAGCCTATAGCATATATATAGTTTGAACACGCTAATCTCGGGAACTACTGGACCGATTTAAAAAAATCGTTCACCGTTCTTTCATATGTCATATATATTTCATAATCCTTGAGCGCTGTAGGTTATATATATGTACCACGGGCGAAGCCGGGGCGGGCCGCTAGTATATATATATAAATCAATGCCACTTTTCGTTGTAAGTGAACTCCTTCTAAACGGCTCGACAGATTTGAATGTTTTTTTTGTATCGGCTTGGGTAGAGCCCTGGAAGGTTTAGATTCACAAATCAGCCCGGCAGATGGCACTGCAGTTGGTATCTTGGTTACTATCCGAGCGAAGCCGGGACGGGCCGCTATAGTTTTTATAAATTGCTTAAATGTATTATTTTAGATCTGCAACCTATATTCTAGCAATAAAGAATTTGATTTGAAAAGTGTCTATGCCAATTTTCGTGAATATTGGTTGACTTGGTAACGAATTCACTGGGAACAAACATTGTGATACTGGTTTGTTGATAACATCGAGCAACTCGATCTTCCGCGCAAGCACGGAAGAGAGTAGTAGCCTTAGCTAAAATTGTTGTTCAAATATTTGTCATTTCTTGCGGGAGGGGAAAGTTGCACACTAGCGCAAAGCCGCACTATTACTTACAAACATACCTGTACACTCCGCGAGGCATAAGCTGAGCTTTGCATTTGTGTGAGTGTACATGGATAGTGGAGGTGTGACAACCGGCCTTAGGCGCGGCGCCATTCTGTCTCGCCGCGCTCCTGCCTGATTGGTGATCACTCACACTAATGCAAAGATCAGCCTATACCTCGCGGACAAAATTTCAAGCTCCTGCCTGATTGGTGATCACTCACACTAATGCAAAGCTCAGCTTATACCTCGCGGAGTGTACCTATCCATTGCCTATCATACTCACACAGCCAAATCACTAACACATCAAAAATAAAGCACCATTCACAAATCTAGCCCCGCCCTCACGCAACAGTATATTATCAAACTCCATGGTCCACGTGGACTTGTACTTTGACAAAGGGGAAACGTTGTATATGCCTACTCCCTTCCGTGTTGCTAGTAGCCTTAGCTAAAATTGTTGTTCAAATATTTGTCATTTCTTGCGGGAGGGGAAAGTTGCACACTAGCGCAAAGCCGCACTATTACTTACAAACATACCTGTACACTCCGCGAGGCATAAGCTGAGCTTTGCATTTGTGTGAGTGTACATGGATAGTGTAGGTGTGACAACCGGCCTTAGGCGCGGCGCCATTCTGTCTCGCCGCGCTCCTGCCTGATTGGTGATCACTCACACTAATGCAAAGCTCAGCCTATACCTCGCGGACAAAATTTCAAGCTCCTGCCTGATTGGTGATCACTCACACTAATGCAAAGCTCAGCTTATACCTCGCGGAGTGTACCTATCCATTGCCTATCATACTCACACAGCCAAATCACTAACACATCAAAAATAAAGCACCATTCACAAATCTAGCCCCGCCCTCACGCTACAGTATATTATCAAACTCCATGGTCCACGTGGATTGACTTTGACAGAGGGGAAACGTTGTATATGCCTACTCCCTTCCGTGTTGCTAGCTGGTTGATACTGGCGAGCTTATATTAATATTTTCATTTCAGGTACGGTTTTGCTGCAGCTAGGTGAATTGAATCACCATCGGCATGAAATGGATCGCGAAATATCACAGGATAGTCTTTATTTGGCGGCTAAAGGCGAGGTGAGTGAAATATCGTTAAATTGGTACTAGTACTGTGTTATTGCAGTTGTTGGTCAAAAAGCGGCATCGTTTCATAGTTTACATACCTAAGATCAAAATATTTATTTGTCTGCTAGCTGCGCCCCGGTTTTTTTTTTTTAAATAAAATAAGATTAGTCTAAGTTAATCCTTTTGTAATCTCCCCGAAATTGTTCTCCAATGCACTAGAGGATATGTTTAAGACGCTGGATTGGGCTGGACGTGGTATCAACATCAATGGCGAGTGCATCTCTCACCTAAGATTTGCAGACGATATCGTCATGATGGCTGAATCGCTGGAAGACTTGCAATGGATGCTGGACAGCTTGGCCAACTCTTCTCAACGCATCGGTCTTCGGATGAACTTGGACAAAACCAAAGTCATGTGCAACGAGTTCGTTGCTCCGGGACCGATTGCCGTAAATGGAATCACTCTTGAGGTTGTTCGAAAATATGTTTACCTAGGGCAGACGCTCGAATTGGGTAAAAATAGCTTTGAGAGTGAGGCCATGAGGAGAGTTCAGCTGGGTTGGGCAGCATTCGGAAAACTTCGCCGAGTCTTCTCGTCACCCATCCCACAATGTCTGAAGACAAAAGTGTATAATCAGTGCGTCCTACCAGTCATGACCTACGGTGCTGAAACGTGGACACTAACAGTAAAAGCAGTCCGAAAATTCAAAGTCGCTCAGCGAGCTATGGAAAGAGCTATGCTTGGTGTTTCTCTGAGGGATTGTATTCGTAATGAAGTCATCCGTCAGAGAACCAAAGTCACCGACATAGCTCAGCGCATCAGCAAGCTGAAGTGGCAGTGGGCTGGTCATATCTGTCGCAGAACCGATAACCGTTGGGGTAGACGAGTTCTGGAGTGGAGACCACGAATCGGCAAACGTAGTGTAGGACGCCCTGAGACTAGGTGGAGTGACGATATACGTAAGGTAGCTGGTAGCGGTTGGAAACGTAAAGCCGAGGATCGGGCTGAGTGGCGTATTATTGGAGAGGCCTATGTCCAGCAGTGGACGAATGTGGGCTGATTATGATGATGATGATGATGATGAATCCTTTTGACTCTACAAGTAGAGAAATTTATTCTGGAATTCCGCTCTGTAAAGGTACAAGTTCGCGCTGAGACCGCGACACGAAACCGCGACAGGCACTTGACTCTATAAAATTGTATGGGCGCCAGTTCGCGCCGAGACCGCGACACGTGTCGCGAGACATGTGTCGCAACTGACGCCCATACAATTCCATAGTGTCAAATGCCTGTCGCGGTCTCCGGTCGCGGCCTCCTGTCGTGGTCTCCGGGCGAACCGCTACCTTAAGGCGTAATAGTAGTGGTAGGACTCTTGCCGAGTCCGTCTGAGGAAGTACCACACCTTTGCCAGTTATTCTACAGCCAAGCAGTAATGTGCAAACATTACTGTGTTCCGGTTTGAAGGGCAATGTTTCCAGAGAAATTACCGGGCTCAGAGATATAACATCTTAGATCTCTGGGTGACGAGCAAAGTGCAGTGCTATGTAATGATTTGGACTCTTCATGTTCTACTAGCGGCGTGTCACTGTGCTGTTATGTTGCAGACATGTTGCTTACCATCAGGCACATGTCTTGCTCGTCTCGTTACTTTTTATTTAAAAAATAAATGTATATTTTTGGCAACAACTTTTTTGTATCGAAATCTTAAAATAAATTCCCTAACTCAATTATACATTTCCCTTCACATTCCAGTTACGGCGGTTCCAGTTTACAACAAATAAATAAAATATTTACGTATCATTGCAGTTGGACCCTAACGGAAACGCAACAGAATCTGACGAAAACCTAGGACCGTCACCGTCAAGGGAGAGCGAACCTTCAACCGAAGGCATATGGACGATATCGCTCGAGCAGTTCCTAGCCACGATGTTAGCCGAAGAAACCTTAGAACAATTCTTCAACGAAAAAGTGTCTGTATTACCTGCACTAGAGAGTCTGAAACAGAGGGATCGACTGCAGTCTATGTCATAGTCTAACGCCTTCGCCGAGACTTGCGCAAGTGAGTTTAGCAAGTAATTGGTAAGCAATAAGTTTTGTTAGGACTTTTGGCAATTCGGGTGTACGGCAATCAAATCAGTTCTTAAACGCATGATCTAAAAAAGTTATACAGCGTGGCGCTTTGGTGTCGACATTAAATGAACACACAGGTAGGGTTACTGACCAGTAATCATACAAACGATGTGAGAAAAATAAATTCGCTTATTTAAAAAAAAAATATTTTCTAACAAACTAAATCATTGTATCAAGCACTTGAATCAAAATCACCCTTTGCACTAGATTCATTCAACGACGTCAGTTGTGTGCGTGATTTACTTTCGTACACATCGTTACGCAAACGTAAATCTGGCAACGTCGCAAAACCCCCGCGCTGCGCGCCGCTTGCAGATAGGTAGGTATCTCCAAGCGGCGCGCGCGGCGTTGCAGCGTACCTACCTTAGTAGGTGCCGCCGCCGCGCCGGCCGAGAGGGGTAGGTACAAAGGCGCGATAATTCTGAACGGTCAAGTAGGTACGTCACGACAAAAGCTTCAATACCTGTTCATCACTAATAAATCGAATACCTACCATATGATAAAGATAAGAGATAAACAAAAAATATTGGCAGTCATAGGAACTGCCGATAGAAGTGAAAACTTATAACTCAGTATTTGATAGCTAACTTTGGAAACTGCGCGGGTGAAACCGGAGGGCCTGACCATTACCATCGAAAAAAAAATACATCAGCCAGTGGGAAATGCTAACGCATTTCTAGATAGCCAATGGCCATGGTCCTGAGTTTACCGAAGAATTCTTATCATTTCCGAACATGACGCTAGAATTCAATTCACACACAGCCCATGAAAAATCTGTGTATGACACGCCGCGATTTCACTTCTAAAAGTAAATAGGTAAATGGATAGGTACCTAGGTGTCTATTGTAAATTTGGTGAAACATTACAAAATGATTGCTTTGTAGTAGGTAATACGAGTAAGATAGGTACGTGTTGTCAGAATCAAAGATAATTCGCATAAACAGCCCATCAAATGTTCCCACTGCTGGGACTCGGGGCCTTCTCTCGCAAGAAGAGAGTTAAAGCCATAATCCACCACCCTGGCAAAGTGCCAGTTGGTAGATGGCACTTTCCATTATTGGCACGTGACCTCGAAAGATTCTAGGTAGGTACATGTCGGTTTTCTCACGATGTTTTCCTTCATCGTTTTTAAGCTACTAGCATTACGCACATGACTTCGAAAAGACTGGTGCGCGTGGGATTTGAACGCGGCGCGCCGGATCGGCAATCACCGTCCTCCCGACTAGACCAGCCGTTACTTCAAGGCCACTTAGTAGGTACTCGTACCAACAAAAAATATTACCTAGCGTGAAAGCTGCTGAACTAGTAGAGGTACCTACAATATTCTTTAAAAGTAAAACTAAAACATCTTCCCACGAATCGATTTTAATTTCGTAGAAAATTTAACCAGTAAACCCTTGATCAATGAACTCTTTCAGATAAATTCATCATTGTCAAAATCAAAATCAGATACTTATTGTTTTAAGTTAAATTATCTATCGCATAATAGCTAAATCACCTAAGTACTTATGGCGTAATGCGCAATAAACATTAGTACGTAGGTACTTACAGCTTTCCGACTCGAAGCCGTAGTAACTATTTCTCGTCTGTGTCGCAGCGCAGCGTTGTGGAGCGGCAACGCTTCGTTTCCATAGCTACGCGCGCGCTCGCTCGCTTGACGAGCGGCGCGGCGGCGCGGCGGCTTCTTTGAAATCGTAGGCGCATAACTAACAGAGCCACACTGTTTTGGTCTAAATTTTAAATGCTCAACGTGACCACCACCTTCGCGAACACAAACTCTTAAACGGCGTTCAATGTTTGAACGGACGCTTGCCGTGGGATTTGTAGGGCATCGCCTAGTATTCCCATATCTTTCGCGATACCTACATTCCTATCGCAAGTGCGGCATTTTGATGGGCTTCTCCGTAAAGTAAAATCATGTCAGCATACTCAGCAGCAGTGTAATACTGTGTGTTCGACATCTTTACTTAAATAAACACTCACAACACAAAAAGTAACAACAAGTCGTCGTTATCGCTTTGACACTGAATCAAAATAACTTACACTAAATAAACAACAAAAAAATAACACGTAGGACACGTACTTAAGCGTCTTTTTCGCGAATAATTAAATTACCTAGTTAAGGGATTTACAGTAAAAGTTATAGCGCGCGAGAAATGTGTCAAGGACTTGACAACTTCGCAGCCCGGCTAGCACTAACACAAAACTAGTGGAGTTTAAAAGAAAAAGACAAAAGACTAACATTAGAGGAGTACCTACAGTCATTTTTTCGTTTCCGGCTCCATTTCATTCGCACACAAACGCGTGTTTTGCATGTTGTATGACTACCTGTCTCATTTTATTGTATTTACCTTTCGCTTGATTTTCATTCATGAAACGCGTGGATATGTGGACTGCGACCTAATTACCTCTGACTCAAATTTTTAGATACAGGTTGCTCTGATTTGGTGTTTTTGAAAATTGCGAATAACTCAGTAAATAAAAACGATACATGAAATTTAATTTTCCAGAATGTCTGAAAATATGATATGTGATATGTGGTTTCATTTAATGTCGGCACCAAAGCGCCACGCTGTATAAACAAATGCTTTATGGATTATATGCATAGCTAGTATCGGCTCACGGTGTCATTTGTAGCTTAATCCTACTAATATTATAAAGGCGAAACTTTATCAGTGTGTATGTTTGTTACTTCTTCACGTCTAAACGACTGAAGCGATTTTAGTAAATTTTGGTATGGAGTTAGCTGACACCCTGGATTAACTCAAATGCTACTCTTTATCCCGACAAGATAAAGTGAACAATAGGAACGGGAAAGATGCGGGCAAAACCGCGGGGTGCTGCTAGTAACTATTAAAATATGAAAAGTAAAAGCCTATAGAGGTATATTTTAATCTACATGAAGTACTTACGTATTTAAGTACACGCTTTCTCTGTTCAACCGTTACAGAGACACGTGGGAACAAATACACATTTAAAACACACATACACACACACACACAAAGTATTGATTTTATAATATTAGTGTGATTAATCAATTAAAGCCACAGTAAAAGTTGTTCATAATCGTTGTACAAATTTCTAGAATTCAAAGTTTGAAGATTGCTTTACACCCAAGGGTCTACCACCGAACGAAAACTGTCTTAAGGTACAAGTTCGCGCTGAGACCGCGACACGAGACCGCGACCGGAGACCGCGACAGGCACTTGACACTATGGAATTGTATGGGCGTCAGTTCGCGCCGAGACCGCGACAGGAGACCGAGACACGTGTCGCGGTCTCCGGTCGCGGTCTCCTGTCACGGTCTCCTGTCGCGGTCTTAGTGTGAACTTTAGCTACCTATAGCTAGGCGATTTAGTTAGGCGGATGAAGACCAGGTACCTACTAAGAGAAACGTAATATTTAGAAGTTGAACTTTTTGCAAGATATATAAATAAAGTGCTTAATGAATTGTAAGAAATATATTTGTTAATATCTTTCAGCTTTGTATAGGGTAACACAGGAAAAGTACACTAAGGCCGAAAGAGTTGCGTCGAACTTAAATTATTGGCTTCTTTTACTATGGGACCAATAAAAACGAAATTTAAAACGATATCGCCATACAGAATTGATAAAATATAATAGGTAAGCGTGCTCCATCGTAGACCGCATTATCACTTAACATCAGGCAAGATGGCGGTATAATGTAAACTTATCATTATAAAAAAAATTATAAATAGACAAACTGTCTTCTCTGTCCGATAGTAAAATTGTAATGTTAAGTATAAAACTCCTTTATCGGTTTGGTTTACTGTTTCTGCGTGTCCCTGTATGTTATTTAAAGTAATCTTAGGTTTTATGTTATGAAATAATGTGATTATATTCTATATTAGCAATGATAAGATTCGATAGACTAAATATGTATAATGTATTAATTGTAGAGGGTTACACAAGCTCCTATAGCACTTATCCGAAAGAGACGCGTTCTCGACATCATTATCATAAGTCCACACTCGTCCACCACTAGTTATAATATGCCTCGTCTATAAATAAATCGTCGGGATTATGTTTACAACCCCCACAAAATTATTTTCGTAAATCGTTTCTAGTCTCATGGCGTCCACTATGTTTGCCGATTCGCGGTCTCCACTCCAGAACCCGTCTACCCCAACGGTCTTCGGTTCTGCGACAGATATGATCGACCCAATTTAAATTTCCATTTTCAAATGTACCAAAGTCTTAGAGATAATTTAAGCTCTCTGTGACTTATTTAACCACAAATAAACTTTTTATATTTCAGCTTCGTAATGCTTGAAGCTATATTGTCCTCGCACTTTATATTTTATATAACAAAAGTTATCGATAATGATGATTAGTGTAACTCATAATGGCTACCTTTCGGCTGAGGATAGGTGTGTTGTGTAACCCCATATAAAGTGATTTATACGCATTTATGAACTACACGCAGTGTTTCGGAAGAAACTGCATTTGCTTACATTAATCGAAATCAAATATAGGGTGATGCAAGCAGCTTATACTTTGTGGAAAGAGGCACGTTCTATTTAAGATTGTTTACAAAAATTACGCTTTCTCTTCTTTCTATGAGACTGTTCGGAACTCGGAAAATCGAAAAAGTTCGTTAATGGTGCTGTCCATAAATGACGTCACACGAATTTCATGAATTTTATACTCCTCCCCTTCCCTTGTCACAGTTGATCACATTTCTGGACCTACCCTACCTTGTGTGACGTCACATATTTTACAATTTTCGTATAAATGTTGTGTTGTAATTCTTAGATGTGAAAACCAACATTCTTAAAAATGTGACGTCACACAATTTGAGACCTGCCCCTTGTCACACAATATCACGCTTCATCGACCTTCCCCCATGACGTGTTGATCCCCTTGATTTTTGGATGGTTTCGTGGTTGACGTTCCAAAGACTGCAAGTGAAATCAAACCTTGATTTCACTTTCGTAATAAGAACGCCAAATGCGTTGCCTAAGTGGGTATCCTCGATGGATACCTACGTAAGTACTCTCCGTTGTAGACCGCATCGTCGCTTAACATCAGGCGAGATGGCGGTCTACTACAAACCTATTATTGTTAATAAAACCAAGATGCGACGAGTTTTATGGAGGCTTTATAAGTCCTCTAGAGGGTGCCATATTGCCAACTATCTGCACCCCGCGGCTTAATTGCTTGAACGGGATAATAAGTAGCATTTGCGTTAATGTGTTGACTAACAATATAATATTATTGAAACATAATTTACTTTCTACGCATTTAATTTCATTCAAATTACATTATACATTAAAACAATTATTGCAAGGATCTGGATGAAATTTAATTCATAGATTGATAATATTCTGGAATAAATAATACACAGGCTACTTTTAATCCCAGGAAAATGATGGAATCCGGAACTACGCGAGTGAGACCGCGGGGTGCTACTATATTTGTATGAAACGGCTGATTTTCCTTTTCGATTTTTAGTGGTAGTTAAGCCATAGCAAAAGTCGATGATTACGATAAATAAAACGTCACCCTTTCCAATTAGTACATGCTTGTTGCATAACCCTAAATATATAGTTAAATTCCCGTACAACACGAAATACGCTCAATTCTGTGCTTTGACGTTACAAATGTCGAAAGTATCTGTACCAATTTGACATTGGCCAAAACTTTGACAGGTTTTTGCCAGTATAAGCCTTGGATATGGAGGGCAGAGGTAAAGAGAACCATCTCTGTATAAGCAAAAGGGTCCGTCAAGAAGCGTTTAATCGTGGTGGGGCTCCGGTACCTACAGATGAATTTTAAAAAAATTGCTCGAAAATTGTTTACAAGTACAAATTTATTAATGAACAAGGAAAAACAAACCTCTAATTTGTACTGACGCATTTTACAAAATAATTATGTAAAACTAGTGGTCGCCAAGTGACCGAAATGCGATATTAGAGCAATATTAAACTATTATTTATTAGACCACAGACTTTAACTATAAACAAAAGAATATTTATGCTGTTATTTTATTTGTATATGTTGTTTTTTTATTTATTTAATGTATTTTAAGCATAATTTATGAAATATATCATTCTGCCCTCTTATAATAACCTATACATATGTGTGCTAAATTTGATATTCCTCTGTCAGCGCAATTTTCGTAAAAAGGGGTCCTTTTTATTCTTTACGTATTAACATATAAACGAGATAGAATATTTAATTTTCAAGGTCCGGATTATTTACTATATCAAATGAAAAATAATATAAAAAAATACTTCTAAAGGAAAATACATTTTTGTAAATATTCGGCACACTTCATTCCACTTGTAACTGCTGAATTCATAGCATTCTTTCTCGCTACGCTATCGCTATTGTGGTGAGTTTTTCAGTTATAATATGATGCTTACCACTGGCTACTTTTTTAACTTGTCCTCCGTATGTAGCACGGTTCTCCTTACCTCTACCCTCAATAGTCTTGGGCAAATGTTTTGAATACGACAGTTATAATACAAAGTACAGTACCACTTATTTGTAGAATGTAGCGATGGCGCCATGATCGAAAATTGTTGCCACCCATTACAAAATAGTCAACTTCTACGTCAGGCGTTAGAAGTTCCGCTTTTGGGCGTTCTACAGATAAGTTGATGGCACTGTACCCTAAACTTACATAATACACGGTTCAAATATATTTTTTCACATTGTATTATATGGTAATATATTAAATGAGTATTTAAATTTCAGATATATCCAACATGATAACTTAAAACGCAAACCAATACGAATTATCGAAAGTGTATGAACATCGTACTAATATAAAAAGTTTTAAATAATCCAATCACTATTAAATTTTATATTTTCATTGAATTTGCTAGCATATCCCAAAATTTAAGATACAAGGAAATGGTCATGTTTGAAATTTAACGACTCATGTAACCAATATACATAATATATAGTCATTCCAAATATAGACTTAATATTTTTAGCATAAGAAAAGCATAAATAAGATGTAAAATTAAATTTTGTTAATTATGAGGCTTTGTTTTCACTACCAATATCTTATCGTATCTTATAGGCATCTTACCGTTATTTCGTATTTCGGCTCGATAGCGCTTAGTTTGCGCACTCAAAGGATACACAGCCATGTTTATCGCGCGTTTGTTAACAGATGACGCCGTATATATATACGTCGTAGGATAAATAAAAAAAATCATTTTTTTTATTGCAAAAATTTTAGGGATTTTGCGAAAACGCCTTAATAAAAAGACAAAGACTAACTTTCTTATAAAGATAAAATTTTAAATCCTAAATATTTTTTTCAGTTAGATTGAAAAATGTCTTTGTCAATTTCTAATTATCCGTGTTTTCGCGAAATACTTACGAGTTTTTGCACAAACTCGGTTTACTAAATCTCCCTAGGATTTGTATAACGCTAAATCATAAAATTTGTCGGAGTGTGAAACTTAATGAATGAACTTTTGGTAGTAAGAATACATATGAAGATACTACAAAGTACACAGAAGACATAATTATTTTTTATTTTACCGTACGGATAAAACAGGTTGTCCATAAAACTGGTTAATACTATTCTTCTTCACTATTTGATTTTTTTCAACCCTTGCAAACTTACAGCGTAAATACACGGGTGGCGGTCTCGTCCGATATCATACGCGTTTTTAAACTGTAAAACTAGCAGAACAAGGCAGGCATCAAAGTGTCTTTCGATGAAGCGTTTTCAGAATGACATACATAGGTATATGAGAGATTGATGGGAGATTAAAAAATATCTCGAAGTACCGATATGACGTCAAACACTATCAAACACTAATGTTAAATAATATGTGCCAACTGTGGTGCAATTGAGAACTAATTTGACAGGTATTGAAATAAAATATCATGACTTAAATCGCGATCTAAATTAATATTCAAATGCTCATTGTAGAATTAGTAGAACGACCATTACAGCTTAGGCGGTCGGCATATTACAAATAGTTCAACATACCTACATACCTACTGATAAAAATATTGAATGTGCACTAATGGAATCGTATCAAATCCGAAGTTCTAAATCCGAATTCGGTAAGGTTTTAGATTAGAAATTCATTAGAAATTTATCATGACTCGTTACGCTCAGTGCAATAAACCTTCATAAGCAATTACTTTGTAACAGTGCCTGATAACGTTTAAGTGCTTCATATTGTACTTATAGGACTTATAGAGGTAATAGTAATTACAAGGTTAGATACTTGTTTTAAGTGGAAAGAGACGCGTTGTAATCAATGTGAGTACCTTAAATTGTGTAATCCATCTTGTGATCGTGAAAATGTATATCATTTCATAGCCGACACAAATAAGTTTGCATAATCAGCCTTTATGTTTCTCCTGCTGATACTTGAGACTATCTCTCACAAGAGGAATCAACGACATAATTGACTGCCCTAGTGGCTTAGTTGGTAGTAGCTCTGCCTTCGAAGCCGAGGGTCGTGGGTTCGATCCCCACCCAGTGCAAATATTTGTATGATGAATTCAAATGTTTGCTCTGTGTCTGGGTGTTTCTATGTATAATAAGTATGTATTTAAAACTATATAAGTATTATATCAGCTATCTGGCTGCCATCACACAAGCTTTGCTTAGTTTGGGGTCAGATGGTGTTGTGTGTGAATTGTCCACCAATATTTATTTATTTTATTTATTTATAACTCACCACGCTGGCCAAGTTTGGG
Source organism: Ectropis grisescens (assembly GCA_017562165.1). Lineage (NCBI taxonomy): Eukaryota > Metazoa > Arthropoda > Insecta > Lepidoptera > Geometridae > Ectropis > Ectropis grisescens. The sequence goes on along the minus strand of CM029776.1, from coordinate 9,974,692 downwards.
TAGGCAGAAGACATTTCGAACAATGCATTTTTTTAAAAACTTGCCGATTTCCACACGACTTTTTCCGATATCGTTGAAACCATTATTTAACCACCAATATTTGTCCACCAATACATTACTAAAGGACTCTTATATCTGCATATAGTGAAATAACAAGCGTTGCAGGGGGGTTTCGTATCGGTGCACCGATTACTGTTAAAAAGGCGTAATTCCAAGTGCAGATGTGAAAGTATGACATCACCACTTGATTTAAACGGCGAAGGAAAACGTATTCAGGAAACAGATTGGTGGATTATGGCATTGATTATCTTCTTGTAAAAGACGGCCCGAGTCCTGAACCCCGAGCCTTTTGATGGAAATCATAAATTATACTGCTCATGGAACAGCTGATTTTCACGATCCAGTGTTGGTTTCTAAATAGAAGTTTTTCTTCTTGACGTACAGGCGTTGTGTAATTCATATATTTTTCGTAAAACTTTGACAGCCCTGAACTGCTTATGCTCATTTGATGTTTCGGATTATACGAATATCTTCTCTTTTGTTCGTTAGATTGTTTAGACTCTTTTTTAACCAATTGCAGTTAAGAATAACGTCAGAATAACTCATTTAACATCGACGCTGTATCACTATCTTTATAAATAATCATAGTAGTCCAAGATCCCAGAGCCGCCAGACGTCACGTATTTTCTGATGAACGAAATGTGGACGATTGAGTAGAGTTAGTAGGTACGTACTAAGAACGCAATGCTTACCCGCTAACTTGCTTAGACGGGCAATTTTGAGAAATGGGGTCCAGAAGGTACATAAAAACATTTATGTATGAAATTATGAGTTTATCCAGAATATAGCAGCATATGCAGCCCACTAAATGTTCCCACTGCTTGGATTCGGGGTCTTTTCTCGGAAGGAGTCTATGCCATAATCGACCACGCTGGCCAAGTCAGGGTTGGTGGATGACATCTGACTTCGAAAGATTCTAGGTATTTGTCGATTTCCTCACGGTGCTTTCCTCCACCGTTTTTAAGTTAGCGGCATGACGCACATGACTTCGAAAATACAGTGTTGCGCATGGGATTTGACCCCGTAGGCTCTGGATCAACAGTCGCCGTTCTCCTGACTAGGCCAGCCGTAGGTATAGTTGCCGGCAAACAAGTTGACCCAATGAAGCTAGCTGCGCATGGCTGCGCAGAAACGTTTTTAAGGTCTCTTTGGTGGAAGTGCACATGCGCGAACTTTCCCCTTCCACGTTACTTTTGGGTCAACTTGTTTGCCGGCCCCTGAAACTTAGAACCAGAATAATATTTTTTACTAAAAGTCACATAAGTAAGTTAGTTTTGGGCTGTCAAAAGTTTTATGAAACAATGCTTAGCCGATAAGATGCTTCATATTGAATTACAATAGATTATATTGTATAACTATACTTATAACACGTCATACCAATAGGTGTCTAGAAAGTTAAGATAAAGCTTCAGAGCTAATATTATAATATATTTGTACATAATTGAACGCTTGTTAGAAGTAAAATGTGAATTTAAATAAACAGATTTATTTTTGTAAGCTTTCAAAGTTTATATGCTCTTAATTTTTTGCTACATTTCGAATTGTGTACGAATACGTCATTACGTCTTTTTTTTTTATAGCAAAATAGAAGTGTTAACTTTTGGGGGCTTGCATATTACGAGTCTGCTCATACAGTCTACTACACGGGTCTCCCTAAGAACCTCTGTTAATTATTATTATTATCTGAAGTTACCGTCATTTACCTTACCTTTTCTGATATTCATAATATTTCGACAAGATCACTGGAGATTCATTCTTTCACCGCTAAACAAATCTTAAAGATATCATAATGGCAACCATGAAACAAGTCAGTGAGATACCACTGATTAGTTAAACTGCCTTTGAGGCTAGGATTTTCAGCCGTGCCCGCGGCGGTTGCGGGCCAGCAGCTTCTGTAGAATGCAGGCATACTCGTATATGTGAACATTGAAAGCACAACTCACGATGCGTTTTACGTACGCGGGGCGGCGCGGCTACCACGCTGTCGCCTCCCGCCCGTTACTGGCCATGTTCGCGGGCGATAGTCTCATCCGGCTACGAAACCGCTAAAATCGGCGGTCTCGTAAGTTTCGAAATAAAAACTGCGTTTGCGGAACCGCAGCGGGCGCGGGTGAAAACCGTTCCATGAGTTTTTAGCCTTACCATGCAGAAAATAAATAAATGCATGTGTTTGTACTGTAAATTAAGATGCTTAACGGCAACTAAGCTGAGCGGACATCAGAGCAATCCTAACAGCCGCTTTGCAAATTTTGCATTTAATGTTTTTCTTGTACACATTCAATATGGATCTCATTTTTTCAAAATCATAAATCAGCGGCATTGTTATATACTGTCAAGGTTGTCAGTTCGTTATTGACAACTATGACAGGTGACGACACATAGTATTAAATTTAATTTTCCAATTTGTATTTTGTCTAACTATCTAATGTATCTAAGTGTAGCCTTACTAGAATGTTACGTCATAATGTCCATGTACCTATTTTAAAGATCATATTATTTGAATATACTTGTTTGATGTTAACTTGTTGTTTAATTTGCTAAAACCCTTCGATCTCACGTGTAACATGTAACATGTTTGGTCCAGGCCGACTTAAGTTTCTTCCGCAGGTATGTTTCAGCCTTTTTACCGCCTAACTAAATCGGCTATGGCTTTGCTATTGCTGTCTCTATCATTTCAAGCGAAAAGAAAGAAGAGAACAATATCAAAGCTAAGACAGTTTTAGTTAGGCGGTAGACCCCTGGAAGGTCGACCCCGCGACCGCGTCTTGCATTGGACACACTCCTTTAAAACACTGTATGATATTAAAACTTAAGTCTAGCTGGAGCGACCATATCACACATAGGTAGTTCAAAGGTACACCCACGTTAGTATTCAAATTATATTTATTAATGAGTTTCTTGTATAAGAAAGATTGACTGTAAAAGGCTGATTAAAGTACTAATATTTATAGTTTGTCATCTAGGTACAAATGTCGAAGTTGAGTGAGTTAACCTCGCACAATTATTGCAGACTTAATGTAAAAACCGTCGCCTTTTGAGCGTTTCAGGAATGAGATATTGTTTCATCAAATAATGTGGCGTGGCGTATTACTATTATATTATAGGAGAGGCCTATGTCCAGCAGTGGACGAACACTGACAGATGATGATGAAATAATATATGCTTTATTATTAAAAATTTTAATGCTTAGATGATAAAAAAACTTTACAACAAATAGGTAGGTACAAATATACTATGTATACAATATATAAATCTAAATTATTCAATAACTAATATATCGTGTAAAAGCGTTAATGGTCATTTTATTGTTATAAGTAAGAATAAAAAAATGTTAATGGGGATATCCTAACCAAGACCAGACAAAGGTGACGTGACGAACTGTAATCGCACCATAAAATAAGACCACCAAAGCTGTAGATCCAGGCCTTTGCTCAGCAACACATTTTGGGTCATTAAGTACCTACATTTCTTCTATCAAAGGATCCTATGGTTGTTCAGCTCAGATGGCTGCGCACCGGCCCAATAGGTAGGTATATCTTATTATTTTGCAGTAAACCTTAGTGTCCAAGCATTCTCAGACCTGACAGTAGATTTGTTGGGGAGTTTTATGTGCGTGATCCCATGCGCAATCGTCCACTGTAAAAAAAAACGTTAATTATAGTATCACTAATCACCAGCCAGCAATTCTGAACCCAGTCGGATTCTCGACACAGAATCAAACCGTTCGGTCTTTTTTATAACCGAACTCTAATTTGAGTCATTCGGAATTCGTTCAAAATCAGTACTCAGGTTTGAAGCTCCATTTTGGGGTATAATAGAGGAGCCATGTGACAAGTTTCCAGCTTGCCTCAAATACCTACCCATTTGGTTCCAGCTCTCGGAATATAATTCACAGACAAAAAAGTCTAAATAAGTGTACTTTTTTTAAGGAAAGAGTGACGAGTCGAGCATGACATGTGTCTGATGGTAAGCAACATGCCTGCCACATAACAGCACAGTGACACGCAGCTATTGGAACACGAAGAGTGCAAATCGTTACCTAGCACTGCACTGCGCTCGTCACCCAGAGATCTAAGATATTATATCTCTAAGCCTTGTAATTTATCTGGAAACATTGCCCTTCAAACCGGAACACAGTAATGTTTGCACATTACATGGCGGTAGAATAACTGGCAAAGGTGTGGTACTTCCCCAGGCGGACTCACTACTTATACAGAACTAGGGTGTCGTGGGTGCAGATATATCAATTAAACACTAAGAGTTTACATATACTACGTATAGAGTTAGAACAAACGCTTTACATCGAAAGCACGGGTCTGATCGCTCGTCTTGTCGCTCTTGTGTAAGTGTCATACTTTTATCGCGGCACATCACTATGTCGCCATAGCTAACATACACCTCATCTGCTTACGATTGGTACGCGTACAAAAGAACCGTGCGGAAAAACCTGATCTATTTACTTATTCTTTAGCTAAGGTTAAAAAAAAATTGAAATAAGTACTCTTGAAACAACATTCGCGAGAAATAGAGGAATATTATTTACGTTTACATGCACACGTCCACGGTGTCTATTCCATGCTTGTAGTGATTTCATAATAAGCATAAACAATCTATTCTATGTTGTCACAGTTGGAATTCGGGGTCTTTTTTCATTAGGTGAGAGCTAAGGCCACAATAAAGCATGCTTGCCAGGCACGGGATGGCAGATGACGCATGATGTCGAAAGATGTAATTTGGATCATGTCGGTTGCCTCATGCATTTTCCTTCGTTACTCGCCTACTGATACCTCACCGTTAAAGTCGGCGGTCGTGACAAAGATTATCTATCTGCAGCTCGAAAAAGTGTTAGTGTTTGAACCTACATCTTCAGACTTGAAAAATCGCATCTTCTCTCCACTGGGCCTCTACTGTTTACTGAACATGGTATACGGTTTGCATCACTTACGTTTAAATAAACCCCTTCGTTTCCCAACATTTCAACATCATAAATGTCTCCATTTAAACCAGATACATCTTTAAGTTGCAGGATATTCCCAACTGGCCATTTTAGAATGATCCCATAGATCGCTGTGACTTCATCGTTAGCACCTGGCGTCGCTGTCGGCTCCTTAGCGTTGTATCTCATCTTGGTGCACGTGTACCAAACATCGCCATTCAAAGTGTCGTTCTGGGAGACCCATGGAGAAGATTTGTAAATCGCTTCGCCGTTGATGCCCAACCACGTGCCTAGAGACAGCAGTCTGTCTTGGAATATGGGTGATATCGTGCCTTCTTTGGTGGGACCTATGTTTATTAAAACGTTTCCTGAAAAATGCAATTTAAGTAAGTATATACACTTTGGCGGGCGATGATAATAGCTAAACAATGCTAACACATTAGTTCTATAGTAACGTACTGTATAGGTATAGGTCGATGTTTTGTTATAGTCGAGCACCGAACCGGTCACATCCAACGTAAACGCTAACTTTAGAGGTCGAACATTGTTTTAAGCTATTGTCATAATTGTTTACTTGTTTCAGAATTTTCGGGGACCTGGGTATTGATTCTGAACGCAATCCCAACGACTCTAGGAATGACATTCTTTTGTCTCTGTTATTTAAATCGGATAAGACAAATGCCGAGGGGTTTGCTTCCGTATCGAGATCAATCCGACTGGGTCCAGAATCGCTACGCTGGTCGACTTTATAATGACAGACATGCTTAGTCTCAGCTTTGAAATAAGGTATGTATAACCGAATTTAAAAATTATATAAGTTATCCTGATTTGATGTCCCTACCTCCGCAACTAACAGTCGTTACCAACTGCTCTATGAGTTCTGAAGTTGACATAATTTTACTCAAATCCATGTTTCTTCTATAGCCCCACGAAGATTTATCGACTGTGAACGCATTTTCCCATTTATGCGGCTGCAATGTTCCTATGAAAAAATATAAACAATTACACAACGAAATGCAGATTAGACAAATGTCATTACAAAAGTATAATTAAAATGTTCGCGAACTTAATGCTAAATTGAAATGTATTTCTGATAATTCGGCTATTAATCGCAAACTAAAATACCGAGTCTTTCGCTTTAGGTAGCATCAGAATTCAATAAGATTCTGTAAATTGAGTATAGCTATCTAGATACATTAACTTACTGTTGTTAAATCTATCAGCAAAATTGTAGAAGTCTCCATGTTTTCCCGGAATTCCTTTGCCCCATCTGTCGTTAACAACCACTTCATTCTTTACTGGGCTATCGTTGTACAACCAAGCGAGGAACGATTTTGACTTCCAATAGGAGTCAGGTGCGTCCCAGTCTCCGTCAGCCCAGATAACTGATGGCTTGTAGTCAAGAACCAGCTGTTTCAGGTCAGGCCGGAGCTTCCCGGTGATATAGTGTTTTGTTAGGAAATTCTTTTTCTTATCCTCGTTGTAAATTGGATTGAACCATTCGTATAAAGAATGATAAACACCGAATTTTAGTCCTTGTATCCGCACCGCACGTGATAGTTGGCCGACGAGATCTCGTTTCGGTCCGACATCTACAGAGTTCCAACTAAAGGATTTCTTTGATGGGAATAGAGTGTAGCCTTCGTGGTGTTTGCTTGTTAGAACAACGTATCTGAAATGTTATTCATTAAACAATAAGATTAAATTTCTCAAAGAGTCTCCTACCAATACCTACTATTTTGAAAGCTAATTCTCGGGATTTCTCTCTCTGCCACACGATGGACGGCACCCGCACGGTGAATCCATGGAATGCTAAGAAAATAGTATCTCTTTTGTCAGGAACGAAATGGTATTTATGTTTTGTTTGTGTACTTCTTGTCCTCGTTGTATAAGTGAAGGTTCTTACTTAGCTCCAGATTTGGCAAAAAGCTTCGCCCATTCATCAGGGTCAAAGAACTCGGCTTTGAACATTGGTGCAAATTCTTGGTAACTAAACCCTGGTGGGTAATTCTTGGACATAAATTGCCGATATTCAACTTTTCCCCCCTGTTGACAAATGATATCTTTTATTACTTGCTCATTTTCTTAGAAACATCAGCTCTTTATGTGGTCTGGGATATGTAGGTTAAGAAGGGTGGTCCAGAGTCGGCAGTCCACAATGAGACGGGTGTACGAAAGAGAGTGAATATATTAACGAATTAAATAAACTACATGGTATTTAAGATCTAAAAATTAGTAAATTTTAATTGAACTTGGCAGTAGATTTCAAGTCCAGCAGCAGTAAAACATATAATACATATTATATTAACACAAGAAGCGAAGCGGCTAGTAAAATATAAAGCTACATAATGTATCATTGTAAATTCTTATGATTCATGGAAACCTACATGGGATGTTCGATCTATTTTTGGTGGATGGGATTCAGAAGACAAAGCTACTACCAACTGAGTCACAAGGCCAATCAAATAACGGTGTAATATTGGGGTTGGAAGGCTAACCAAATGCAAATGGCAGTTATTACATGTGTCAGCATAGGCATGCTAACAAGCTGACAACGCTGTTCAGGATATCTCAGAAATAAAATACATGATCAATTAATTATTCTTCCCAGGAATATTGGCATTTGCTAGATACGAGTAGGTATAAGTAGGAAAACTAGCAGTGCTCCGCAGTCTTACTCGCGTAGTTAGCGTTAAAAGTAGCTGTGCTATTGCAGATTATAATTTAACTGTACTTTAGCTACAGCAACAAAAATCAAAAGTCTGAACACCCAAACTTCGAAAATTTATAAAATTTGCAGGATTTTAATAATCACTTACCGCTCCAATAGACCCAAAACCACTCAGACCCATAGCCGGGAACACAGTAGACACCCCAGTGGAGAAATATTCCTACCTTGGCTTCATCGTACCACTGGGGCAAAGGCCTGGTGTCCAGATCAGACCAGTCTGGTTTATATTGCTTTACTTCTCCTGTGGTGCAGTTCGATTCCGTGGTATCACAGGTAGTTATTTTCAAAACCGTAAAGGAAATCAAACATATGAACAGCCATAGCAACTCCATTTTCGGGCCAATCCTAAAACGTCCTAAGAGAAAGAACATTAACATTTCAATCCTATCAATCCGACACTTGGCTACAAAGTGCATAATATAAATTAGAGGCTTTTACCCACATATTTAAAACAATAATTAAGCATTGTAAAGTTTTATTTATGTTTGTTGCTGTCAAGACAGTGCCAAAGTCAAGTTATCATAGGTGCCCATACAAAGGGACGAACCTCTTTAGTCTTTATTTTCTTTGGACCCCAAGCATCATTAAGAAAAAACAAGTCTTAAGTGTCCGACGGATTTTTTTAACCGACTTCAAAAAAAGAAAATGGTTCTAAATGCGGTCGTACCTATGTTTATTTTGGTATGTAGGATTTGGACGGAGGATTCACGATAGCTCCCCCAATTGTGAATTAGTTTTGATGGATCTTTTTTGTTAGGTAGATCATTGTTCAGAGGTATGTATGTGTTATCGAAATCGGTGTGGTGGTTTTTTAAATATGATCAAAAAAAAAAATTGGTTGCCTGTAAAGTCGGTATACGGGCGAAAGTTTTACGTGACAACGACTTTGAGTGGTAAAATAATTTTACGGAAGGGACGCGTGCCTCTCACTCGCTCTCGTTGTGAGCGCATAACGTGAGCGGAGCGTAACGCAGTTTCTTGAAGTGTCACCCGGCAAACCAATTTATAAGACGTTGTCACGTCAAAATTAAAATTTACTTTAAGTTATCTGGAGGGCTTAGTGATGCTTCTTATGAAGTTTGGGCGAGTGTCTGAATTTAATACGGATCGGATTTAGATTTGTGGTTTACTTAGGTTCTGGACCCAGCCCAGGGTTCATGACCTCATGACCCCACCCCCCTGGTTCCCGTTGATTATTATGACGGTAAAACATAAGATATATGTATGCATAAAAGCACAAAAATACTGTAGATAGGCACATAGTATGTATAGATAACAATTCAATTTGAATTTTAGTTGAAAGAGTTATAGGTAACTCTTCAAACAAAACTAAATTACAACGAAGACTTGCCTACGTAATACGTAGGTAACTAATTTACTCTTTACTTTCACAAAAAATAAAAGATCCAGTGATAATCAAGATGATTAAGCCCACCAGTCTAAATCTACTACTAGGTAAATACTAAATAGGTACCTACTTATCCTAATATTAGTCGACACTTTTTACACCATCATTCATCTATCCCCAAACGAAGCAAACATTGTACATACCTATTTAGTTGTTCACACAAAAACTTAAACTTTTAACGTAAAAAAATAATTACGAATTGAATACGAAAAGAGACATTTCTTAGGCACGGAGTAATGAATTTAGGCACTATTGTATCTTGCAATAAATCTCGGTACGTTACATTAATGCTAATAACAAATTAAATTTATCTTAATGTAGTTTTAGTTTTACAACGTATTACTGTACAGTCACGTTTGAGAACTCCATATTAACTGATAAGCTGTATGTACTTTTTAAGTTGAGTCTTCGAACAAAATATACAGAATGGGAACAGCACATCAAAAATGATCTCTTGAAGTGAATTGATTGGTTACAAATGGATTTACTTCTCTGTTATGAGAGACATACATATGTAGCACAATAGATTGCAGCATGGGGTCGCTAATTTTAGGTATATTCTCAATAACCGATTTTCAGAAGTAAATAAAAAAAAGTTCCAAACTATCACTGGCTATAACGGTGAAGATTTATTGAGAAAACCGATTTACTACTATTTGATGTTTAGATGTTTCTTTACTGCTTCGATTTTGAGTTTCTTCAACTGTACTGGAGCCGGCGCCTCACGATAGTTCAGTCTGACTATCGACGCTATAGTGGATGCACTCAGGTCCTTGCGCGATAACGAAGCCGTCCTATATCTCACATTTCCCGATACTGAAGCGCTCGTGGGCGGACATGAAAGTTTAAAGCCTCCTGGTCGACTCTGAAAGAGCTATCCGAAATCTTTCAAGGAAGTCTTGTTATAATCATTCGAATCGAAACGTCTCGAAACTTAAGTAGAATAGGCTTGTCGGCGGCCGAAGAGTGACCCCTGCTTTGGGACCTATTGACATTCACTAATTACGTCTCCTGCTTGTCAGCTTCACTTCCAAGAAAGGAAATTTGATCCTTGATTTGATGGATGACGAAATATGAATAGCGGCGAACATTCATCGGCCAATTATATAGATGACTTGGATTTTGAAAGAGAGCACTACCTTTATACCTTCTCTGTAAGAACAAGGGAACAACGCCTGCACAAGCTCCTGTACCTCCAGAGTAGCCTACATTTTCTAGTGGTCTGATGTCATCATCGCGATCGTCAATAGTGGTAGGTACTTAATTTATGTTGATATCGCTTGTATATCGTTGTGTTCACAAAACTATTAAAATTGTACACTCAAAGGATAAAAACACACCCAGAAAGGTGTATTATTGAACCAATACAAACCTACATGGTTTATATTGGTTCAATATAAACCATGAACCCTGAGTTGTAATATAAAATTTAAGGATTCCAATTTTCACATTTTATTTAAATACTTAGATTTACCCGCGGCTTCGCTCGCGTTCTGTAAGTTTCTTACGGCAGGTCCTCACTTTGATAATTACCACGACCGTCGACTAATAACTTGTTATATTAACAACGGCTTAATTAAGTTCCATGATACTCGTAACACAGCCAACAAATTGAAGAAAAACCCCATTATTTTAGCCCCACATCCACTCACAGGGAACTCTTTTTAACCCCCGACCAAAAAAAGGGGTGTTATAAGTTTGACGTCGATGTCTGTCTATCTGTCTGTCTGCGTGTGTCTGTGGTACCGTAGAACTCAAACGGATGCGCCGATTTCGATGCGGTTTTTTTTGTTTAAAGGTTAATATCCGTTCGGATGTTTTTAGCTATGTTTGGTTGATATCAATTCAAAATGGCTGCCTCCACAAAATGGCGGACAAAATATTTCTTCACAACCTACCTCAATAAGGGTATCAAATGAAAGGGCTTGACACTAGGAAAATACTATACACTATAACAAATCTCAAATCCAAGATGGCCGCCACCACAAAATGGCGAATATATTTTTTTTTCACTACTACCACAATATGGGTGTCAAACGAAAGGACTTGACCAGTAGAATACTTTGCACTACGACGAATTTCAAATCCAAGATGGCCGCTCCCACAAAATGGCGAAATACATTTCTTTTTTCAAAACTCCTTTAATATGAGTATCAAATGAAAGGGCTTGACTAGTGGAATGTTGTACAGATAACAATTCCGAGGTAGTCGGGGGTTAGTAATTTTTTTTAATTTTGTTTTTTTTTATAAATATTTACCTAATGTTAGAAATAGAATATTTAAAAAATATGTATGTTCTTATGTATGCAAACAAAAAGTTAATACTTATTATCTTTATCCCTCTTGCTACGATGTCTAACTTCAACCAATTCTAGATAAAATCTTAAACGCAAAATGAATTGACCTGAAGTTACGAGTAGTTACAAATGTTTTATCAAAATGTCGACCAGCCAACTTTCGGTTTTTGTCGTCAAGTTTTCGAGACATTGAGCATGCGCATCGAAAATAAAATCTCATTTTTTTTCCAAATGAAATATACTTAGCTTCAAATATTAATAATAGAATGTTTTCTAACACATGTTATAAATATATTTTACAAGGATAAGGATTGTTTAAATCTCATTAACATTAATTACCATTACAGTATTGGAATGGTAAACAATGAAAATAGTTGATAAAGAACGGTAATGAGATTCCAGAGGTTTTTGGTTCTCTACGGTAATTTTCTACTTGTTTAGGTAGACTTATTGCATTTTCGTAGCAAATGAAAACATATATAATATACCAAATACATTTATTTAACAAAAGTAGGAACGATAGATTAGTTTATGTTTCGATTAATAATGTGATAATTTCCGAGCGAAGCCGGAAGGGCTCTAGTGGAATATTATGTACAAGTCGCAGAGATACGTTTTATATTTGATTCACTTGATAATTTGTTTTTTACGCAGGTACGTATAACTTCTTGACTAAACTCATTTAATGTGAATGCGCTTGCTCACTCTGACACACCAAATAAACGGAGTTTGTCATTTATTTCCAACCATTTATTTTTACTCAAAATAATAGGAAAAATTACGATCTTTTGGTCCTATTGGCTTTTAGGTGTAGGTAGTTTTTACCAACTTACAGATACAGATGTTTATTAACAAATCAAAGTCATATTAATAATATTGGGTACATTATAGGTTTACTTCTAAATTAATAATTTTTATTTAGGTACATTTTCATAAAAAAATAGTTTGATGAGTAGAACGCTTTTTCTTCTAAGTGAAGCTTTAATCTGGTTTAAAATAAGTCTCTGCGGTTGCATTTCTTTAATGCACTCGGGTAGTTGGTTGTACAAAGTTACACCGCGTACGTAAACCGACTTCGCAGATTTAGCGACCGCATGACTAGATGTCAATTTATAACCCCCGACCAAAAAGGCGGGTGTTATAAGTTTGACGTCGATGTCTGCGTGTGTGTCTGTCTGTGCCAACGTAAAGCTCAAACGGATCGACCGATGTCAATTCGTTTTTTTATTTGAAAGCTAGTTTCCATGCGGTACGGCGGTTCTTAGCTATGCAAGCTATGTTTGGTTAATATTGATTTAAAATGGCGGCCCCCACAAAATGGTGGATACAATATTTTTTCACAACTTCCCTCAATATGGGTGTCGAATGAAAGGGCTGGACTAGTAGGACACTGTCTAAATTTCAAATCAAAGGCAGTCGGGGGTGAACAAATTTTTGTTCTTGTTATGGTACAATTGCTTTACTCTGCTATGAGGTTAAGTTGATTGTTGTTCTGTAATATCTTTGTTCGCAAGTGTAAGTACAAAACTACAAATATAAACAATGACCGTAACGAATGATAAAGATAATATCACAACAAACATTTGTTTTCCAGCCCGGCAGGCAACATTTTACTGATAAGTATTATTAAAATGAGAGTTAATTAGCAATAATATAATTGAGTTGTGGTTTTTATGGGTAATTACCTTATCCCGGGGCGACCTAGTGACTATAAGTTTGATTTCACAATAGCCGAATAGTCACAGCTACGAAATATTTTTTCTGTAGTGGCAGGACGCAAGACTCTTAGCAGCGTCCGCCTGGGGAAGTACCACATCTTGGCAAGTTATTCTACCGCCAAGCAGTAAAGTAAAAACATTACTGTGTTACGGTTTGAAAGGCAATGTTTCCAGAAATTACATGGCTCAGAGATTTAATATCTTAGATAACTGGGTGACGAGTGCAATGCTAGGTAATGATTAGGACTCTTCGTGGTTCAATAGCTGCGTGTCACTATGCTGTTATGTGGCAGGCTTCTTGCTTACCATCAGGCACGTGTCCTGCTCGTCTCGTCATTATATAGGTACTATAAAAAAAAGAATTCCGGCTGCACACCTAAATATTTTCCAAGAGCAGATGCTCTTTCGGGGAAATGTTTAGCCAACCAGCGTGGTGGTTTATGCCTTCACTCAGCTCCATCTCTGAATATTTTTCCAATGGCAGTTGAACGAGTTTGTTACCGTTACTGCATTTAAGGAAGGAAAGTATCGTAGGAAAACCGGCGTGCCCAAAGAAAGAAGTCTTCTTCGAGGAGATATGCCATCTGCTAACGCACGTTTTTAACAAGTGTGGTGAATTATGGCCTTGGCTCTCTCCTGTGAGAAAAGTTTTCGCTGTAGAACTTAAAATAGTTTATGCTACCTTCAATATCGATAGTGTAGGATGCGCCATAATATTATAGAAGTTACAACAGGCGCAGGCCATCAGAACCCAGCACCGAATACCACAGTGAGGTACGGAAAAGTAAAGAACTGCACGGAACTTCACAATACGAGACATGAACCTGCTTGCCTCGGTGAACTGGTCATTAACGCACAGGCGATCAAACGAGGGTTTTGTCTGTGCTTTTGTAGATGTAGGTATCTATGATCTATGTAGGTACTTAGTTGTCAAGGCGAACTACTACCGAAAACGTAAAACGGAAGTACATAACGAAGGACGCCACGATCGATGTTTTTTCGGGGAATGCCGCTGTCTCAGTGAATTTATTCATTTTTTGTCGACTTCCAAAAAAGGAGGAGGTTATCAATTCGGAAATATTTTGTTTGTTACGTGATATAGCCGCCAATTGCGAATCGGTTTTGATGTTTCTTTTTAACCCCCGACAAAAAAAAGGGGTGTTATAAGTTTGACGTCGATGTCTGTCTGTCTGTCTGTCTGTCGGTCTGTCTGTCTGTCTGTGTGTGTGTCTGTCTGTGGCACCGTAGAGCTCAAACGGATGGGCCGATTTCGATGCGGTTTTTTTTTATTTGAAAGTTAATATCCGTGCGGGTGTTCTTAGCTATGTTTGGTTAATATCGATTCAAAATGGCCGCCTCCACAAAATGGCGGACAAAATATTTCTTCACAACCTACCTCAAAATGGGTATCAAATGAAAGGGCTTGACTAGTAGAGTACTAAACGCTATAACAAATTTCAAATTCAAGATGGCCGCCACCACAAAATGGCGAATTATATAATATTTTTCACTACTACCTCAATATGGGTATCAAATGAAAGGGCTTGATTAGTAGAATACTTTGCACTATGACAAATTTCAAATCCAAGATGGCCGCTACCACAAAATGGCGAATTACATTTCCTTTTTCACAATTCCCTTAATATGGGTATCAAATGAAAGGGCTTGACTAGTAGAATGTTGTACAGATAACAAATCTAAGGTAGTCGGGGGGTTAATCAAAATTTTAATTTTGTTCTAGTTTGTTTAGTAGATCAGAAGTGGTCCCATATAAATTTTATCGAAATTGGTTTAACGGTTTTGGGAATATGAACAAAAAACAGGTAAAATTTGTAAAAAAATACCTCGATGTCATCGTGATTGGTTACTTTTGAATATGGTGAAATGCCTGAATTTAATTTTAATGAAAAAATATACTTTTCTTACGTAAAGTTTGATCAAACAACGATTTACATTAGTGTACATATATATGCAAGAGTATCTAAACATCACTGATAATGATAACATTTTGAAGGACGCGGTCCAAATTGTTTTATTCTACGTCATGTCATTACGGTAAAGTTTCACTGATCTCACGAGAAAATTTAAGAATATTCTTATTGAAGTTATGTTTTATAACCTCATTGTTAAGTATTTACATGTAAAGAGATTTTATTATTATTTTAAATTATTTTTGAAGTTTTAAGCACCACACCTTTGCCAGTTATTCTACCGCCAAGCAGTAATGTGCAAACATTACTGTGTTCCAGTTTGAAGGGCAATATTACCTGAGAAATTACAGAGCTTAGAGATATAATTTCTTAGATCTATGGTTGACGAGCGCAGTGCAGTGCTAGGTAATCATTTGGAAAAAAATAACATCATAAATAACTCTTTATGTTCCAATAGCTGCATGTCGCTGTTGTTATGTGGCAGGCATGTTGCTTACCATCAGCAACATTTCCAGCTCGTCTAGTTACTCTTTACATGCAGTAGAAAAACCTTTTACTCGATCATATTATCAGTAGAAACGAAGACATTTGGTCAAAAACCAAAATGCATATTTTGTTGAGCATAATAACAGTCATAACATAGTTCATAGCTAAGTATAAATAAATAGGTAATTTAAAAACTCAAAAACGGGGTTTTTGATACCGCATAAAAAGTGAACCAAAATACGTTCTAACATACTATAAAAACTGCAAAAGAATAAAACAAGCACTTAGATTTCTGGTGGTCTAGAATTCTATAATACGTTATTAAATTAATACCTACTATTGAGAAAATAAAATATATTATAGTAAAGGAACATCAACCGAACAGTCGGGATCCATTGAACAATTAGATTGACTGTAGAATAATATTGTAAGGTTAAGCGTCTCATCAAAATGAAGTTATTCACGTGAAATTAGCTTGATAGTTGATCCTTGGCTATTATTTTAACAAAACGTCATATTTCGATGTTGTGTGAAAATATTCAACGATATTAATTAATAATTATTACAATATTCTTCAGTTTTCTCATTACCACAGTGAAATGTGACCGAATTGCCATGACCTAAAATAAAAACATATTGTGATATTTACTAACTTTTACAATGTTTTCAATTGTGTATTATCTTTTATAATATTATTGTATGATAATATTGTTTGATATAATATTGTAAATTGTTGTTTGATCAAGAAACACATGAATATTATATTTTTCTATCTCAATAAAAATTATAATAATCAAATTGGTATAAATTGCGTTATCTTTACGAGAAATCGGTTCACTTGTAGATTGTAGAGTACCGTTCCAAAAATGATATTTTGGAAGCATTTTCGTGGAATTATAATTTTCATTGGTAAGTTTTCTTATTACATTTCAAATCCTACTAATATTAAAAGAGTCAAGTTTTAGATGTATGTAGCTCAATCACGTCGTAATTTTTGAAAGGATCGTGTTGGAATTTGGAACACAGATTACAGTCAGGAACAGCCTGCGTAATACACGGGGTGTTGCCAGTTTAATATACTCGTACCCATACTTAGCACAGCTCCATGATATTATTTTTAATGAAATCATGGCTATTATTGTTATGGCGCAACAGGCAGTAATGAAAATTCGTTTTTTTTAAATCAATTGTTGATCTATTTGTGTTTTTCATTTTCAGTAATGTACAGTTTCAAACAAATTTTCGCTGATCCAGTTTTAAATGCTCCACCAGGCTGTAAGTATGTAATTCATATTCATACGTAGGTACACGCGATTTCGTCCGCTTACATTTTATTAAACCTGATTTCGTAAGAAACTTTGTTTTATTTTTAATTATGGGGCGAACAGGATACTTGCCTGATGGTAAGCAACAAATCAAGCGTAACACAGCTATTGTCTAAGTCATTAATTACCATAGACTAGGTAGAGATATACTCTGTCAGTACCTAGTTCATGGTTGACGTTCCAAAGACTTGAACAAAAAGTGTTTATTATCTAAATGCTTTCAAATGGTCCACCAGGCTGTAATAGTCCATTGAAAAGTTACAAAATTTAGGACTTACCTTGCGTTTGCCTGAGCACGCAACTATACTTTAAGGATGTGTTTTACTAGAAGCTATACCCCAAGTTTGTGGGGTCGTAACATTTGTCGCGCGGTCGCCATCTTGAAAAACGTCTTTTTTCGATATTTCTTTCAAACTACCAATCCTACAAAAAATGTATGGAGATAAAATTTGTCGCAAATCTTATTTTATACAAGTTTGCTTACATCACTTTTTCCTAAAAATTCAAAAATAAAGAAGCTTAAGCAAAAATAAGCAAAAAAAACTTGATATATCTGATATCGTTGATATTTCTCGCAATTATATGTCATGATTTGCTATCAGGCTATGCGAATGTGTGTTCGTTTTTCATATATTCACATATATTTTTAATTGTATTTTCCCAATATTTATCACTAACATATTTTTTTCGTAGAATGATTTCATAGAGAGTTTAATTGACTGGCTTGCATTGTATTGCGCTTGTCACACACAGACACAAAATGGTTTATCAAAAATGTATAGAACATTTTTTGAAACCTCAAAACGGAAACATTCTATAAAATTAACACAATAAGCAGCTATCAAACTCGATATTCAAACGAAAATATTGATTCAATAACTAAATATAATGGTTTTTTTTTCAGGTAGATTACGGAGTGACGGAGAAGTAAAATGTGCACCATACGTTATAAATCCTGGTTTGTTTGTTATGGAGTTTCCAACTTTAAATGCTGATCTAGACCTACAATCAGGCCTTTCCGAAGAGACAAAAAATATTAAAAATGTTTTAATTGACTAGAAGCAAATCGCTGTTTCATTCGCGCCCCTGCGTAAAACTTCTACGTGATAGATTGCCCCATTTTATTGTAAGGATTTCACTTTCTAGGAATGAAAAATTAAGAACTTCGTGCATAACCGTGAAATGACTCATACATTCTGATAATGTCATCAAAAATAGTTTATTTCGAGTAATAATTTGTTTTCTTTAAAATTTTATTACTAGCCCCGACGCAAAACTGGGAAGGAAATTTGATATAGGTACTTACAGTTAACCCAAAGACCTACACTCCGCGAGGTATAAGCTGAGCTTTGCATTAGTGTGAGTGATCACCAATCAGGCAGGAGCTTGAAATTTTGTCCGCGAGGTATAGGCTGAGCTTTGCATTAGTGTGAGTGATCACCAATCAGGCAGGAGCGCGGCGAGACAGAATGGCGCCGCGCCTAAGGCCGGTTGTCACTCCTACACTATCCATGTACACTCACACAAATGCAAAGCTCAGCTTATGCCTCGCGGAGTGTACCCATTTGACTTATCGTACGACTGCCCCTATTTAGCGTTTTATTAGGATAGTTGCACTATACCTGTTGTGAGTTTGGTCAGTCAGGCTTTTGATTCCGAAGAAAGAGTGCTATTTAAAAAAAACGTAAAAAAACATAAAATATGGGTTTCTGCTCAGTAAAATGGTGCGGAAAGAATAGCAGGACATCCAGCTTTACAAAGGACGTTATATCATTTCACAAGTACCTGTAGCAAGTAATAGTAATTTAATGCGATAATTACAAAAACGTAACATCATTCTATCAATCTACAAAATTAACTGGTGAGTTGTGAATGTAGGCGAGAGTCGTTTCATCCGATCAACAGGGTATTTAATCTGTGATTTAACCGCTCTCCTTTTCACATTAAGTAGGTAACTTTCAGCACATACCAGGCCACTGAAAAAGTTTTGCGATAAACTATTTTCGTACAAAAAGTTAAAACGACTTCAAAACCACAAATAGGCACTCGAAAGCGAAAAGTACCTAAATTAATATCATTATTACAAGTGCTACTAAGTAGTATTTTTGGCCTGACTGGCACCGGCTTCAAATAGATGAGTGTCGTAACACTTGTAATAATGATAATAATTTATTTTTCGCTTTTGAGTGGCTATTTGTGGTTTTGAAGTCGGTTCAATTTTTTGTACGAAAATTGTTTATTTTACCCTTTTAAGTGCAAAACAATTTTGCAAAACAGTTTTTATTAACGCATTTAAAGGCACTCAAAGGCGAAAAGTACCTAAATTAATATCATTATTACAAGTGCTACTCAGTCATCTATTTGAAGTCGGTGCTAGCCAAGTCTAACAGGTAGTGGTTATGCCTACCTACCACGAGCCTACTTAGTATTTTTGGCCTGACTGGCACCGGCTTCAAATAGATGAGTGTTGTAACACTTATAATAATCATATTAATTTATTTTTCGCTTTTGACTATTTGTGGTTTTGAAGTCGGCTTAAGTTTTTGTACGAAAATTGTTTATTTTACACTTTTTAGTGCAAAACAAGTTTTTATTAACGCATTTACCCAATTTAGTAGTGACAGGTTCGAGTATCGTAGCTTTCAAAAACCACTTGACCGATTTCGATAAGATTTATTCTCTATTAAGGGGTTCTCGAGAAATCAGGTAACTTAAATAATTTAAAAAAAACAGGGGTCGAGTTGATAACCTCCTCCTTTTTGGAAGTCGGTTAAAAAAAGTGTTTACTTGGAATTGTAACTCAAAACAAAATTTCCATAACCAAAACCAAAACCATACGTGTCTGTAATCTATGGCTAGCTCTTCAAAAATGATATTGAGGTTTCTAACTTTTTTTTCTAAACTGAATAGTTTGCTCGAGAGACTCTTCCAAATTGGTAAAATGTGTGTCGCTCCCCCCCCCCTGAAACTTTTAAAATAAGAGAATGACAAAACAAAAAAAAATATTACGTACATTAATTACCATATAAACTTTCAACGAAAATTGGTTTGAATGAGATCTAGTAAGTCGTTTTATTTTAATCCGTCCTAAATTCTCTATTGTTAAGAGTACGTTACTTGCTGCTACGGAAGTCTTCATGGGCGAGTCCGACTTACACTTGACCACTTTTATTGTAGTGGTAGGACTCTTAGCAGAGTCCGCCTGGATAAGTACCACACCTTTACCATTTATTCTACCGCCAAGCAGTAATGTGAAATATCGAAATGTCGATACTTTTGTAACAGGGGTTAGAGATATAAGATCTTAGATCTCTGGGTGACGAGCGCAGTGCAGTGCTAGGTAATGATTTGGACTCTTCATGTTCCAATAGCTGCGTGTCACTGTGCTGTTATGTGTCAGGCAGGTTGCTTACCATCAGGCACATGTCCTGATCGTCTCGTCACTCTTTATTTAAAAGAAAAGTAAAAGAAAGAAAGTCTTATACATCTCTAGCGTTATTCCATTTTTACCTAGTCACAGCACAATATCGTGTTAGGTGTGAATCCGCCCATTCTCTATCATCTGAAGAAATCATCAACTCAAGAAAAATATTCGTATTGATGTGGCAGCAATTACATCAGCATTACTTATGAAAGTTTTCAATAATTTCAGTGCGCAGTTAGAGGAGCGCCGTCGTAGAGAGAAGGAGAGGAGATTTTTCCTAGTCTTATTTTAACGTGATTTTAGCTATAAATTTGGTAGTTATTTTTTATGATTTTTTTTAAATATGTGCCATCGTTTATTTGTACACCTGTACACATACATATGTGTGGGTTAAACAAAATATTACTTGTATTTGTTACTTCAGTAGCACCACCACCCAAATTTACAATTCAATTCCATTATCTGGAAGAGACCGCTTATTACTATAAAAGCGCCTTCCGTGCCTATGATCTGTTAATATTTTGTTTTTTTGTCAACTTAGTTTTTTGATTATATTGAAGTGTTTTACATTATAGTACTCTTATTTATTACAATAATTTACATATTTTGTATTAACAACATATTTTGTATTATAATACGTATTTTTGACGTTGGGATATCTAGACGCGGACACCCTACGATAGGTAGGTTTTGAGACAACTTTTAGGGTACCTACCAAAATAAAGGATTATATACGAGTTTATAACCGACTACCTCTCATTCCGAGATTCTTGCCATTATTTGACTAATGTTTCTAGGCTAGGTACATGAAATTCCAGTGAACAACATATTTTTTTATATTATTGAATTTAACTTTTTTAAGTGTGACAACACGCAAAAGTGATGGGAGAATCTGTGGGAGAATCAAACCATAAATGTAAGTTTTTTAATATAGTAAAAAAATTAAAATATTTGTGTGAAACATTTGGACGACATCTAGAACGTACATACTATAGGTATATCATGTTAGGTCTCAGACAACCTCCATCAAAAATATTAATTTTGTTAATTTTGCTATCCTCCGTTAACGCCTAATTGGAAACCTAGGTTACCATTATATGGAACTGAAACCTGTCCATCAACATTCAAATCAGCACTCCTTTTATCTTCTTTGCATTTCAATTTTCCGTCACGATATACACCGGTGAAAGAGACCGATCACACTATTAAATTACTGATCAATTTTTTTGATTTTCTTCTGTTTTTCTGTGTTAGAAAACAAACACCACCAGATTCACTTACAGCTTGTAGAATATGGAGCTTGAGCAACGACTATTTGTTTCAAGCTACATAGTACTGAAAAAAATAAGAAACATTAATTTACACTTTAAGCATCGTACTTAGGCTTAAGTCATTTAATTTTGTTTAAACCGGGGCGGCTCTTTCGCCCGTGGTAGATAAATATCATAATGCACTCAGGAATGGCGTATACTTACCTACATTTCCTATTGTGAAAGAATTTTTGAAATTGGTCCAGTAGTTCTTGAGACTACCGCGTGAAAACAATCAAACTCTTCAGCTTTATAATATTAATACATATATGAATTCGTAACGCGCAAAAAAGGCTTAGGTGACACCAAGATGATATAGATATGTGATAAATTTGAAATACTGTATCTAATAAAACACTTACCAAGAAAAAATATAATTCCACGAAAATGCTTCCAAAGCCTCATCTTAAAATAAAATAGGTAGGTATAGGTAGGACTCCACAAGTCAATAGATTGTTGTCTTGTCAATGGCACCGCAATTTATATCAATTTGTTATTGTAATTTCTATTGAGATTTAAAAATATACATGTAAAAAATATATATGTAAAGTTGGTCAAACAACAATCTACATAATAAAGCAAGAGCCAATAGTCCCCAAAAAAATTATTGAATCAGGAGCGCCGAAAGTGATTCAAAATTAGAATCCTGAGATTTAGCGCGGTGAAAAATATTTGAACCCGAGTGCAACACATAACTTTTCATTCCACAATGACTACCAATGACCACATTCAGAAATTACTAAATGGTTTGCGCAGTTTCAGTCAATTCTGTTGGCATCAAATACACTTCTTCGTGGCTAGAATCACTCATTTTAGATTTTTACGACCTTTTTTTTAAAGAAGTGACGAGCAGGACATGTTCCTAATGGTAAGCAATATGCCTGCCACATAACAGTACAGTGACACGCAGCTACCGGAACATGAATAGTCTAAATCTTTACCTTGCACTGTACTTCGCTCGTCACCCAGAGATCTAAGATGTTAAATCTCTAAGCCCTGTAATCCTGTAATTTCTCTCGAAACATTGGTATTCCAATCGGAACACAGTAATGTTTGCATACTGCTGCATTTACTTCCCCAGGCGGACTCTGCTCAGAGTCCTACCACTACAAAAGTCCTAATTATGCTACATTTATTTTTGTTCTCTACTTAAATTGTGTTTGATCACGATTTACGTAACAAAAGTATAATTATTTTGCAATCTCAATGGAAATTATAATAACAAATTGATATAAATTGCGTCATCATTCACGAGGCACCTTTTCACTTGCGGAGTGTTGTTTTATAATGATTTTTTGGAAGAATTTTCGTCGAATTCTAATATGTTTTGGTAAGTTTTTCTATTAGGTAGGTACATCAAGGCATTATAATAGCATTACAAGGCATTACAAAAAAACACTTTAATCAATCGTTAGTCAATTTGTCTTTTTCGTTTTAGTAATGACCAGTTTGAAACCAATTTCCGCTGTTCCAGTTAGAGTTGGGTAGGACATGCGTTTACTTTGAGTTTGTATGAGTAACTCATTTCAAATTTTGAGGTGTGACATTGTCCCACCTCATTGTACCACCTCATAAATGAGGAGAATGTCTATCTATCATCACTAGACTGTGACTTGATGCATACTGTGACATTATAACTACAAAAACGAGTTGAGCTGTGATTGTGACATTCTACAAATTGAATTACTACTTTCCTGCGACATTGTATTACAAGCAACACGTCATGAGTTATTATGATGTATGAAAAGTAATCGATATTTTTGAAAGTAAAATAAAATAAAAAGTGCAATAAAACAGTTTAAGTACTAAGCTTTACTGATTTTTTTATTTTTACTTATTGTAGTGTTACGTTGTTTGAAATTTTGTTGTTATGCCAATACTTAAATAACAGGTAGGTATACTCATTTTTTTACGTCCTAGATAAATAACACAACCGCAGAGTGTTATTATAATGTCCTGCGATGTTGGCGTCGCATATTGATGCGACGCAAACAATTCAGAATTCAGATTAAAACAATAACCAAACTTTCTTTTGGTTGTCCCGCTCACTCATTTGAAATGCTTAGCACGTTACTGCTTCTCGCTCGCTCACGAATAATGTAAGCGGGACAACAACGCGCCGACCCATGAGTGAGATTCGCGACAATTCGTGCCTCATTTGAAGTGGGACAAAATGTATTTTTGAGGTGATGGGACATTCTGTCATTTTGTATGGGACATTTGAGGTGACTCTTGTATGAGGTGCACACCTCTAGTTCCAGTTGAAAATGCTCCACCTGTAAGTAATATCAGTCGCATTAGTTTTTTGACGTGACAACGTCTTATAAATTGGTTTGCCGGGTGACACTTCAAGAAACTGCGTTACGCTCCGCTCACGTTATGCGCTCACAACGAGAGCGAGTGAGAGGCACGCGTCCCTTCCACTCGGGCATGGTAAGCCCGCCTAAGAGCGAGAGAGACAGACATAAAAAGTTAAAGGCACGCGTCCCTTCCGTAAAATTATTTTACCACTCAAAGTCGTTGTCACGTAAAACTTTCGCCCGTATACCGACTTTACAGGCAACCAATTTTTTTTAAAGCAGAAGGACGAATGTACGCTGTTAGGTGTAAAGTAAATTCCGGAGGTGCGATGACGTTTTAATGAAATGCATTATGATATTACCTACAGAAAACACTACGCATACACGGGACAAGTCGGGTATCTTTTAAACAAACCTGTTTTCTTAAGAACCCTTGTATTTTTTTTTATGTATAGATTTACGGATCGAGGCGGACATATCCTTGATGGTAACTAACACACCTGCTCATAACAGCATAGTGTCACGCAGCTTTTGGAACATGAAGAATCCAAATCTTTACCTACCCGTTTATGGTTGACATTCCTGAAACGAGATGTCACCTATTCTTATACTAGAAATAAAAGCATAGGCGAACTGTTCATCAAATTTATTTGTGGGTCGAAAACGCCAAGGGTCACACAATAATATGTAATTCAGCTTTCTGGTCTAATCCAGAGGGTCTCAAATAGGGGCCTGATAATGCAGCGAAATGGTTCCAGTAAAGAATGGTATGGCAGTGTTCGCTTTGCGCTCGACTTGGCGGGGCACTGCCGTGCCCCCAGATTTAGATGAATAATTTGTATTTTTTGTTTTATTGACAAATTCCCGATATTTGGTACACAGAATGTACAACAACGTCACCTCCCAGGTAACCAGGGGAACAATGATGGGACAATTCGAGTATATATGATGGCTTACAGTGCAATTTGTGGTTTCGTGGCTCTAGATGGGGTTGAAACGAGGCGAATAGGAAGACCCAAATACGCGGCGACATCAACAGATCCTATTGTAGTTATTTCCCGGTGTACCAAAACGTTACAGAAGTAAAACGTTACGCGTTACTCCTCCAGTAGGTACTCAATGCCTGAACGAACCTATTACTTAGGAACGTGTGACGACGAGCTTCAATCACAGCCTACGAAAAATTCTGTGCCGTGCGTCAAAAGAAGCTATAACTAAAACAAAAAAAATACAGTCAAAAAGAGGTCACATCTTGATATTCTACCTACCTAGATGTTTCAGGAAATTATTGCGACATTCCCACAAAAAAGGAATCTAAAAAAAAACCGGACTAGGATTCACGATCGGTTAGTGACGAAAAATACGTGTCTGTTGACACTCGCTAACATTTTGCGCAGCTGTACATCATGATGTGCCGTCAGGATTTGTTGATGTGTTTGTATTTCATATAAATTATTTTTCTAGCATTCTTCATTTAAAACCCGCGATATTTCCCACTATATTATTTTTCCATAATGGTTTTACTGAGAGTGTAGTTAACTGCCATACATTGTACCTACTGGAACCTCAATGGGGAAGCATTCTGTGCAATTGCTATTAGCCCGGTGACAGATATACATTACGTGAAAGAGTGGGACACGACCAGCGATATGTTGATTGCAGTGATTACGGGTAAAACACTCCTTCTCTTTCTCGCCTGCGTCTTCGTATGTCTTTCTATTCTTGTAAACAAAATTAATTAAACGTGTAACTGTGGTGTGTGTAACTGTCTCATTTCCATCTACTGCCAATTTGTTATTATGTCTTTGTCATTCATTACATCGAATCTCACGATGGAAGTGTAGTTGTGTGCACGTTGTGTATTTGTGTGAAATGTTCGCCACATTATGTTGTTTTCATATTAGAACGTACCTCATCTTCTTTTCCTTATTTTTATCAATGTTAGTAACTTAGTAAAATTATTGGTACTTTTTTCAGGTACATTACAGAGTAACGGAGAAGTACAATGCGGAGTAGGTTTTTTTAATCCTGTTCATTATAGATTTTGGAATGTTAAATGCTAATCTAGATCTCCAATTGGGAGGAGACCAACATTGATTAAAAACATATAATCGGCTATAAGCATCTCGCTGTTTTACTCGCAAAGTTCGCCATCCCGTTATTTTTTGTGATAAAGATTTCTATATGATATTTTCCAAACTGTTTAAAAGGTACTTATGACAGTTGATTTCAAGTGACCTCTACTGCTTTGGGTTAGCGCTACTTCTTACTATCCATGAGGCTCAGGGACTGACGGCAGAGTCCGTAATCGTCATCAAGACGAAGACTGGGTTGAAGTTGCATGAGGGCGTCCCGCACGCGGTCGTCGCTCTGTCTCGGCATATTGGGACCTTTATATATTACACCGATGACATCGAGCACGCTATGATAAGTCGTTTTGTGATGCGAACGTTGGCTGCACCACCTAGTGCCATCAGGGACTATAACTTTAAGATGGCAATAAAAGATCGTAACGTGGCAGTGATAGGGGCTCTAGCCCGGGAGAGGTTCGATGAAGAAGGGAATGATGTAATAAATCGAATATCGTCATTATTCATGCCTGACAGCATTGTAAAAGCACTGTTATAAGATAATATATAAGTTAACATAATAAGACTAAATATGTAATATGAAAAAGGCATGGACCTTGGAGTCCGTGAAGGTTGTTTAAATAAATATTTAATAAAAATCGTACGATGACTAGCGTAAGAGCACCTCAGACAATAGGAGATAGGACCTCGGCTTAGGCTGCCGCCGCTAGAGAAGACAAAGGAACAACCTTGCAACCAAGAAGAGGATGCATTACGGCCATAACATCCTAAATTTTCACTCGTGCACCTCCGCACAGAGCGGTCACAAAAGTAAGCGCGTCACACTCGAAAAATGTCAAAATCGACCCTTGAATCATTGGAGAAGCTCCTGGCGAAGTTCATCGCTCCATTGGAATTGAAGATGAACCGGATTCTGGAGGAAGTCAGGCTACTAAGAGACAAGGTAGATAAAGTCGAAGAAAAAATTGACGCACAACAATCATATTATAAATCTGACAAGGGGGTAGACCCCGCTACTAAACTCATCGGCACGGCACCGGTCACGGCGCCCGCCGCCCGCCGTGCGCCCCCGCCGGCGCACGCGCCCGCTCCCGGGCCCCGGCCCGGCGCACCGGCTTGCGGGCCTGCCGCGCCCCGGCCGGCGCCTCCGCCGACCCTTGGCCCGGCGCGCGCCAGTCTCCGGCCGCCTGCGCCGCGGTCGGACGCTTCGAGTGACGCCCTCCCTAGTACTAGGGGTCCCGACCCCACGCCGAGTCGAAGATGACGATACTGCGGCAGCTGCTGGGAACTCCGACAAGGATGGCTGGGAAGAGGTCTCGTACACGCGACCTAAGCGAAGGCACGGCGCGAGAAAACGGATTGTGGTCAAGGGAACCGGAACGGGTGACGACGATCTGAAAACCGTGGGACGCGCCAGAAAAATTCACGCTTGTTTCTTCGCACCTGACACTACTGTGGACAATATCAAGCGATATATGTCGAAAAAGAAACAGTGCGATAATTACTACGTTGAAAAATTAAAACTGACTCACAATAATTACTCATCTTTCGCCTTATTGGTACCTGAACATTATTTTGATTTTTTTCATGTCCGCGGAAAATTGGCCGGCTAGTACGGAGGTCAGTGAGTGGTTTCGGGCGGGCGGCGGCCGGCGGCCCCGGCGCGGCCCGGCCCGTGTCCGCGCCGCCGCCGCCGCCGCCGCTAGTCGGGAGCCCCTCCCCTGCCTAACCGTAACCGTAACCTAACATTAACACTTTGCCATCAGAATATAAGATGTATTACTAATAAGACGAAAGCCTTACTGACAAGGGAGATAACCTGCGACATACTCATACTTTCGGAACACTGGCTCCGAAAACACCAATTAGTATCAGTTACATTATGTAACTATAATCTTATATCATTTAGTTGTAGGGAACAAATAGCGCACGGCGGCAGTTGCATATACGCGCGCTCAGAAATGAGGGTAGCAAATAGGCAAGATTATTGCGATCTATCCCGTGAGCAAATCTTCGACGTATGCGCCGTCCAACTGTTGGATAACAATTTAATTGTAGTGGGTATTTACCACTCTAACTTGACCGACCACTCAGACTACCTCAAACTATTTGAGAATCTTTTATGTAAGGTTACGGATGAAGGAATGCATTGCGTTATAATGGGAGACGTAAACATCGACCTGTTAGGAACTGTAGTGCCAAAAAACGTCTACTAGATATTTTGGCGTGCTACAACTTCGTTCAAACCGTATCATTCGCTACGAGAGTGGAAGGGGGAAGTAGTACACTTCTAGACCATATTTACATAAACTTTCCCGCTGACCGCGTCACCAGTGTGACCAGGGTAGACACGAGGCTCAGCGACCACTCCGCCCAGCGCAGCGGCTCGTCGTCTCGCGGGCCGCGGCGCCGGCGCCGGCGCACCGCGCCGCCCGCAGCTACTCGGGGACGAATATAGCTAATTTCATAGCGTGTCTGGACTCGGTCGACTGGACCGAAATTGTAAATAAATGTAACGGTAAAAGTTGTTCATTAGCAGATAGTATTATGAATATTTTAATGGATAAACATAACGCCTGCTTTCCGTTAAAAAATGCAACCGGCCCGTCGGGATCGTCATTGGGTCGACTCGGAAATCCACAGCTTCAAACATTTAGTAAACGAAACATTACGACTAAAATACATGTTTCCAAATGACGAAGAGCTGCGTAGTAAAGGTGAACAGCTCTCGAGTACTTATAGATCTTTACTAAAAGAGAAGCGCGTGACATACTACTCCAGGATAATCAAAGCGAACCCCCGATGCATGTGGCGGGTAATTAATTCGGAGTTAGGTCGTAATACTTGCGAGAGAGTTGACTTTACGGACGTGTTGCGCAATGAATGCGGTCAGGCGTTCGCATCTAAAGGGGACGCGGTGCGGGCACTTAATCGGGTATTTGTCTCGGCCGCGAGTGGGTGCGGAGCCCCCGCGGCGGACTGCTCGCGAGCACTGGCTGCTCTGCAGGTCGAGTCACCGCTGAGCGACATGTCTCTCCGACTGGAGCCATTCACACCTGCCGAGATATTTACAATAATAACCAAGCGCATCGCGGCAAAAAGAAGCACGGATATATACGCCATATCGGCGCAGCTGCTTAGAACCGCGGTCATATCTCTGGCACCTGTGATCGGCTGCTTATTCAATATGAGTATCCGTGAGGGTATGTACCCAGCAGCACTAAAAAAAGTGAAAATTATCCCCGTTTACAAGGGAAAGGGTAAGAGATCTGATCCGGTATCATATCGCCCGATATCGATGGTCCCCGCGATTAATAAGATATTTGAAGTTGGTCTAAACCGAAGAATACTTAATTTTGCGGCGGACCGAGACTTTCTATCGGAGAGACAATACGCGTATCGTGCCGGGCGCGCGACCACCGACCTAGTGCGCGAGGTGGTCCGGCGTGTGTTGGGCGCGCGCGAGGAGGGCCGGCACGTAGCCCTGCTCTGCTGCGACCTCTCGCGCGCGTTCGACACCGCCGACCACACACTCATCGCGAACAAGCTGGAGCACTATGGGATCCGCGGCCCGGCCCAGTCGTTGATAACCTCCTTTATGTCGCAGAGAACGCAGATCGTGGTGGGGGACAGAGGTCGTGCCGTCTCGTGAGTTGACTAGTATTCTGGGCGTTCCCCAGGGCTCCTGCTTGTCAAATACGCTATTTAGTATTCTCCTAAATGACTTACCAGGTGCTATTAAAAATGCGGAGATGTTCATGTACGCGGATGACGTCGCCGCGGTGATCACTGCATCGAATAGTCTGGAGTTGGAGGAGGTATTGAATGGAGTGGCGAACGACCTCAACCGTTGGTTCAGGATAAACGGGATGATTCTAAATTGAGACAAAACTTGTTTCGTAACTTTCAACTTAAATCATCCAAACCGTATTCGGTAGTGATAGGCAATACCGCAATCCAGCAGGTCCAGAGTACGAAACTCCTGGGTTTCCACATAGACGGCGCGTTGACGTGGGAGAAGCACATCGACGAGCTGTGCGGGAAGCTGAGCCGCTCGTGCTTCGCGCTCCGGCGGCTCGCGGCCACCGCCACCCGCGACGTCGTGCGCTCCTGCTACTTCGCGACCGTTCACTCCAACATCACGTACGGGCTGGAGCTGTGGGGCCGCGCCGCTGACTACAAAAGGGTGTTTGTTATGCAATAGCGAGCTATACGAGCAATAGTTGGGGCCACCATTGATGTATCATGTGTGGAGTTTTTCAAAGAGCCCCATATTTTACCACTTTCTTGTGAATATATTCTCCAAACATGCATATTCGTCCATAAAAACATTGATTCATTCCAGCGGAGGGGTATTAACCCGAACGTAAACTTGAGAAGTAATAAAAAACAACATCAGCTAGTGACTCCACCCCATAGGTTGAGTAAGTCTGAGAGGTCGGTCTACGTTGGAGGGCCCGCGATATACAACCGCTTGCCGACGGATGTACGAGAAGAACCTTTCGCCGCGGCGTTTAAACGGAAGCTAAAAGCTTGGCTGCATGGGCACCTATTTTACGCCCTGGATGACCTATTGAAACTACCAGATATCTAAACACTAAATATGTTGACCTGTTTTTGTTTGTGTAGTTAATTATACGAGCAATTATTGTAATTAATTGTTATTATGATTATTATTCAATGCATACAGAATACTGTGTGTTAATAACTGTATTATGTTTTCATATCTGACTTGTAATTATCCATTATTAATAAATTATTTGTATTTGTATTTGTACCTAACTGTATCTAACCTGACCTAACCGGAACATTTACATTATTCGTTTTGACAGTTCACAGTATAAAATGGTCGGAATAAAACCACAGGTTATCTACCAAATTTTTATTGACATCAAATATGATTGTATTAAATCAACTTTGCTCTTCCCTGTAAACGCCTGCTTGAAAATCTAGATTGACGTTTGGTGTTTCATACTGTCCAGCATAGCTCTGGCCGTTCGGATTGGGACTCTTTCTGCAAATCATTCCGTGAACAGGCGAGAATGTACCTATTAAAAAGAACAATCATTATATTACCTACGTCACTGAATCGATATTTTGGTTAGCATATTTAGTTCGATAGATATTGGGTTAGATTTAAAATTTGTCTAAAATTTAGGAGTGTCGCTTCTTAAAAGAAGCGAGTTAAAATTGTTTTAACAGATCCTAATAGATACCGGCCTGTTTGTATTTCGTGCGACATATATGACGCTGTACGAAGCCGAAGTTAGTCAATTGCATAGAATAGATAGTATAGATGCCAATTGTCTCTTTCCAGGTGTCGATGTGCAATATTTATCGCCGGGTACTGTAGTTTATATTCATATTATAAGTATATTTGGCGGCTCTGGATTCGATCGAGAGACGTGCCAAATGTCGTAGGCAACGACACTCTTTTACGAAAAAGACTGCAAAGACTCCAAAGACACGAACAACAAGATTTGACTACTCTACTGTGATAAGTAGAGTCAAATCTTTCGTCATCATCGTCATCGTTAAGGCTATGGAATACGTTGCCTGAATGGGTTTTTCTCGATGGGTACAGTCTTCAAATCGAGAGTGCATCGGTTACTTCTAGGTAAACACGTTCCATCGTAGACCCCATCGTCGTTTAACATCAAGTGAGATGGCGGTCAAACTATAAAAATTAAAAAAAAAAAGTAGCACAACAAAGAAATAACAAATCTTAAAGACTACTTATTTGTGCATCTCATCAATATTTTATATTTGAGTGAAATAGTTATTTGTTGTACAAGAGTGCCAAGTTGCTTTTTAACCGCGTCCTCAATTTTCATGACCGAGCAAGCGAAGGATTAAAAATTAGAATCCTGAGCGTAGCAAGGGAATCAAAAGGGCACAAGGTGAAAAATCTTTGCACTCGAGTGCAACAAGTAATTTTTCATCCCGATTTAACGAGGAAATTACTAAATGCTTTGCGCATTATTAACTGTTTCAGTCAATTCTATTGGCGTCAAATAAACGTTTTTGTCGCTAGAATCACTTGTTTCGATTTATCACTTGTATTCAATTTTCCCGTTTTTAACCTAAAGGTTCGCCCGGAGACCGTGACAGGCACTATGGAAATGTATGGACGCCAGTTCGCGCCGAGACCGCGACAGGAGACCGATACACGTGTCGCGAGACATGTGTCGCAGTGTCGGCGCGAACTGACGCCCATACAATTCTATAGAATCAAGTGCCTGTCGCGGTCTCCGGTTACGGTCTCCTGTCGCGGTCTCCGGGCTCCCCGATATCGAGGACCAAAAGTACTCTTTCCGAGGTGTTGGGATGAAAAAGTAGTTATATATGTTATAATTATAATTATACCCATTAACTTCCTTGGTGCTAAATTTATCATACAACTTTTTAATTTGTTAAAAACTCAGACTCGGAACCTTCTTGGTGTACTTTTTTTAAATTTGCTTTTCGCACAATTTTCTTTTAACGATACTTCACGTCATAATTACATAATATCACAGACTAAGTAGTCATAATATATATTGTTATTATTAAACCTTAGGTACAGGTTGGTTAACAGGAAACATGTGAAAAAACTAAAATTAGTGATTCTAGCGACGAAAAAGTTTATTTGACGCCAACAGAATTGACTCAAACTGTTAAGGGCGTGTGGGCCGTAATTTTGATTTTTTAAAACAACTTTAAGACCTTTAAAATAGTGTATTAAGCTCTGAAAAAAAATATATGTAATAGTTAAGGATCTAATCTAGTGTAATTCGCAGTCAATAACACGATTTAATGAATTTTACTTGATAGAAAAAAATCCCAAAGTTACCCCTTTTCAAAAAGTTATTTCAAGTTTATGACTAAACTAATGAATTTTTTTACTAAATTTTTGTACTCAACGAAAGCCACTAAAAAGTTATAGATGCATTCGCAGAGTTTGACTTGATAAAAAGTATCAGTTATTCGCTATGTTTTAATATCTACCATATATATAGCGCGCCGTTCGGCAAGCCTGATCAGTCGCGTTTCGGCGCTCACGGACGACAGGCCTGTGCTTGATTTTGCAATTTTGACAACCGATAAATTTTAAATATTACGATCATAGTGCCACAGTATAACAATATCAGTAGGTATTACTAGTGAAGCACGCTATGATCTTGATTTTTGATACCGTTTTCATTGGAATTGCAAATAGACGCTGATACTAATTAGTACGCTGTTTATTTTATGTTGTAGACCAGAAGGAGTCTCAAAAACTGACGTCGATACCACATCAGTAAAAATTCAATGCGGATGCAATGGAAAATAGATAAGTATCTAATAGTATCTAATAAGTAATCAGAGATCGGGATAAGGAAATAATGAGAGGGAGAAATCCCTGCGTAAATCCCAAGTTAGGTATCATTTATGATACCTAACCTAATTGCATTTATATGCAATTTAGGTAAATTCTTTGGTAGTAAGGTACTTAGTACTTAGAAGAAAAGTCCTCACATACAGATTTTACCACTTTGGAAGAGACTTTCGCGCAAACTATTCAGTTTAGAAAAAATGTTAGGAACTTCAATACAATTTTGAACACCTTTCCATAGATACACGTATGGTTTTGTTAGAATTTTTATTTTTTATACTTTTCCAAGTTTGTGACACCACCAAAATTTATTGTTTTTTTTTGTATGAAAATGTTAATATTATTCATAGAAATTTAGACATTCGACCAAATTTGATAAGAAGCCTTTTAGGCAGTAAAATTACTCGTAGAATTTAACTCTGCACTAAATTTCCGATTCGTATTTTTTATATAGGTAAGGTTTAGAATCATTTCCTGAGCATAAAATCACAAAATAATAACAAATCCAGGTTGAGCTTCAAGCGCCAGCTCGAAAAAACGTTTTGGCTGATATTCTGAAAAAGTTATAAAGCCTATTATTATTGTAGAAAATAAAATTTCCCATCTAGTGTTGCCAGTAAACTTTATTTTCGAACTTACCGATTACGATTTATTATGTCAAATTTGATGATAACAATGTAAAAATAATAAGATGTAAATTCTGTTCCCAGTAGCATAAACATGTCCCTTTTTACCGGAATGGAAGAAGGGTTATGTTTTTCGCGCGTATCTTTTATGTTTGTAAATCTTTTATTTCCACATATCTTCCAAACGGCTGGATGGATTTTGGTAACAAAGATATTCTAAGACTAGTCTGACTCACCAAAGTGTCCCTAGATAGTAGGTAATATTTTTTACGTGTAGATTTTTTTGTAGTCGGGGTTTTAAATTAAAGTTTTCTATCATATTGCTCGTTGCTCCAATAAACAGCACCGTTCATCATCATGACTAAAGAGTTGAACGAAGAGTTTGGTCTCCACTTTTGTAATAAGAACAACTAAGCTGTGAAACGCATTGCCAGAGTGGTTTTTGTAGAAGGTTCGAACCTTGGGGTTACGAGGTACACTGTGCTTGTTTCTATTAGAGAAACAAGTTCCATCGTAGAACCACATCATTTACATCCACTATTATCGGCATCATCGCAATCGTATCATTAAATGGGTTATAAATCGTAAACGGTAAGTTTTACAAAAAAGATTACTAGCAACAAAAGATGCAAAATTTTATTTTCTACAATTATTGTCAAAATATATAGTTTCCAAAATATCGTCTAAAATAGTTTTTTCAATTGGCGTTTGAAGCTCTACCTGGATCTGTGAGCATTTTGTAATTTTATGCTCAGTAAGTGATCTTTACCTCATAGAAAAAATTGGATTAGAAATTTATTGCAAAGTTGACCAAAAACCTTCTATTTTACTGGCCTTTCATTACGTTTCAGCACATTTTTATAATTTTGACGAACTTGTGAATTAT
Organism: Ectropis grisescens; assembly: GCA_017562165.1. Classification (NCBI taxonomy): domain Eukaryota; kingdom Metazoa; phylum Arthropoda; class Insecta; order Lepidoptera; family Geometridae; genus Ectropis; species Ectropis grisescens. Next base: position 9,939,810 of record CM029776.1, on the reverse strand, counting down.
TAGGAAACATTTTAAAAGATGAATGAAATTGGAAAAGCCGTTCTCAACTTATAGTGTGACCAAAAAGAAAAGGTTGAGTTTTGTATATCTACGAGTATAGATAAATTTAATATTTCTTCGTTTCACTTCACAATTTACAAAATTGTGATCACTAGTATAAACAGTATAAACAAATCTTGAACAAAAAATGAGTTTAAATTACACAGTCCAATATTTTAATGTTATTTCTGCACTGTGGCACCGATTCAGCGGTCGGTGACGGTCGCGAGAACAAGACAGCGTTAAATCCCTAATTTGACAGAACTACCTAGCCTTAATACTGCAAATAGTATTAAGTCATTTCCTCGCTGGGGTGGGATGAAAAGTTACGTGTTAAACTCGAGCGCAATGATTTTCAATTTGTGCTCTATTAAAGCCCTCGCGAATGCTGAGGACTCTAATTTTAAAATTAATTTATTTTTAATTGAATCGCTGCTCTCGTAATTCAATTTTAGAATCTTTCGTTTGCGAGGTAATCAAAATAGAGCACGCGGTTAAAAATCAACTTTGCACTGAACGTTTCCAGTTTTTATAGATCCGCGCGCGAGTCCGACTCGCACTTGGTTGGTTTTTTGACGTGACAACGTCTTATAAATTGGTTTGCCGGGTGACACTTCAAGAAACTGCGTTACGCTCCGCTCACGTTATGCGCTCACCTCACAACGAGAGCGAGTGAGAGGCACGCGTCCACTCGGGCATGGTTAACCCGCCTAAGAGCGAGAGAGACAGACATAAAAAGTGAAAGGCACGCGTCCCTTCCGTAAAATTATTTTACCACTCAAAGTCGTTGTCACGTAAAACTTTCGCCCGTATACCGACTTTACAGGCAACCAATTTTTTCTTATTCTTCTATGTGAGAAAATAAATACCACCGGATTTACTTACAACTCTCAGATTCTGAAAATGGAGCAGCGACTATTTCTTTCAAACTACACGTTACTGAAAATAAATAAGAAAAATCGATATGTATTTACAAAATATATTTCAAGCGTAAGTCGTTCAAATGTTTTGGGCGCTTTATAACTCCAAAAATAAGCCTTCCTGTCATTTTCCAATGTTAACCAGAAATACAGCACCTTGACGTTATTGTCCAATGACGCCAAGGCGATGTATTTGTTAAATTTGAAATAAATAAAAACTTACCGAGGAAAATTATAATTCCACAAAAATACTTCCAAAACATCATTTTAAAACAATACTCTACAAGTCAATAGGTTACTCGTGGATGGTAACATAATTTATACCAATTTGTTATTGTAATTTCCATTGAGATTGAAATACATACATTTCTGACGTAAAGCTTGATCAAACAATAATCTACATAAGTAAGTAGAGAACACGTAATCTATGGGCTTATACATATAATTTTATTGTGATCTATGGGCCGAAGCTGCGACTCGCCGGCGCGGGCGCGGTTCCTTACAAAAGTTGGTATATCGCGCGGGCTTCAGTCGCGGGCCGGCGGCGGCGCCGGCGGTCCAAATTTTCTGACTATTTAGAAACTGCGACTGAAGCAGTTAATCCTCGTGGTGGTATTTTTTTGCAGTGGTGAGACTCCATTGAAAAAAACGATGGAGAAAGTAACACTGGCAAAAATAAATATGAAAAAGAAAAGGAATTATAATTCTTTCAAGTTATTTGTATCGCAGCAAAAGATGCCCGGGCATTATGAATAATGCCTGCATTAATCATATTGTCCATAACATAAATAATACATTATTTGTAAAGAAAAAAAATAAAATTCATTTTACAAAAATTCTAAGTTTCGAAACAGATCAATGACGAATTATTTTTCTTCTGGAATCTTATTTGACGATTATGTACCTATCGTGCATGGTTAGACGCAGATAAGCCCAAAACAGGTCTGTTCTATGACAAAATGTCCTCAAGTAGAAAAGCTTTAAAAGCTAAACTAACATGATGTCAAAATCAACAAGACCAGATTAGAATGGACATACTGGCGACGCACCATAATAATAAAGATTTTAAACAGTTCTGGGAAATCCACAAACAAACTCAATACAAGGATTCTTCCTGTTAGCATTAAAGGTAAAAATAATACCTACTAAAGAAATTGCCAACTTATTTATGAAACAGTTTAGGGTTCAATCGGCACTGAGTACATCTGTGACCCCGGAACCTGAGCCACCTAATTTAGAGTCTGTTGATAAGGCTCTCACCATTAAGTTTACGAACAAACAAATAAGACTAATTATTCACAACATGAGGAGAGGAAAATCTCCGGATCACGATGGACTCAGTGTCGAACATTTGGAGTGGGCTGGACAACATTTATCTAGGATTTTGTCCACGTTTTTCTCACTCTGCCTAAGTCATAGTAATTTGCCCAAGCAGCTAATGAAAACGATAGTAGTACCCATATTGAAAAATAAGACCGAAGATATTTCAGATTTATCAAACTACAGACCAATCTCACTAGCCACAATCACTCGTATCAAAAGTATTCGACAGTGTGCTTGAAAAAACACCTCACAAGCCACTTTAACTTAAATGATGCTCAGTTCGGCTTCAAAGCTGGATTATCCACTGAAACTGTTATAATGGCTCTCAAGCATACTATCAAATACTACACCGATAGAAAAATGTTAGTTTATGCTTACTTTTTAGACCTGTCCACTGTCCAAAGCTACTTAGGTTAGGTTACTTAAAACCTAAATCCGACTCGGAGTACTCCGACTCCGCCTAGTCTCGACGTTACTACCTCTAGTCTCTAGTGTATAAAAATGTACGAGCCAGAAGCTCAAGGGTGGTCCTGAGTGTCTCCATATTATTTTTAGAGATTACTATTGATATGGTCACTATAACATGTTACCTATGATGTACCTAATGGTAACCATGGTAAAATGCTTGGTAACACGCCATGGTCATCTAGAAATGTGTCAGCAGTGCCGAATTCATCCGAAGCTCAATCCGAAGATTTCTTTCATTTACAAACGTGACGGTTTACCTCAATTCACAGCCCACGAAAAATATAAGTGTGGAGTAGTAAAAGAAGTTTTCACTTCAAAACTTAATCAAAGATTTAACCAATAATTTTCGCTAAAACTAAAAAACCAATCCTAAAACACTTCCTTAGTACGTAGGTACTTAGTAATTATTCCGAAAGCACCAATTTTAGGGTAAGTAGATATTTGAGGGAAGTTGAAAACTTGTCACATACCCCGGCTGACCCAACTTCCAAAGCGCAACATGCCGTCAGGTCTTTTGCCATCGTCATGCGCAAGACCACTCGGTTCGACCATGGCTGGCTGGCAAGGACATTGGCGGTGGAAAAATCCCAGCGTATGATTTCGTTCTGGCTGGCGATAGCGTGGTGGCCAATACGGCCCGCGCTTTTCAAGCTATATAATATATATTATGTTACCAGCCAAACTCGATTTCAGGACAATATAGTTTTGCCTAGGCTAAACTAGTTCTTCCTATACGCGATAGGATTTACTAGTAGGTATAGCCTAGTCCAAACTAATTTGTCCTAATCCCGATAGAATAAACCAGTTTAGCCTAGGCCAAAAACATAACCTAACCTGATCATGTTAACCCATGTTAACCCTGATCATGTTAGGGACCTAGCTCACGGAAGGGCCTCTGCGCCCGGACAAGGAAAAAAAATAACTAACCTAACTAGTTTGGCCTAGGCTAAATTGGTTTATCCTATTGGGCTTAGAACAAATTAGTTTCGACTAGGCTATACTAATTAATCCTGGGGTGCGTGGCTTGGGAACCTCCACGTGGTGCACCCTGAGCATCACACAACAACTTGCCTCGGTGGCATCTTGTTGTGTGATGGCAAATCCCCGGCTGGCGCTGGGAACTTCTACACGCGCTCCTCGCCTCCTTGAGCAGTGCGTGTAGAGGTTGGGGAGGGGGACTGGAAGACTTGGGAAGGTTACTCGGCCGATATATCGGCCAAGTAAAATTCCTAAGTCTTCCAGATGAGGGTCCACCACGAGCACTCTGATTAGTTCAGTGGAAGGACAAGGTGCGGCCATAGAGGCGGAACCGCGGCTATCCCTAGCCGCGGTGGTGAAGGTGGACCTCTCGCTACCGACCATCTTCGCCGTGATGCTTGACAGTGAGAGGTCGTGTGAGTTAGAGGAGCGAGAGATGGAAGCCTCTCGCTCCTTTACTGAGGCGGAAGCGGACACGGGGGTAAGCCTGGAGATTGCAACTCCGGACTCACCTCCCGTCTCCACTGGAGGGCCTGGGGTGTCGGATGTTTAGAGCCGCCTGGAATCCCACCTAGGGATAGGCCTTCGAGGAGGTCACTACAGCTAAATGCGGGTGTGCTTACGCTCCTCGCGAGGCGGGTCCGTAAGGGCGGTGGTAAGGGTCAGGGTCGTAGTAGGAATGCGAAAAGTGACCCCGCGACCCTGACCCCTGGCCATGCAGGAGAAATCTGTGGGGGTTTTAGTCGGTAGGGGCACCATGTGGTATCCCATGGTGCCGAGCCCGACATACCCCACCATGTCCCTGCATGGTGGGCATATATAACAGTATTTATCCCACACAAAAAAAAACTAATTTATCCTATCCTTTGTCCTGAAATCGGGTTTGGCCGTTAGCATAATATATATGTGAGATTGTGTCACCGACTCGCGTAATAGCAGTATACCTATCTGTAGATACACATGTGACGTATTGTGAAACATTAGTGCTGTTTATTATTGGTTTTCACTTCTATCGCCAGTTCCTAGTGCCGGTTTCTTTAATCATAGTACATCATAGTACATTTTTAATCATAGTACCTTATCTTATATTTCAGTACAGATAAATTATAGGGCTTAGACATAACATCTTAGATCTGTGGGTGACGAGGCACAGCACTGGGCTACGTGCAGTGCTAGGTAATGATTTTGACTCTTCATGTTCCAATAGCTACGTGTCACTGTGCTGTTATGTGGCAGGTATGTTGCTTACCATCAGGTCAAGTTTATTTAAAAAAACAGTACATAATTATTTATTTGTATTACCGAATGAAACCCCACGTGGTGACGTGACTAGTCCAAAATCACCAGGGAGATACAGAAACACAATTAGGAATTAATTATAATACTTTACATCCCGAATATTACTTTAATTAAATACGAGTATTTACAATACATCATTAATTCGTAAATTTAAGCGTCCAAGCATTGTCAGATGCTACCGTGGATTTGTCTGGGAACTCGATTTCTGCCACGCCTTTGTTGATGGTCCACTGAAAATAAACAAATTAGATTATTCACAAAAATACAAAAGAAATAAACAGCATTGCTAGGCAACACAAGTAGAGTTTTAAGATCCCACGGCCGCCAGACGTCACGTATTATCTGATAAACGAAATGTGTACCATTGAGTAGAATTAGTACCTTCGTACTTACTAAGAGCACATGCTCACCCGCTATCTTGCTTAGACGGCCAATTTTGAGATATGGGGTCCAGAAGGTACATAAAAACATTTATGTACGAGATTATGAGCTTAGGGGATGACTGGCCCCTTAGATCGGTCTGTCTATTCGGAAAAGGCTTTAAAATAGTTGTCTGATACACATACTCGTATATACAATGGGCGTATGAGAATTTAAGTGAAGTTAAGTCATTATTTTGGGAGTTTTATGGCGTCTGTAAAGCAAAACGGCTGACGAAAAGAGTCTGGCAGTATTGGGGCTTTATTTTTAAAGATATTGCCTATAACATACGTGAAAATCAGTTATCAGAAAATACGTGAAGTAAGTAATGTATCTTCTGGACCCCATATCTCAAAATTGGCCGTCTAAGCAAGTTAGCGGGCAAGCATGTATTCTTAGTACGTACTACGAATAACTCTACTCAATCGTGCACATTTCGTTCATCAGAAAATACGTGACGTTTGGCGGGTCTGGGATCTTGGACTAAAGCTATTATAACCAGGAATAGAATATCTAGAACTTTTCAAAGTCCGAGTGAATAGGTACTTTCAAGGTTAGCATTATTAGTCACCTTCGACCACACTGTCTCTTACCATCAGGCCAGTAGGTGGTCAAAAGCGGACCTAAACGCGTTAAAAAATAGCTATTGTTACTTTAGCCAGTTGATACGCAGAAACGGCTATCGGGTTTCATAACTGCATTGTATACGTTTTGGATTATGAAGTTGACCTCATTTGAACCAATTACTCCTAATGTTGTTGAAAGAGGAATTGTTTGAAAATTATTATTTATTTTTGATTATTGCTCTCCAAATATAAACTTACAAACTTGAGCAACATAACTGTTATTGGGATGTAAAACAGTCAAGAGCTATTAAATCATAAATTAAAGGGAAGGTTTAAGTACTCCTTCTAAGTGATAAATTAATACCGTGATATAACAATCACAGAAAAACAATAAAACAACATTTGATATCGTATTTTTTTAAAGCAATACGAAGTTACGTCTGGTGACTAAAAGATAGACTAAATGTGGCGAAGACTGAGTACTTGGCCTGCAATACGAGATACTATAGATGCCACGACAGTCCGCATAGGCGAAGATATGGTTGAGCGGTCAGACCAGTTTAGGTACTTGGGATCTATACTTCAAGCGTCCGGGTACATTGATTGCGACGTCAAGGCTCGTCACTGATCACGTCATTGATCTCAGCAGCCTGGGCTAAAAATAGCGTGAGGTGACTGGTGTCATCTGTGACTCCAAAATGCCGGTAAAGTTGAAAGGACAGGTATATAAATGTAGCATTAGGCCTGTTCTTTTGTATGGCAGTGAAGCGTGGCCTATGCTTGAATAACATAACCAAGAGCTGCGTATCACGGAGATGAATATGCTGCGTTGGATGAGTGGCGCGGAAGGATCGCATCAGGAACTCTCGCATCAGGAACTCTCACATTCACGGCAGCCTTCATGTTCGTGACATAGCAGACAAAATACAAGAGAGTCGCTTGCGTTGGTACGGCTACGTTTTGCGTAGACCGGCAAGCCACGTGATAAATAAATGTCTGGCCATGTCACCTGGATGTAACCGAGATTTAACGCTAGGATGATGATGACAAAGTTACGTCTGGTCTATTCGGGAGAACGGCAACTACCGATCCAGAGAGTCCCCGGTTCGAATCCTACGCACACCTATACGCTATATTATGGAAGTCCTTTGCCTTTTTGTTACACTAAGTATTTCTTCGACACCATTACCAAAGGAAAATAATCAGGCTAAATAGCCTGATTATTTTCCTTTGATACTACATCTACTATAAATATAGTAGATGGGTGTAACGACGACAGTATAATCAATTCCATTGGTAAATGCGATTTATTTTGACTTTCACTGTGGGACTACTGTAATTGTCCAGACCTTGCTAGCTGCTAGACGACTTAGGTAATATAATAACGATGCTTGAAAGGCAGTTCGATATGTATGTATTTAGCCTCCTTAAGTGTCGTTTCGATAACCGGCATTTTACTAATGTAATATTATCTAGACCGATGGGGAAGAAAAGTTCTCGAGTGGCGACCACGAACCGGAAGACGCAGTGTTGGACGGCCTCCTACTAGATGGACAGATGACCTCATAAAGGTCGCTGGAAACCGCTGGTTGCAGGTTGCGCAGGACCGTTCGTTGTGGAAATCTAGGGGGGGGAGGCCTATGTTCAGCAGTGGACGTCTTGCGGCTGATGATGATGATGAATATTATCTAGTATCTATTCTATACTAATGTGACAATTAATGCTCTTGGCTTTTGCGTGCAATTCCTAAGTCCCAGCTGTGGGAACATAAAGTTACAAGTATTACGGTAATGACGATTAGGAGACAAAACTAACTAACGTACTTGACTACTGAAGACTACTTTCGTTCCTGTGGCTTTACTTTTCTAATACTATTCGAAACTATATTTGTATTTTTTTAAATATTGGAAATACTGTATTCATTGTCAAGTTACCTAGTCCAGACCAAAGTCATGAAACCCAATATACACTTACACTTAGTTTGATGGCAAGCTGGTTTTTATACCCTTGCATAGTCCTGACTATGTATCACTTGCAGCGCTCCAGGTTTTTACTTGTGCTCTCGTCTCGTAATTTGAGATAATATATGTGCTATTCTAGACAATAAATATGTGTTCAAAATTTCAAGCCGATTCGTTCACGTGTCCCGATGTAGGTAAAAAATTTACTTTGTTTTAGAAATGTGATTATTTGTTTTCCGATACATCAGATGATAATCGGGTTAATGGCCTGATCTCAAACACTTGGATATGTTTATAATGCTTATGCTACTTACTTTCAAGTATTGGCCTTCGTTTCCCAACAGCTCCACTCGATAACCTCCACTGTGCAGATAAGAAGACACATCTTGTAACTCGAGTATGTTATCTTTCGGCCATTTCAAGGAGATCGCATAGATTGCTGTGACTTCATCATCACGACTTGGCGCCGCTGTCGGGTGCCGAGCGTTGTATTGCGTCTTGGTGCACGTATACCAAACATCTCCGTTAGCAGTGTCGTTCTGGGACACCCATGGAGAGGATTTATAAATTGCTTCACCGTTGATGTTCAACCACTTGCCCAGAGATAGAAGCCTATCTTGGAATATGGGCGCTATTGTTCCTTCTTTCGTGGGACCCACATTTATCAGCACATTACCTGAAATTGTACAAGTTTAAGATGCTAACCTCCGTATTCGCAATTCAAAAAAACCTATCAATTTTTTTTAGCAAACTCAAATTGATGAAATCTTTTATCAATTTGAGTAAGTGACAAAGAGACAAAAGTGAGCTTAACTCTAGTTCTATAATACAACGGCAACTAGAGAAAAATAAAACGTTATTAATACTGTTATTTGTTAGACGCATTATTTACCACCTTTTTAATATGAGACTAGACAGCCAGACTAAAGAAACCAAACATAGATAGCCTGTAAAACAATACAATTGAGTGATCATAAAATGCTAAGACGTGTCTGTTTGCGTTAGTTAGTAAGTTTAGGTTAGTACGAGTAGGGCCCAGCGCCTATTACGATAGCCCAATGTTTCGTGAGCAGTAGATGTCAACTGCCATAGGGCCCAGTTTGAAAAAAGCACACTCTAGCGTTTTTGACTACACGTTTATCACCCGCACTAAGCTATGGAACACCAGGTACCCCTTAGCCTGATTCTCCCGATAGCTACAACTTGGAAATCATTAAACCCCAATTAAAAATCTAGGTGGTAAATTTCACACTGAACTTAACATCACACTAAATGTAACACAAACTTTTTTGAACAAAAAAGATTATCACATCAATGGACGTGTAACGGTAACTTACCCCCCACAGCTGACGGTGGTAACGAGCTGATCGATTATATCATCAGCTGATAGAACTAGGCTGACGTTGATGTTCCTCGTGTATCCCCACGACCTAGAGTCCACAGTGAATGCGTTCTCCCACTTGTGGGACTGCAGAGTTCCTGTAAAATTATGTCAACTAATGAAGTATTGACTGATCTTGTAGTTCATTAACTCGTAGCTTCCATAATACGAACATTGCCAAGCTTAAGGCTAGATGATATTGTATGAAAAAATATCGAACAATGTTAAAAATATATTCAATTATAATATAATGGAAGTAGGGTGTTACATATTTTGGTGGATCGGAGGCATTTGAAAAGTCTCGAGTCATACAGGAATTAGAGCATGACACAAACGACGTACACAAAGAGATACATAAAGCAGTGAAGTATCGACATTGATTCCAAAATTACGAGGATAAAAGTTTTTCATGTTAGAAAGTAATGTTTATTGCTATTCAGCCCAGGTTCCCAAGAATAAGTGCGTTAAAAATCAATACATTTGTTTTGGTTACCAATAATTGTGATTAGCTTTATACACACAAGCCGACTATAAGAAATGGGCAATAGGTACTTGACTTTATGAATATATTAGCTTATTTCGAGAGAAAAGCTACAACTACAATGAACTACTTCGTCATGTTTCACCACTGGTCGTCGGCCTTCCCCAAGGCTATCCACTCAACCCTGTCTTTAGCTTTCTTTTTCCAATATCATCTTTATGATTGTGAGCTAATTTTAACCCACACCGGTTTACAACTCCTCCCGCTTTCGTCAGTCTTCCCTGTTTTGTGTCAATTATTTCCAGACTCTAGCGTAGATTTTCTTGATGTAGTAATTTCAACTCTTTTTAATTATCCACTGAGATTGCGTCCATTGTAAATGCTGATCTACGATGTTATCCTTCACCGTGAAAGCCAATGTAAATGATTAACTTGTACCTCTAAAGTTGGAAAAAAGGTCAGAGGTATAGGCGAGGTTCGGTTCCGCGACATTATGATGGTGAATTCAAACATTTTCGGCAGTAGTCCACCAAAACTATTTATTATTTCGTTATACTGTACTTACTGTTATTAAATCTATCAGCAAAATTGTAAAAGTCTCCGTGCTTCCCGTAACAACCAATACCCCAACGGTCATTCACCACAACCCGGTCTCGTATGGGGCTGTCACTGTACAACCAGGCCAGAAACTCTTTAGACTTCCAGTAACGGTCGTACGCTTCCCAATCTCCATCTGACCAGATCACATCAGGCTTGTAATCGTGGATTAATTGGAGTAGGTCTGGCCACAGTTTTTGTGTGACGTAATGACTTGTAGTAAATTCGTTTTTCTTGTCTTCGAGGTAGATAGGGTTGAACCATTCATAGAGAGAATGGTAGACGCCGAAGACGAGGCCTTGTTTTCTGACTGCCCGGGATAGGTCGCCGACGAGGTCGCGTTTGGGTCCGACGTCGACTGAGTTCCAGCTGAAGGATTTCTTTGATGGGAACAGAGTGTAACCTTCGTGGTGTTTGCTTGTTAAAACAATGTATCTGGAAGGGTCGAGGTCAGGATTTAATTCTGAAGCAAGTAAATAGTCAACAAGGTAATGCTTAATTATACTTTTGGTTTTTTAATTAGTTGGTACTTTTGCATAATTATTATGTTTTTTATTGTCCATGTCTTATATCTATCTATTTTTTTTTTCCTATTCTGTAAATGTATTTCTTTTGTTTTTGTAAGTAAAGTATTTAGGCGCGAATCTTATCTTTTACCAACAATAATCTTAAGTTCGATCCCACCCAGCGCAAATATTTATTTTATGTGATGACTACATGTTGTTGTGTCTGGGTGTCTATGTATTTTATGTATGTATTTACAATTATGTAAGTGTTATAAAATAAGTTATATGGGTCCCAGAACACAAGTTTTGCTTAGTATGGTGTTGCGTAATCAATGTCCACAAATATCTTTCTCACTTATGATTTATTTTCGTCATAAAGTGAGTAATTTTGGAAATTTCAAGCGGAATATAAGCCGTGGTGGCTTATTGGCGATAACATCTGATTTACAATCCTGAGGTCTCAGTTTTCAATCCCGCCTGCACGTTAAAGTATTTTCCCGAGTGCATATGCACGAGTTTGGCATCATCCCTGGGTTCATAAGTATAGAAAAGCATCGCAGCCAGCAAGCAGAGGAAACCGATATGTTCCTCAAGCAAACTTAAAGCCCGTAAATCGAAGTCAAGTGTAAATGAAATGTTAATGTATAATGTTTGAATTTATTTGCAACACAGAAAAAGAACGAAATAATCCAAATATTCAGAATCAGAATCGTTTTAGCAGCAAAAAACTCATGAGTACAATTTTATAAGTAGTAAGTAGTTACTACTCGGTGAAAATCGTGGGGCACCCCTAGTTTGGTATATGACGTCGTGTTTTGTTTGTTTTAATGTCGGGTAAGGGTCAGTTCACACCGAGACGCGACGCGGCGCGACGCTGCGCGCACATTTTTCATAGAGCGACTCAGAATATACTTTATTCACTACACGAAAAGATACACATTACATTGTGAGAATTCAGATTACGTTACACCACGCAGCACTGCGCCTCGAGGTGCCTCGCGGCGTAGCGCGACGTATCGTGACGCAGCGGTGCATCGCCGGTACGCGCGGCGTGCAAGAGCGGTGCTGCGTCTCACGGTGCCGCGCGACGCCGCGAGGCGCAGCCTGAGGCCGCTGTGGCGACTTCTCTACTATTTCCGTTCAGACTTCGTTTAGAATTGATGCAGTTCGGTCGAGTGCTCGATTGAAAATATAATGAGACTGGGATCTTGTTATAATCGGACTTCTTGCAGAAGAGGAAGAGGAAGAAGTTTACAAAAATAAAATTAAAAGAAGACATCACACAGGCGCGGGCGGGGCCGCGCGGCGCCCGCTGCTAGTAGATACGTTCCGCTGCGCCTCGCGGCATCTCGCTGCGCAGCGAGGCGTCGTCCTGCTACGATTTTAAGATGCTCCTCGCGACGTTGCGATGCGTCTCGCGACGATGCGCGGCGTAGCGCGAAATCATTGGCCTCTTTGAGTATCGTCGCGTCGCGTCGCGTCTCGGTGTGAATTGACCCTAAGCGTTTATGGAAATGATAACCTGAGGACCCATCGATATGAATTCCATTCAATTCCAAGAAATTGGAAAATTAAATTCAATTATAGTCCAAGATCCCAGAGCCGCTAGACGTCACGTATTTTCTGATGAACGAAATGTGGACGATTGAGTAGAGTTACTCGTAGTACGTAGGTACTAAAAATACATGCTTGCCCGCTAACTTTGCTTAGACGGTCAATTTTGAAATATGGGGAAATGAAGGTACATAAAAACATGACTTACTTCACGTATTTTCTAATAACTGATTTTCATGTATGTTATAGGCAATACCTATCCTTAAAAATAAGGCCCCAATAATCTCAGACACTTTCCGTCGGTCGTTTTGCTTAACGTTTTTAATACTCCCAAATCCCCTCTCTCAAACATTTTTTTCATCCATTTTAAATTATTTTTTCCCTTGCGCCGGTAGCAGTGTGTGTAGTTGGCTACTTTTTGGTAAAAATTTAGATGCTTAAAATTTTGCTTTGTTTAATTAATTATTGTCTTATCACAGAATCACTTAGGTATACCTAAGATATTTTAAATTGAAGGCTGTTTTTGTGTTTTCGGAGAAAATTAAATTATTAGCTATAATTTTGTATACTTTTTGTTCTTGTTGTAAAAGTAAGTAAAGGTTACTTACTTAGCTCCAGACTTAGCAAAAAGTTCTGCCCAAACATCCGGGTCGAAAAACTCAGCTTTAAACATGGAGGCAAATTCTTGATAAGTAAAGCCGGGTGGATAATTCTTCTTCATAAACTCAACGTAATTTTCTTTTTTATCTGAAACATATGGATTAAATTCTGTTAAGCCCTTCAGGAGTGGCAATTGGCACATGAAAAAACAATTGCAAAGTACATTTTATGAAAATTATAGAACAATTAGTGAGTGAGTAGTAGGTCCGGGTTCGAATCCAGCCGGCCGTCTTTCCTTTTTTTCATTTCTTTTTTTTTTGAGAAAACTTACCTAACCGAGCAAAGCTCACCCAGGTCACCAGGTCACCCAGGTACCAAGTAGTAATATGTCTAGAATCGTTTCTTTCACAGGGGATAAATGGCAACCACGGATATCGGGGGATATGCCTTGAGGGCGTGGCAGTGTCTTCTCGATACGGTTAATATGACCGCATAACTCTGACATTCTTTCAGTCGCTCTGAAGTGCCTAGACAGTACGTTGGCGCGCTAGTGATGGGGTAATGGAGTTTGCCGATGTGAAATTTCTTCGAAAATTTCTTCGGTAATTTACATGGACAATGTTCGTTTTTTTTCATTTTTAATTAACTACCTATTTTCCATGTTTTTTTACTTGTTTTATGATTATTATTAATAGTACCTATATACAAAGAAATAAAATTGGAGCGTTTGTATGTAATATCTAATTAACAACTGTTTACTAAGCTCAAATGAAAGTATGTACGGTACCTATATCTAAAAACTATCTTAAAACTTTTTGTCTACCTTGTTTGTTCCACTAATCTACCAAACAGCTGGACCAATTATGACGGGACTTTCACTACCTACCAGACAGCTAATCGTCTAAGGCATACATTTTTACGTTTTTTTAACGCGTACTTTTCTCGTGCTTGATGAAAATAAAATGTTAGTATTATTACAAGCCTACATTGTCCCACTGCACTGTTATGTTTACATATTAAGCTGGGCAAAGAAGGCCTCTCTTCCTTCCTTGCAGATAGTCCAATTCACGGCATTAGGATTTACGGCGTTCGACATTCTGAGATATAATGTTTTACCTCCATGCCCTGTGATTTCTCTGGAAACATAGTCCTTCAAACCGGGATAAAGTGATGTTTATTTAAGATTATAGCTAAGCCATCAGCTATAGGCTTAAATAAACTGTTTCATTAAAAGACCCTTAAAATTAGTCCAGCCGTTTCAGAGTTTACCCAGTACAAGCAGGAAAGCAAAAAAGTAATACTGTTTTTTTGTCATTGGTATCGTAAATCCTACTACCTAATATTACAATGTTTGGACGTTTGGGTATTTGGATGTTTGTTGCTGCAATCCCGTTGAAACGTACGAACGGATCGAGTTGTAATTTGAAATACAGTAAGATTATATTTTGGAAGAACACATAGGCTTAGGCTACTTTTATCTTGATAAAAGAACGGGTACGAGAACTACGCGGGTAAACCCGCGGGGCACTGCTAGTACTTTCGTATACATTTGACGTAAAACTGTTAATTTGAAAAAATGCAAACTGTATTCTACTCCAACTTTATCCATTTCTTTATAGTGTCGTACAGTAATAGGTAGATACATGTCGTACAGGATATCAATTTTTATATATAAATATATTTACGTATTTGTATATTAGTAAAACTTAATAAATGTAAATATAATAATACAGCCCAAAATAAAATGTCGAATAAATTTTGCAATCACTCATTTCAATCCCTAGTTACGTGTGTGAGCGTTGAGTGACTCCTTCTACATAGACAAAATTATTTGTTTATACGGAAATGTTCCGCCTATTTTATGTATGTTGTCATAAAGAGCGCAATCACAATTCTTAGTGTGCATGCTAAAATATGCGGTTGTGTGTCGTAATTATTACTTTTGTTTATGTAGTAATTATTTAGATGGGAGGAGACTGGAGACACTAGGTTTCGAACTAAATTCGCAATCAAGGCATATCCCCCGAATATCCGTGATGGCAACCAACCCCCAAAATCGTATATAAGTTAAAAACATAAAAAAAAAATCTAATAGTACACAGACTATTTTTAACACCAAGGTCAACTGTTAAAAACAATACTGTATCCAGGCCGGTAAAATAAAAAAAACCTGCATTATGATTTTAAGAAATTATATTGTAAGCACAGTAAATAAAACTCACCATTTCGCCAAGTATTCCAAAACCATTCCGACCCAAAACCAGGAACACTGTAGACTCCCCAGTGCAGGAATATCCCCACTTTGGCCTCATCGTACCACTGGGGTAGCGGCCGGCTGTCCAAATCGTCCCACTCCGGCTTATATCTCCTAAACTTCGCATTTTCTATATCACTCGTTTGAAACATTTCCACAGTTTGCGCTGCTTTGACGGCCATAAATGACAGTAAAAACATTAAAAGCTGCATTTTTTTATTCGATCTGTGTAAATAAATACGAAGAAGAATCACAATTCAGTCACAAAAGAGTGTTT
Source organism: Ectropis grisescens (assembly GCA_017562165.1). NCBI lineage: Eukaryota > Metazoa > Arthropoda > Insecta > Lepidoptera > Geometridae > Ectropis > Ectropis grisescens. Next base: position 9,924,186 of record CM029776.1, on the reverse strand, counting down.
ATGCACGCGGGCTTCGGTATCAACTGCGTTACTGCGCATGCGTGCGTTCACAGCTGATTGGCAGACAAATAGGTCATTATTCGTAAGGTTAGACTCTAGAGTTGGGTAGGACATGCGTTTACTTTGAGTTTGTATGAGTAACTCATTTCAAATTTTGAGGTGTGACATTGTCCCACCTCATTGTACCACCTCATAAATGAGGAGAATGTCTATCTATCATCACTAGACTGTGACTTGATGCATACTGTGACATTATAACTACAAAAAACGAGTTGAGCTGTGATTGTGACATTCTACAAATTGAGTTACTACTTTCCTGCGACATTGTATTACAAGCAACACGTCATGAGTTATTATGATGTATGAAAAGTAATCGATATTTTTGAAAGTAAAATAAAATAAAAAGTGCAATAAAACAGTTTAAGTACTAAGCTTTACTGATTTTTTTATTTTTACTTATTGTAGTGTTACGTTGTTTGAAATTTTGTTGTTATGCCAATACTTAAATAACAGGTAGGTATACTCATTTTTTTTACGTCCTAGATAAATAACACAACCGCAGAGTGTTATTATAATGTCCTGCGATGTTGGCGTCGCATATTGACATTGCGACGCAAACAATTCAGAATTCAGATTAAAACAATAACCAAACTTTCTTTTGGTTGTCCCGCTCACTCATTTGAAATGCTTAGCACGTTACTGCTTCTCGCTCGCTCACGAATAATGTAAGCGGGACAACAACGCGCCGACCCATGAGTGAGATTCGCGACAATTCGTGCCTCATTTGAAGTGGGACAAAATGTATTTTTGAGGTGATGGGACATTCTGTCATTTTGTATGGGACATTTGAGGTGACTCTTGTATGAGGTGCACACCTCTATTAGACTCACACTAGCGGTTTTATGTATTCTCAGAATATCGTAATCTACCGAATATGAATAAATAATAATCTACAGCTGATACATTTTTCTTTGTAGTATTTTTATTGCCTGTATCAGATTATTTAACATTGGCATTGCCATACAGCGCGGTAATGCCACCGACATGCTGGGTACTCCTTTACTTTGAATTGGTAATCGACTTATTTGCTCTTTATTTGTGCTCTTTTCTTACGTTTTTTTTTCATCCGACTGTCTTCCAACTTCTTTGAGATCGATTTTAGCGGTAACGTCGCCATTTGATACATATGTTTTATGTTTAATCTTAAATTTGTTTTTGTTTTGTATACAATAAAAAAATTATCCGTTTATCTTCCTACCAAAGTACGAAGTTTGTCTCAAAACTTATGAACACACGTATAATAAATCAAAATTTATATTTATCGCTGTTGAATGGGAAGAAGCAGGTCTACTACGAAGTCCGATAAACGATATATCGGCCGAAGTTATGGACGTTTTATACCACGAAACATAATCGGTGGGTTGATGACACAAAAAACTGTCAAATCAGCGTCGGTCGGGATGAACGAAACACCCGATTAGATCAACCGACCGATTGTGTTTCGTGGTATGAAACGTCCATAACTTCGGCCGATATATCGTTCATCGGACTTCGTAGTAGACTTGAAGATTTGATGTACTCATCGAATCGAAGGAGAAAAGGGATTAAATTTCAGTGTCCAAATGACTACTCAGATATACCTGTATTTTATTATTTTATTTATAAGTAGGTACATTTCAATTCAAAATATTCATATGTAAGTACATAATATACCTATATTGCTTTGGTCTTTCTAATGTATGTAAGTTTTTTTTAATGGGCAGAACCTTTATTAACAAATCTAAAATAAAGTGAGAAACACAACGCTCCATACCTAACTAACTACTTACACTAAGCACACCTGAATTATCCATAGACCAATGAAGGTAGAATACAAATAATCAAGATGTTCAAGCCCACTACGAGTCGGAAGCTATAACCCGTAAGTATAACCGTAGGTATTTTTATAGGTACGAACTGTTATTTTCTACGAAACAAAGAAATACATAGTCTAACTAAATTAAAAACCGATAAAATTTTACTACCTATAATTTTTTTACTTAAATGCAATGAATTTTACTAACGTAGATAATATTTTTAGTTACAATGAATGAAACAAGCAAAATATCATGGCAACTACAGTTATATCAGCATTGAACTGTTAAAAAACGGGAGAAGCGGCACACAATCAGGTGACGTCTCCTGCAGGTCTACTACGAAGTCCGATAAACGATATATCGACCGAAGTTATGGACGTTTTATACCACGAAACACAATCGGTCATAACAATTTCATAATTTACATATTTATTCTTCTTTTATACATTAACTTTATCCGTGTGCATGCAAAAATAACATACAAATCAATTTATGTAAATAACTATAAGAAATAGGTTAAAAAAGTTTATTTTTATATACGATAGAATATGTGGGGGTGTGAGTGTATGTGGGGTGTATGAGGGGGTGTGTTTGTGAGGGTGTATGTGTGTGTGTGTGTGTGTGTGAATCTGTGTGACGGTTCGTGTGTTGTGTTTGGATATTCATGTGTGTGTTTTATGTGGGACAGTATGTTTATGTTATGTGTGCGTTTGTATGACTGTATGTATTTGTGTGAGGGTGAGTTAGGGTGCGGTGTTAAGAAACGAACGTTAAATTAGATTACAATTTTAAATAGAAATTCAGTTTCACTGTATGTTAGAGACTTAAGCCACTCTTGCACTATGGTTCTAACTTTTTTTAAATTGAGAGGGTAAATGCCCAGCTTTTGCTTATATATACTTAGATTTAAGTAGGCGATATTAATAGTTTTTGAACTGATCCTAAGATCTACTATTGTCCCGGAAAGGTGAAGTAATGCAAGCAAGTAAGTAGTCTAAGATGAGAAGAATATACTCGTACTACTTTGGAATGTCTTTTTGGGGTTTCTAGTAGTACCTATACTATTGACGTACGATACTTCCAACTAATGTACCTATAAGTCAGTAATATCTGCTTACGCGAACGAAGTAGCGGATTCAGTATAATATTATAAATTTCAAAGTTTGGATGTTTGTCGCTCAATCACGTCGGAATTGCTGAACGGATCGGGTTGAAAGGAATACAGTTGACAGCAATGAAAACTAAGCGAGTAACACCGTGGAGCATTATTTACACACAATAAGATTTTTCGCTTCTATTACCTGCCCTTATGTCTTTGTTTTCTTTTAAATTTCAAACGCAAATCAAGCCTACATCTAAGCCTAGATCATTGATTTGGGGGAGATTTTCTTAGCCCACCTCGATTATACTTTTTAATTACACGATTCGTTTTTTGGACCTTTTTAACTTTTATAGGTTTTCTTTGACACTACTCTTGAACGCCATCTCGCAACGATGGAGCGTGTTTACCTAGAAAAAAACCGATTCATTCTCAATATGAAGACATCAACATTATTTTAACCATCGGAAAAAAACCCATTCAGGCAATGCATTCCACAGCCTAGACGTTCTTGTCACAAAAGAGTCACAAACCTCTTCGTTCATATCTTCGCAACACCAACCATGAAACGATGCCGCTTTTCAAGCTACGAGAGGTCCGATAAAAAAGGAGAAGGTAGTATTAGATCATGCAGATGAGTTGCACGCTCTCCGAAGTGTATCCGACAAAAATCAGATAAGCTAACAATTTTGCGGCGATGTTCAAGACTTTGAAGTCTATTTCGCACTAGAGTGTCTTTGTGGTCTTTGCTATGCGTCTTCTGGCCCGTCTCTCGATTGATTCTAGAGCCTCAAGCTGATACTTAACCATCCCAAAGGTGCGAACAGTACTCAATACAAGATACAAGAGCGAATCTATGTTTTACATAACAAAATTAACAAAATCAATTGTTCAGACTGGAAGTACTTTCGCACCTTTGAGAGGAAACCTAGTTTTTTGGCAGCTAATTAAAGTCTTGGACTCAATATAAAATAACGAGCCAAAGCGTAGATGTGAGCGTAGATGTAACGCCCAAAAGCTCAAGATGATCAGTAACCGGCACGGATGGACCACGAAAAGTAGGAAGGAGTCTGTCGAAAGTTGAAATGAACTTCTTTTTGCAGAGAACAGACACGCATATTATATTTTTTAACATAATTGCAATAGTTATGTTAAAAAAATCGAGTTATAATTTTTACTTTGTTGTGGTAAACTAACTAATAAAGTTTCAGGCGCGGTCCCAGCTTCGAATTTTGGAGGGGGTCACCAGTACGCAGCCTTAGGTTTTGGGGAGGGTCACAAGTAGAAATATAATAAATCGAGCAAAAAATACTTTACTAGAAGCGCCCCAAGGTTTTACCCGCGTAGTTCCTGTTCTAGTTGTTTTCCCGCGTTAAAAAATAGTCTATGTACTATTAGATATTTTTAATTTTCTTCGATTTTTTGTTTAACTTATACGATTTTGGGGGGGTCATGTCCCCTGTGACCCCCCTCGGACCGTGCATGTAATGTTTACGGTCATATAGCCAGCAATGAAGCAGTTCACTGACCTCTGACAATCTTTTAAACGAACTAAACATTATGTTATCTTATCGAAGCCAACAATAAACATGCTTATGAAGCCAAACATTAGTTTAACAGTATTTGTCGATTTCAATTGTCATTTACATTGAAAGCGTTTTAAAAGGAGCTCATTGAACTCAAAAGTCAATGGCATAACATTTGATACTACAGATACCCATGCTCAGGTATTATTAAAGTTATAATCAGCATGCAATACGCGTGAGCAGAGCAAAATTCGCCAGAACTAGAGTCTACCAATGCTAGGTATAGATACCTATTACCTACCTTTATTTTAATAATTGTTCTTTGTAGATGTATCACCGTATTTTAAAACATTACCTACGTAACTATGTACATACTATACATATTATCTAGTCATACCTACGCAATTTCAGATTATAAAATTATTTTGACGTTATAGGTAAATTGTTAGTCCATTGAAATGTTACATGAGCTTCACATTTTTTAGAGGACGCATTTTTTTTTTGGAACATGTGTGGGGGTCGATTGAAGCTTAACCCCAAGTTTGTGGGGCCACCCTTGTGCCCTTGTCCCCCGGCCGCCATCTTGGAAAACGCCTTTTTCGTTATAGGTATCTTTGACTACGACTATGTCTCAAATGACATTACTAATTCGACTTCCCTCTACAGCGACAACTGACAGTGGGCCCAGTGAACCACATCGAACAACTGGGAAACCTCCTACTCAGACTGCATACTGACCTAACTCTAGGAGAACATCTTACTCATCAAACATTGGCGAAATTATAGTCATATAACCAAATGGAAGCCAGAAGAAAAATGTAAGAAGACTTTACTGAGGAAAGTTATATAATGTATAAAATTAGATCAATCTTTCCCAAAGTGGGCGATAACGCCTCCTTGCGGGCGCAGCAAGCCTAAACGGCACGCCGTTACGCCGCGGCGTAAGGAGAGGGCGTAAGAAACCCAAAAAATGGGGCGTTTAGAATGGATGTTTAATTGTTTAATCTCAGCGACAATAGCTCACTTCAATTAATTAATTTACTTTGAAGTTATAGTGGTTTTTCAGTATGTGAAAAAATGGGGGCGCTAAAAATAATTCATTCTCAAAGTGGGCAACAGACAAAATAAGTTTGGAAGCCCCTGAATTAGAGGAAAGTTTCCTGTAATTTCTTTTAAGTACATCATGTTAATAATTGCACATTTAAATACTCGAATTACTACAATCCTACTAATGTTATAAATGCGAAAGTTTGTAGGAATGTATGGATGTACCTACCTATCTTTGTTACTCTTTCACGCAAAAACGACTGAAGGGATTTGGCTGTAATTTTGTACATAGATAGATAATGGTCTAGAATATCTAACACAAGGTATTTTCCCCCGGGATTATAACGGAATCTGGAACTACGTGAGTAAAACCGCGGGGCGCGACTTTTTAATTATGAGTAAAAACTAAAGCTAGGAATAAGCACTAAGTATATTGTGTAACTAAATGAAAATCGTTATTATTATTAACATGTGAAGTTTTACCGTTAATGTTTACAAAGCCACTAAAACAACAGAAAAACACTTACATATATCAACATTACTCTGTCACAACAAACGCGATACTGACAAAACGTGACATTAGTTTAACTCATAAGCTGATATTTATGGGTTTTTAAACGCCGTACTCTGGACTGACGTAATCCAAAAAGCTGTTAAATGTATATTATGTATTATTGGTCATTGGAGTACATTTTATAAGTATAATGTAGGTAGTCATAGTGGTTTTCGTACCGTGGTAAAAGGAATAAATGTGTCATTCAGCTGGTAACCACGCGTCTCATTAGTTACCCAATGTACGTTATTAATTCCCCGGCTAGGATATCACAGTCATCAGCCCGCATCCAATAATTTTAAAAGGATACGCAGCAATATAAGTCAGCTAGCAGCGCGCCCCGGCATCGCACGGATTGTTATGGGAAATAAGTATAAAACAAAATGATTCTAATCATTTTGTTTGCTTATAAATTTTAACACACTTTTGGCAAACTTGCCATGCTTGGCATATACAACCGGACTATGATCTACAAAATAAAAAACAAACAAAAAAAATAGGTACCTAATATAATGCAAAATACAATGGTGACATTGTATTTTGCGTTACTTAAATCATATTGAGTAAGTTAAGCTGTATTGTTCAGTTAGTTTAATTACCTACAAATTTTAAATAAAGTCAAATTGATTTACCACGAGATTTTACATAGGCATGGCGATAATCGAACATCACGATCTAAACCATTTTATAAGAAAAGTAGTGAGTTTACTTCGAAATTACGTTTTTCGTAGAAATAGAGTAGACGTGCCGCGCAGTGATGATTTTCGTGACAAAGTACCTAGAGACTGTACAATAGGTACCTACAATCTGGTACATGCGCTATGCGCTGAACTAATTTCAGAGAGTTCTTCACAAAACAATCGAACCGTATCAACAAAGTTAATGCGAGTCCATTAGAGAAGGCGTTCTTATCAGCGTAGGCATGTGGACAAAACTTTAACTAATAGCATAACAATTTAAACGGGGTAAAACAGAAAAACAGTCACACAAAACATTTTACTAGAATTATTACATTTGACTACTATTCTACTACTCTGTATTAAAACTGACGAGCGTGGGTCTTCAGGTCCTCACAAACGCTCGTGACGTGACGTGAATTCTAGCGTCACGCTCGGGAATGATACGAAATCTTCGGGTAAACTCGGGACCATAGCACTTGGGCATCTAGAAATGCTGATGCATGCTCATGGCCACGCCCTCCGGTTTCACCCGCGTGGTTTCCAAAGTAAGCTATCAAATTCTGAGCTATAAGTGTTCACTTCTATGGGCAGTTCCTATGACTGTAATTTTTTTTACCACGCGATGTACAAAAGGCAAACAAAGCGCCTGCCGATAGAAGTAAACACTTATAATTTAGAATTTTAGTAAAACAGCACTAATGTTGTTCAATACGTCACCGTGTGATGTGAAATCATAAGACTTCACCCTTCGAAAAAACGTTTCACGTGCCTGACGTGCCTCTCCTTACTTAGTCTATGTCTCTACTTACGGTTCAGTAATGAGTAATGAGTAAATATTTTTCTATTAGGATTAGTACAAAGCGCCTGTTTCAGCTTGGTGTTGTTTTGTGGCATTCAGTCGACGCAGCGCAAGAGTGCAGTATGCAGTAAGTAACGTAACCTACTGAAACCACCAAGCTGAAACAGGCGCTTTGTACTAATCCTAATAGAAAAATATTTACTAATTTTTACCATTAGTTACTAGTACTGAATATACCTACCTCATGGACGTATAGAAAAAGTCGGACGTAATCTTACTAAAACAAAAACTGTGTCTATAGAGTCGGCCCGTGCGCTGTGTACTGTGTATTTGACAGGATTACGATCATACATACCAACCATTTTTCGGATTTTTCGTTAAATTCAAAACTTTATTTGCCACTAAGTGTACATTATGGTCTTACAATAATAATCGGTATCTTACAACTTAGTCACCCTTTACGGGGCATTGCAAATGTTACAAAAGCGTACAGTAAGTATGTTAATGGTAACTACAAGAGAGCTTTGTACATTAAAACACTATGACTAATAAAATACAAGTAATTATTGGAATAACTTAACACATTTATCTATAACATTTATTTACAATAATATAACATAGGTATATATAATAATAACTTGTTAATAATATGAGAAGTTATGACACCTTTCATTCAAATATCTATGAAAGTTTATTAAGCAAAACAAAACAAATTAAAAATTAAGTACTAATGTTAAAATATTCTTTTGCGGAATAAAAACTGTTTCTTTGTAAAAAAAAATTTAAGTTTAGATTTAAATGAAGAAAATGTGTTTCGTTTTGACGTGACAACGTCTTATAAATTGGTTTGCCGGGTGACACTTCAAGAAACTGCGTTACGCTCCGCTCACGTTATGCGCTCACAACGAGAGCGAGTGAGAGGCACGCGTTCCTTCCACTCGGGCATGTTTAGCCCGCCTAAGAGCGAGAGAGACAGACATAAAAAGTGAAAGGCACGCGTCCCTTCCGTAAAATTATTTTACCACTCAAAGTCGTTGTCACGTAAAACTTTCGCCCGTATACCGACTTTACAGGCAACCAATTTTTTTTTATGCTAAGTGGTAATTTATTAAAAGCTTTAATAGCCATGTAATGAGGGCTTTCATTTAACATTTCTATTCTAGAGTATGGTAAAGCTAGACGTTCTTTATGACGCGTATTTACATTATGGGTTTTTTTCGTTTTAATAAAGATGTGGCTGTTTTTATGAACGAAAATGCATAATTCCTGGATATAAAGTGAAGGTAAAGTGAGTAGTATGTTGTTTTTCAGTCTTTAGGAATTCTCAATTTTCTAGATTAAAAAACCTGTGTGCTATTTGAATTTATAATGAATCTAAATTTCAAAATTGAGCCATTCAGAATACGTTCAATTTTTGAAAAGTTTATAATCACGATTTTACAAAGTGATAAGGCAGCTGACATCAAAACATTCACATTTACAACCGTTCTAAAGGTCGAAAATAACTGTTGTGTGTAGGTAATAGCCGATAACTATGTATCGTGATTTCACAGTAGGTAAGCTTTCGACAAAATAACGTACGTTTTCTGCATAATCCTGTTTACCATTTTTTACTTTATCTTTCTACTTTGTTATGTTTAAGTAGGTACCTACCTAACTACTTTACTCAGTTACGCTTTTGTTATTCGATTATAATTGGGTACATAATCATTAGGAAGTTAAGGTAAAGACTTAGTGAGCGTCGTGCGACAAAAAATGGGACTACTGAAATTAACCAAGATTATTTCGAGTTTAAATATAAGTACTTTACAAATTATTCTAATAATTACCTTCCTAGATACCGATGTGAGCGTGTGCCGCACGCCGGCGTCGTAGCATAGGGTAGGTAGTGGTATACTTTATTCACCTACACTCAAATTTAGGGGTTAAGGCGTCCCAAAAAAATACTGTTGTTTTTAAAACAAATATACTACAAAGAAAAGAACCCAAAACAGTTCCCAAAAACTTGATACCCTCCCCTTTTCATCCCTATTCCATACCTAGAATAGGGATGAAAAAGGGTGAAAAATAAATCATTATAATTAGCCCGTCAGCTAAATCATTGAAAAATATGAGAAACGTATTTTTAATTATTAAAAATCGGCAAAAATACCTGTAGATCATCAAATTCTAGAATGGGAAGTCGTGACGTCACTTGTGGGTAAAAATCGTACTGACAACTGACCTGACTCGAAACTTCCAACCACTTGTCTTCCTATTTCTTTGCAAGCACTGTAATTTCTTCGTAATTTTTCGTTTGCGAAACAAAATAAATTGATTTAAACACCCTTCGTATATAATTTAACTTAGCTCCGACACTTCAGCAGTTTGCTCAGTGAGAAAGGATAGGCGTTTATTAACCATGTATGTCACACAAAACAAAATGAATTTGTTGCCCCTAGCCGCAGTGCATTTGTATTCCATTTGTTGTGTCCAAAAAATGTGCACTATGTGTTAAAAGTCCAATTTCTCGACATATTGTATTATTAATAGTTTATGGTCAAACAATCAGTTTATAGTCCCACTGCTGGGTCTCGACTTCTCTCAAAAAGAGAGCCAAGACCATAATCCACCACCCACCACGCTGGCCAAGTGACGATTGGCGCATCTCACATGTATTCGAGAAATTTCTTTTATTCACTTAACTTTGGGCGAGATGTCGGTCTAGCGTAATCAAATCAATGATAAAAAAAAACAAAGAAAAAAGAAAAAGTAAGCAAAGATTTACCTAGCTGCAACGGCAACTAGCAAACAGTATAACTAAAACCTTCCAACACAATAAAAACGACAAACTTCGTTTTAAATTATATTTATTCACTTAAATCTAATGAGATCTGGATCACTTAAGATCAATAAAATGAATACCTACACTTACAGAAGAATTACCATAATGTATTTAACACAATCAGTTCTTAATCGTGAAAGCATCTAATATAGATTTTAAAATAAATTAGATATTAAACAAGGAAGACAAATAAACTTTTTTACAAATATCACAAGAGCCAATTGTTAGAATGCCCTTTTTTATAAAACATCCCAAATGATAACTTTTTTTTAAAGTCCATCTGCACCATAATTATCAATTTCCATTGTCATTTCTTCATATCATCAACTGGACAATTTATCCCATATTTCATTTTCTTACCAACAATTACATGTTGAGTGTTGAGCAGATATAAAAAAGTTCTAGGTTTGCTAAATGTGTATTGTTCTTGTATTCATATGTTTCTAAGTTTATATTAATTAATCAATTGTGTCAAAATAGAAGTACACAACCAAACTTGCAGCCACAGTCTCTCAAGATGTTTTTTGTATGGATCAAAGAAACATGACAAGCAGGATGGACATGTGTCTGACGGTAAGCAACATACCTGCCCATAACAGCAGTGACACGCAGCTATTGGAACATGAAGATTTCCTTTAGTCCACGTTCGTAACTGATTTTTGATAACCAAATACGAACATGGAATTTTTTTCTTGCTTGATAACCAGTTACGAGAACGGAAAATACTTGCAGTTTTCGTAACCATGTTTCATAACCAGCTACGAAAATGGTATTTTTTTTCTTTGTTCATAACTGGTTATCAAAACAGAATTATACATTTATCTGTTTTGCATATGAGAGTATCTAGTTGTGACATGTTGGGAATTGTCGTTTACAAGGGTAAATTAGGAAATATCCTGTCTCCTTTTACCACAAACACATTCATAACCTCAGAAAATATATTTATTTTTAATTCAAATTCTCATTGGTGGACAACTTCTCTCATCTGATTTAGAACTGTGAAATCATGATTTGCTTCTGTGGTGTACAATAAATCTGTCATGAGCAATAAATAATTCACGATTGCTATTGAATCCACAAAACTATTGTCAATCTACTTTAAGTAGAATAATTACATGAACTGTTTATTATGTCACTAACACCAGAACTTGATGTTGCATGTGAACTTAGAGGCTCTATTTGCGGTGCACTGATGTCCGATGTTGTGAATTCCTTATTATTATGTACAGCATGAGAATATACAGTACAAACCGTCGTATCAGGTCTGGGGTTGCATGTATTTACCAGCTTTACCTCAAATATTACGTCTAGTATTTTCTTTTTAGCTATTAAAAGATTCTTCTCTCCTTTTATTGACCGGAGCTCATTGGCTATGTATTCACCGAAGAGAGACAAGTCATCTTTGATGCAGGTAACTTCCTCAGATTTGATCGAATTGGAATGGTCTGTTCTGGGTATTTTATGAGGTGGTGACATTCTATGTTTGGTACTATTCAGGCTGTCTGCCTGAGTGTTCTGTTTAGCAACTATGTTGTCCTCTTCCTGAAATTTTAATGCATTATGATTAATACCTATAACACATTAGCAAATTTTTACCCTGGAAAATTTTACTAATTCTCTGGTAAAGCAGGTGAAACTGCAATGCAAACCTTTTAGATCACTATCAGCGCTACATGGTTCTACTTGGTACTTGCATAGTTTCATTCTCATACATTAAAAAGTAGCCTATGAGCCTATGTGTGAATCCAGACTATAGTCTGACTATATTTAAAATTTCAGGCCAATCCGTTGAGACCAAATAGTACAGAGATCTCAACTGACCATCAGGGGAGCGATCCTTCTTCCGATCATTGTGTTTCTTGTGGTGTTTTCGCTCACATTCCTAGCTGTCTAAAGGAGAATGTGACTCTACTCCTATGCTTCTTCTTCTTGGATTCTTTTTTGTGTTTCTTTGAACACATCGTCTTTCTTTTAAGCAACAAATAGTATTCAAACATCCAAACTCAGACATTTATGAATTGATAGGATTGTTGAATATATATGACCATTATGTGAGTAATAGATAATCGAATATAACAATACTTACAGCCTCTAAAACCCTGTACGGTTTGGTAGAATCCTTCAAAAAGTGCAAATATTCAAATGCGTACCAATTACTAACATAAGGGTCGTCCGGACTTTCAGTGTTGACTCGAATCTCGCGAATCCATTCCCTGTTGTACTGCGTGCGAAGATGCTGAATTTTTCTAGTCACATCAGCCACATGCATGTCTAAAACATCTGCAATGCATCGGAGTTCACCCCTGCGCTTTTGCTTGTCGCGTCGAGTTTGACACAGGGAAGGATTCCACAAGCTAGCATTTCCTTGCAATAATTCTATCAATTTCATTGTTTTTTCTCTCGACCACTCCATCGAGAGGGCTGTCTGTACCATAAACTGTTATGATGATTCCAAGCGCACTTTTTTGTTTATTTTTGTTTAAAGTTGAGGCCTTGAAATGCCATTTTATTGTTTTTATTTTTATTGCTAACGCTAAACGCTAAACTATCCATAGCATTGCCATATGCAAGCTTAGCATTTTAAGCTAAAAGAAAAGCAGACAAGTGAGAATAATATCCTTGGTTTGTTGTAGCAAACTATTTTAATTTTTACAAATTTTTTCAAGATTTTATAAACAAAGATTTATTTTAAATTGTTCAGCTAAAACTAGTCATTATGGTGCAGGTTCGCGCTGCAACCGTGACACAAGACCGCGACAGGAGACCAAGACCAGAAACCGCGACTCCGCGACAGGCACACAAGTACTTGACATTTTTAAACTTTGAATGAACAGCAGATCCCACCGAGACCGCGACAGCAGATCGAGACTTCGAGACACTAGTCGTAGTCTCCAATCGCGGCACGAACTAGTGCCCATACATAGCTATGATGTCAAGTGACTGTCGTGGTGTCGTGTCGCAGTCTCAGCGCAAATGACCGCCTTAAAAAAACTGGGTTTTTCTGAGAACGACATTACTAATATTATGAGATAATATTTTACTTGCGGTACCTAGTTCCTAAACGATATACGAGCAAGATATATTATGATGATTGATTGGTGGTTTCTCTTTCTGTGATTTTAATGGTAACGATTTACAAAATTTGTGAAAATTAGCTAAATTATATTTTACTAGCAACACACCCTTTGATATTTGACAATGACACTAAAATATGTATCTGTCATTGATATTTAACAATGACACTGAAATATGTATCTACGTAAAATATTATTTTTTTATGTTTCGGTTTGAGACAAATACATTTGGGCATAATGCTAATTTCAAAACATAGTGAGTGCGATTGGTTTGCTGACAAACTAGCTGACTCTTCAGACTGCGGCAAAAACTAAAGAAATAGTCAACGAAGAATGTTGTCAGGTGTATTTTCGATAGAATTTATTCACGTAGGTATGAGTAAAAATGACATCTGTGTTCTGTATATTATATGAAGGTCAGTTTGGTCTAGCGTCTAGGTTTTGCCGGAGGACAACAGTTTATACGATTCTACTAATCAGTATTATATTTCTATCATAAAATTTGGATGTTTTTGCTCACTGACGCCGTAAGAACTGAAGGGTATAAGTCGAAATTTGGAACTCTACTTTTCGTTCGGAAAAATAGAGTCTCACAGAGGCAATCGTTTTCCAAAACGCGGAAAAGTAACGTACAAATATAGAGGCGGCTCTATCTATGGTGTAGGGTATAGAGCACAGATCAGAATCAGTTACCTATCCTGTTGATCGATCTCGGCGATGATACGCCTACTATCACACAACTCATCAGCGGGGGAGCAGGACGAGGTAAAATATCGCGTTCGTGTTGTGATTAACGAACATTCATGTGACGTGCACTACTTTCTATAAATTATCGGACAAAACGAGACAGAGTTATACAAACTTTAAAGAACAGAGCAGGATGCAAAGAAAGACATCAACGGGTTCTCATTTCGTTTTGTTTTTAAGTTCGTTTTTAATTTTGTGGATTGATGATGTTATTGTCCAAGGTCCCAGAGACTCCAGACGTCACGTATATTCTGATGAACGAAATGTGGACGATTGAGTAGAGTTAGTACGTACTAAGAACATACGCTTACCCGTTAACTTGCTTAGACGGCCAATTTTGAGATATGGGGTCCAGAAGATACATTACTTACTTCACGTATTTTCTAATAACTGATTTTCTCGTATGTTATAGGCAATATCTTTAAAAGGCCCCAATACTCCCAGACACTTTCCGTCGGCAGTTTTGTTAAAAAAATATTGACTTCACTTATATTCTCATACTCTATTTTTATAGATGATCAGATTACTAGTTTAAAGCCTATTCCGAAACGACAGACCGATCTAAGGGGACAGTCATCCCCTAAATTCATAATCTCGTACATAGGTAAATGTTTTTATGTACCTTTTAGACCCCATATCTCTAAATTGGCCGTCTAAGCAAGTTAGTGGGTAAGCATGTGTAGTACGTACTAAACTCTACTCATTACACATTTCGTTCATCAGAAAATACGTGACGTCTGGCGGCCCTGGGATCTTACTCTTATTATATTTTACTAATCATTGCATTGACCTCCCCAAGATTTCCACAACGAACCTACCAACCAACCAACGGTCCTACACAACCTGCAACCAGGGGTTTCCAGCGACCTTTGTGAGGTCATCTGTCCATCTAGTGGGAGGCCGTTCAACACTGCATCTTCCGGTCCGTGGTTGCAATAACTCGAGAACTTCCCCATCGGTTGTCTGTTCTACGAGCGATGTGGCCTGCCATCGCCACTTCAGCTTGCTTACTCGTTGAGGTATGTCGGCTACTTTCGTTCTTTTGCGAATATCCTCATTACTTATCAATGAAAAGTCTATGGCTAAGGATAATTAAAACATTATATTCATTGCATTCTCATTTATTTACAGACTACAATGTGACTATATCACATCATAAAACAATCGCTATCAATAAAATAATTATGCTATATACAATATTTACAGAACCTTCACAATACAAAAATGCACTATTTTTTACAAATTATGACAACGTAAAATGATACCTACACTCACTATTTATAAGAACTAAAATTACAGGAACTAAATAACAATAAAGGAACACAGAACCAGAGTCAGTCTGTTCTGTAGTATATAACATAATAGTTTTTTTAAATAACACAAGCACGAGTTATAAGTAAATTTACAATTAAATAAATTAATGTATAATTACACTAATATCATTGATCGAGGGATATCTTTCTATGGTTTTATCGTGGAGCCAAGTACCAATATTTCGCTGCAGTTGCGAGCGCTACATTCACGGTTTATCATCCCGTAATTAATGATAATAGTGTTATGAACTAACGATCGTGATAGATATAACAATAAATGATCGAAATAATAAGTAAAGTATGGTCAACTTTGTAAAACATTTCTGCAATAGTTGTGGTACCACTATTTTCTCACTCTTCTTTGCCAAGTTATAATATATAAATACCATTATGATGTGAGATAACTCCCGTTGTCCGAAAAGCATAAAGTTTTCGGACGACGAACGTAAAATTAGGTCAAAAACCATCACGTGATTAAAGCCCATCTTGTATCCACTTTAAATTTAAAGCATAGAAATGCGCATACGAACTAAAACGGTATTTGCTTTCTATTATAATAGGGTCAATAGGTATTTTTATGTAATAAAATAGCGACAGCAAAGCCAATAAAATAAAATGTAGTGTATGTGTAGTGTATTAAAATGTTTTAGTTGGACGTTCAGTTCGCTTCGTCCACTTTGGTAACTGACTGATTCGTAACCAGCTACGAAAAAATAAATTTTTTCACTGTTTTGTAACCGGTTACTAATAAACACTGCTTCATCCGCTTTAGTAACTGACTGATTCGTAACCAGCTACGTAAAAAGAATTTTCTTCACTGTTTTGTAACCGGTTACTAATCAGTTTCAGAGAATAAATTAAACGTGTATTTTGATATTTTTAAGATAACAAAATAACAAGCTGTACACAGATAAGAAACATGTTTCCAAATTATCTTATTGATGGATATTCTAACTGCAAAAGCTTCCAAAGAAGATATTTTACAAATAAAAATGCCGTGAGAGCTTTTTTCTTTGATATGGTAAGAGTGAGGGAATGAGCATGACGTGTACCTGATGGTATTAACACGCCGTTACATAACATCGCAGTTCCAGGTAGATTTTTGAACACATCCTCAAATAAACTAACACTCCACTGCACTCGTTGCCAGAGATACAAGATATTTAATTTTACTAGTGTTAATTTTACTAGTGTCATGAATACGGTACATCGTGGTTGTGGTGGGAGCGAGAACCCGATATTTAGATGCAGATTTAGGTGAATGATATTATCGGGGTTTCGCTGCTATATCCATACATCTCCAGGTATATAGGTATTCCATATATCTCGTAATTAGTTATTAAGTAATAGGATAGTAAAAAAATAACTTAACACAATTGCTTTTCCCTTTGCTCTTCTCTAAAATCATTGCCTTTTAATCCGGAACACGTTTCACACGTTTGTAATGTTGGCACATTACTGCGGTAACTGGCAAAGGTGTGATATTTTACCAAGCGAAATATGTAGTCCTACCACTAATATATTTTTAGGTACTTTGAGTTAGTTTTTGTAATCAATCTAATGACGTACCTATAAGTTTCGATTTAGCTTAATTATTTGAACTTTTACACAGTACTTATTCATAATATACTGCAGTACATTCGCCCATTATAAATTCAACATGTGAAATATAGAAATTTTCATATTCAACAATTGACATTACTTAACTAATTTATATGTGTATTTGTTAGTTTGTGGAGGCTTTATTGTGAGAATCTGATTGAGTCGGAGGGTAGATTACGTTGATTACGATCCGGTAATGGGGTAGTGTTAATTTTTTTGAGTTTTTATTATAATATTGATAACTTGTGCCTTACGGTAAGTAACACGCGTTGCACATAACAGCATCGTGTCATTTAAAACAGCTATTAGAAAATATAAAAATCATATTTTGGCCCTATAATTTATCAAGAAAACTAAAACAAAACAATCAAAATAAACTAACAAGTATTCTTCTCCGCATAGTGACGAGAAATAGGAGTGAGAACTATTTCAATCAGATTCTTGCAATAACGCTTCGTGAGTCATAAAGTGAACCAAGTGGATCTTCATCTTCGTCATCATTGATCTTCAGATCCAACGTGGCAGAAATTATATACGCTCTAACGTCTACAAGCACGCAACTAACAGCATCCGCTCGTTCCCAACAATCCCTACATTCGTAAAATTAGGCCTACAGGGGACACCTCCAAATAAATACTAGCTAACTAATTAGTCATTGTCCACAACGTCCGAAATATCACTGGGGTTTACGTCACGTCCAGGGGGCGGGCATCGCGAGATCTGAAGAACCCCTTCTCCGTTCGACACTCGCGAATGGTGACCGTTTGGAGGTTAACTGTGACGTCGGTGATGAAGATCTGGTCGGCGACCGGGGATCGGGACATCCAGTACGCCGCTCCTCGTCGCGGTGGCGGCGGCGGGGGAGGTGGTGGAGGGATGACGAGGGGTTGTTCTCCCCAGGAGTCCTCGTCTTCTGCCTGCGGGGCGGGGTGGTGCGGGCGAGCGCCTTTGGGCTCTGCCGGGGCGGCGGGAGCGGCGGCGGCGGTGGCGGTGGCTGCGGTGGCGGCAGGTTGGGATTCGGTACGCCGCTCGCGTTCTTGAGGCAGGTGGGTGTCAGCTTCTTCCGGAGAATGCGGCGCACGACGAGGACCGGTCCGGGGCGCGGCGGCCTCGGCGGCGGGGGAGGCTGGCGCCGCCGCTGCGCCGGCCGGCGGCGGGGGCGGGCTCCCGATCGCGCGCCCACCGTTCGCTTTGGGAGTATCGTGGCGCTTCCCAGGCGGGCTCATAGTGATGGTGACACCGATTTTCCCGGACTCTTTGGAAAGAACCTCGGCCTTGCGTTTGCCGGGCGGCGGTCGCTCGTCGGAGGGGCTGCGCGGGCGCTCGGCCGCCGGGGAGTGTTCCCGCTCCCGCTTGCGGCTCTGCCGGCGCAGCTCCTCGCCTCGCTCGAAGCTCTCGATGAGCCGAGGATCCAGGATGTTCTCCTCCGGCTCCCAGGTGTTGTGCTTCGGCTTCCAGCCTTTCCATTTCACGTAGAACTCCACCTTGTTCTGAAACGAGAGAGGGTGACCGTTAGAGCGCTCATTCGTGACCGGCGTGCGGACCGGCGGCGCGCCGCGACTGGCGCGGTGTTGCCAGCGGAACATTCGGGGTACTAGTTCAGATAATTAAAAAAATACCGTAAGTAAAGTCAATAGAAGAATTAGTGGCAGTAATAGATTATCTGTATTCTGTTAATCAATCTGTATTCAATTTAACAAACAGAAATATGTTACATTGATACTACAGTGGAGCCGCAATCTACGTAGGGTAGGTAAACATTGTATGTTGTGGGAGTACCTATGTTTTAGGTAGGTACAGCTCAGTCTAATTTAAAAAAAAGCTTTTTGAAAAGCTTTTCTTTGATCTAACTTATTACATCGCCTGAGCTCTTACTCCGATGAGTTTATGAGACATATAGAGGTACTTTCAGTATATCATGACCGCAACTATGCGACCCATAAATATGCGTATTCCCAGTGTAAAAACAAATTAATGCAATGCAATCGCAAAGGAGATTCCGCGATATTATCTATCGCCATTCGCCATATAAGATAACAAACTTGATGTTTTGTTTTGTTACAGATGAAACTCGACAATCAAGAATACAAAATTGGTTTCTTATGAAACCAAAATTGTCGTAAGTAGGTATGTTTTGATAGCTGCCTATTGCCGTATATTTGAGTAAAATCAACCGTAAACTTCCTCATATTATAGTGTTTGCTGTACAAATGGCAACACTGGCATGGCGTGCGCCGACCGAGGGTCGCGCTACTCGCGAATTGCGATAATAATATTGAGGCCTCATTTTCGAATACACACGTATAACATGTCATTCGATATTGCATTCGCGTTAGTCATACGAGAAAGGTTCGATAGGTATATTCCTAGCCGTGCAAGCGAACGCAAACCTCTCGTCAAGGGTGATAGATAAGTTTAGCTCAATATTCGTCACGTACGTTTTGCTGTTTTTTAGGTAGATATGCAATTAGGTATGCTACGACCTATGTTATTGGCTCTGTGTTCCTATGTGCGTAAGTATAGTTAATATTTAAGTTTAGTTTAGTATGGCCCCTGCGCCATTACAGCTAGTCCAAATTTTGAGAGGCAATGGAGGTCCCATCTGAGCCCAAAAACTGTAAAAAGAAATTGTTTTGGCTAGTCTTGTGGCTCGTTTCATAGTAAGTTTGCCCATTGATCCGTGGGTCCTGTGTTAGATTCTCACTCAGGACAACCATCGTCCGATTGAATTAACTTAAAGGGGTTTATTCTATAGCTAAACTATTTCAGCTAACCTCGTCAGTACTTACTCGCCGCGAGATTGTTCGGTGCGACCTGTTCAATCATTCTACGAGTGAATTTAAGAATAGCTCTCCCGGACGAGTGAGAACGTTGTCGCAAAGGGTTTACTTTAAAGTGAAACTGCTTTCAGAACTGGGTAGGGATTAACGAGAACAATTTTTAGTCACCATAGACTTAGACGGTCCAATTTTCTTGTCGTCATTTTTATCTTGAAAATTGTTATACCGATGACACCTTAATATTTCAGGTAGATCTTTGTACCGCTTACGATCACACGAACCCTATGCAAGGAGCATAGGGTTCGTGTGATCATAGGCATCACAAAACTTTTTCTTCTCTTTAACAAGAAAAATAACAAGTTTAATTAATATAAATATATATAAATATAAATAAATTGGTGGACAAGGCAGTATTCAAATTGTCTCTACCTACTCGTAGCTACATCATTAAAATTTTGAAATTTTCCGCATAAATGCATACGAACGAATATAGAACATCCTCTTTTTTTTTTGAAACGGTCAAAAAGTGGTGTACATCGAAAGAGCTAACGTATTGTGACGTCCACACCTGCCCTGGCAGCTGTCGCGGTATCTCCCTTGACTCCAGGCGTAACTCGCCCTTATTGCGTGCACATAGCGACGGCGCGCGTATGCACATGCGATTTCTTTTTTGGTATCAAATCGCCTACCAATTCAGGCCACGTCTGATCAGCTGTTCTTAATAACTTTTTTAAGTTAACAAGAAAACACTTATTATGTATCATTAAAATGTTACTAAGTAATTAATTTTATAGATGTCAAAGTTCGGATGTTTGTTGCTCAATCACGTCGAAATTTAGACTACAGTTTAATTATAGTCTGGAATAACACATAGGCTACTTTTTATCACGGGAAAATAACGGGAATCGGAACTACGCCGTTAAAAACCGCGGGCCGTTGCTGGTAGGAAGGTGGATAAAACAAAGAGTTTGTATTCCTTAGCTTTAGTCCTGCTGCCTTTAATTATGAAGGAAAACATCGTGAGGAGACTGATATGGTCCAAGCAAGATACCCTTCGAAAGCATTAGAGCAAGTTTCGTGCAATGCTAGCCTAACTACTAGGCACTTTAAGCAATAGGAATATAAATGATGCTTATGTTTATCCTGTTACTATGGACTTTTCTCTCAAACAGAGGAGTCTAGGCCATAATATATCGCTCTGGCCAAGTACGGGTTGGCGGGAGTCACTCACTTTACGCACTCGAAGGATGTCTTTCTCGGAACATCAGTCTCATGATGATTTTCTTCACTATTAAAGCCAGTGGGATTAAAACGAAAGAATGAAGAAGCATGATCACGCACCTGACGGTGAGCAACACGCTTGTTCATAGCAGCACAGTACAGCAATGAACATGAAGAGCTCACAAGGTAGGTAGATGGTACATGAAAGAAATTAAATTGTAGCGTAACAGCAATAAACCATGTCATTACTGCTTAACCCCATTAATAAACCGTACGCTTTCGAGTTTTATTAAAAGCGTTCACTTTACTACGCGCCTTTCACTTCGACCTTAAATTAGGAAACTTAGAAACGCGCTAAATTAGACCTAAACACCTACAGTATAAAGTTCAAATTAAGTTGTACGGAGAGGCTCTTAGGGCGTTTCGGTGTTGCGCTCACAGTTTTAGACCCTCGGCTCTTATTGGTTTTGGTTGCGAGGGGTGAGTAAGGGTATTTTCTGGACACAGTGACTTTGTGCAAACGTCAATAGATTTAATTTTTTTTATGGAATTTTGGTTTATTGTATCTTTCGAATAACTTATAGGTCGGTACGCTTTTATCAAGTAAGTAGGTACTTAGATCTACTACTACAATGATGTAATTGGTAGATTTAAGGTAAGTAGATGTTAAGTTTTGGAAAAGGTTTTCCATCTTTACTAATAATACTTGTTATATAGCTGAACAGGGTTTTATGTTTGAACTCGCTAATCTCAGGAACTAGGTAGGTACTGGACCGATTTGAAAAAATCTTTCATCGTTGGACATGTAGGATGTAGGTACGTGATCCCCGGAATGCTAGGTATATTAAGGATATAATTACATATAATTACCTATTATGTACCACGGGTAAAGCCAAGGCAGATCGCTATTCTTTTATAAAACTTCATTCAAGCTCAATTTTTCTCTTCCAGTTCATTTGATGTTACAAACGTCGCAAGTTTTTGTAAGGAAATTGGCTGAGGTCAAATATCTGACTGTTGTTATGGCTCCTCTAAGCTTTGAGTGAATGTCTAGGATAAGGAAATACGTCTAAATATTAATGTAGACGTCTTTTATAGAGGTATGCAAGGTAAACCGAGAAGGTGATGTAATTGTCTAGGATCCATGGTCCATTTATCACTATCGTATTTTTACTATCACAAGCTCATTTTCCGTGAGTAACTTCATTTTGTTGAGGCACCCGACAGTTTCTTTTACGGAACTCTAGATTGCTAACAGAGGCAGCAAGGATAAAATATATCGATCTGATGGGTCTCAAACATTTCTAACTAACTTATTTTCTCTTGTTATAACTAACCTGCTAAACTAAACTAAAGTTATGACGAATTTCTCTGATCCTTCGCATTCAATCTTAACGATTGAAGGCGAAGTGCTGGAGACGGTCCGCCAATACGTGTGTCTTGGGAATGTTTTATCGTTTGACAGGAATCTTCGGAGGGGGAGATAGCTAGGAGGGTTCAGCTTGGATGAGCGGCCTTCAATAAATATGATGACGTTATCAGTTCTGTTGTCATTCCACAACGTCTGAAGACCCGCCTCTACAATCAGTGTGTCCTGCCCACCATGATCTATGGTGCCGAGACATGGACTCTGACTAATGAGGCTGTGTATAAAATGCAAGTTGCACAGAGAGCCATGGAGCGAGCCATGCTCGGCATCAAATTACAGGACAATGTGAGGAATGCTGAAATTCGACGTCGGACGAAGGTGCGAGACATCGTAAAAGGAATCACTTCTCTCAAATGGAATTGGGCTGGACATATCGCCAGACAGAGTGATGGCAGGTGGACTCAAGATTACAGATTGGTGGCCGATGAAGAGCAAGATTAGTGTTGGACATCCACCGGCTAAATGGGTTGATGACATTCGAACAGTCACGGGTCATGCATGGATGAGACTAGTAAAGGATCGAGACAAGTAGCGTGCACGAAGAGAGGCCTATGCTCAGCAGTGGGCGATAACGGGCTGAACAAGAAGAACCTGCTAACTGTACAACTAGACTTGACTTACATGGAGTGTTGGTCTCCCATTTCGTTCTTTTCTTTAAATACTCTGATTTTATGTTCTGTTGATATTCCATGGATAAGTATTCTATGGTGTTATATTGATTAAACGAATAACAAAAAATCTAAATTCTTCGTTTTTTGGGTTGCGTGCGCCTTATGTAGTAGGTGCACGTGAACATGTTGCACGAAACTGCATCGAAATATCGGGACTAGCTGTAAGCACCATAAGTTTACCGAATGTAGTTTTAAAATTATTAGCAAAATATTATCCCATTAAATTCCAAAAATATCGAAAATAAAGCTGTTTTTTTTTAAATGTATCGAAATACAAACTGGTCAAAGAAAACAAAGAACACAAAGCATATTCATGGAAACCTTATCATTGTCAAGACACACAAAGTAAACCTAACAAAAGCATTAATATGAAAAAAGTGCAATAAAAAAAAGTTCGAAGGGACGCTCGTACAAGGTGAGGTCGTTCGGTCGACGCGCTGCGATTGGCCGATACGCGGGACGGGCGGGGCGAAGGGAGCTCCCTCCACTTCGTCGCACCCCACCCCCGCGGCTCGTGCCGACCTACCAAGTTACATAAAGCGCTAACCTGGCTCTTATTGTGTGGTATTAAAGTCGTTTTTACCGTAGATGGTGGTAAAAGCAAGATGGCAGATTGTATGGTTATAATCGCACCATGGGCGGACCATGGTTCTCAAACATAGGCGCCAATTAGGCACGCAGGGTCTAATTAAGGGGCTAATAATTAGTGATCATTCCCGTGTTCATTAACACATCAACACAGAAATTAATGCACGCTCTATTAACGATATCCCTTCAGATATTACGTAAGGCAGTGTCAGATTACATGCTGGGTATGATACCGCCGTATTCATTCCATTTACTCGACACGTGATTAAAAAAACTGTTGGTGAGCAACATTAAATCGGTATGAAATTTATAGAAATCGCATTCATGATGTCCAATAACGCAAGAAAACAAAATTGTGCTATAAGAAAGTACTGCTTAAGTTTTGGCATAGATCTAGAGAGAATAGATTTCTGGAACAGATCATTACGAAATAGGTACCTTTTTTGAGTTGTAGGTACATATGTTAGGTATTTAAGTAGGTACCTATTTATGTTTATTTGCGACAACATAAAGGTAAAGCTTTCGTATTTTTTTCTATGAAACTGTCGAATACAAACAATTGGTGTACCTACAACACAAACACAACCTCGTACTTAGTCGTAATTGTAAAAAATTGACATTGCTCATTACAATTGTAATAAGTACATATATTTTAATTTTTGACACTTAGGTATTTGTACGATACCTATTTTCGTACAATATAAAGTTCAATTTAAACTTTAAAAATGTATACCTACTCTTTGTATGCTCTTATTTTGTTTTTTTATAAAATTGACGTGTAAATTGTACATTTATTAATAAAGAACTTTGACTTTGTTCATTATTCTTATTAGTTTGTTATTATTAGTCGCGACGCCTGTCAAAGCTCTGTCCATCAGACTGGCAGTATTCCCACGCTGTATGGCCAGATGCTCACCGCAGCACACAACACTAACTTCATCGACAGGCCTCTCAAATCTCACTTTTCTGTTATTTGTTTAGACACCCCGTCTTAGGCCAATTGTCCACGTAGCAGCACGTTATACTTGCTATCAGCTGCATCAAGATGCAAGCATATATCTATATGCTTGCATCTTGCGTAGAAACAATGAAATCATTGCGTGCATTCGTCTTGCAACCGTCAATTGACGAAAGCGTGCGGCTACGTGGACAATTGGCCGTACTTTCAAGCCAATAGATAGCTTAGATGCTAGCGGCTGCCAAACAGATTTCACTTTTATTACCTTCCCTTTTCCCATCACACCGACCCAACATCAATGGTTACTTCTCAGAAAATTGTTCATATTTTTACTTCATATCCCAAAGTTTTTCTGTTGGCACATAGCAGATATTGTGTTTGACAACGACGATATGTAAGTAGGATTCCATAGGGACTCACGCAAAGAGAAAATATTTATTCCGATCAACGATACAATATGTAAATAGAATAAGATTCGTTAACGTACAGAGTGGAGCGTTTGGCCCGTTGCCAATATTCAACGTCTGGCGTCGAACATGCTACTTGGGAATGGAATATTCACACTACGCCTTTCAACTTTTATAACTTTTCACGTTATTCTACCCCTAAAATAAACTAGTTTTACAAAATCTAAACGATTTTATTAAATTCTAAAAGTGTCACCAATATTGCTTTAAGTACCCGGTTCAATATATCCTTAATAATATCTATTATAAATTCAAAAAATACTGTTACGCTTTCGTCCGTATAAAGCTGAACCGATTTAACAAAATTTGGTACGGAGAGGTCTAGACCCTGAGAAAAGACAAAGGTTAGTTAGGATTTTAAAGGGTTCAATTAGGGAAAGAAAGTTTGTATGGAAACCAGTGGTGTGGTGATGAAAAATTTAGGTACACATACGACCCTCAGCTTGTGAGATCGAACATTCTAGCTACATTAATTTTACTAATTAGTAACGATATTACTAAACACTTAGTTGTAGCGGTAGGCTTTTTTGCAGAGTCCAATGTTAAGCAGTAAATACGTAATTTGAAAGATTCACGTTCAAATAATTGCGTGGAACCAAAGAGTCTAAATAAAATATGTTTATTTCAGGTAAAGTAAAATAACATTACAACCCATAGATCAAGTGCTCTAAATTAAAATACTATTAAAATCATACTAAGTATTCAAATCGTACAACTTCGTCATAATATATCGTCATACATTTACATTTAATCTATTTATTTTCGATTCGCACTCTGATGCGTTGTCCTCCACGATTTAAAAATCGGGCTACCATAGCAGTCCACTAAACACTTTAAAATGCCGTTTTGCGATCTTCTCAACCCATCCCAGAAAGAAGTTTTGTTGCGGCACACATCACTATGTTGCCATATCAAGTACGTCATGCACGTCATCTGCTTACGATTGGTGCAAAGGAACCGTGCGGAAAAACCAGATCTATTTACTTATTTTCCTTTCTAAGCGTGGAACTGTTGTGTTATTGGCAAGCGTGCTGTTCACCATCAGGCGACCGTCATACTCGTCTTGTCACTCAATCTAGTAAAAAAATAGCGCCTGATAACAAACATATCCATACACATACTGTGCATTGCTAGTATTATTTAGAATTACGAAAACATAACGTCAGTTTTTCCCATGAAAACTAACGTAATATTATATAGTAACTAAAAATATTTGTAACACGATTTTAATTATAAATATTAGTACGATATACATTTGGAGTAGTATATATAAATATTGTCCTCCTTTTTGTTTTTGCTAGTTATGGTACAAATAAGACCAAAACCTAATGGTAAGCAAGACACGCCTGCTAAAAACAAGACATTGCCACTCATTTTCAAGATTAAAATGGCTACCTAGCACTGCAATCGTCACCAGGAGATATATAAAATGGCGTATTCTACAACAGCAAATACTACTCGGAACGGTTCAGGGAAATCGTTAGCCAATATTTAGAAAACTCTTCGCCTGCCTACAATATTCGAATAACCTATGGCGAATAACCTTTGCAGGCATAAAAGACACAGGGCCCTTCTAACTTAAACTTACGATACTTTAGCTACTTACACCTACTTCCCCTCAACCCCTCATACGTACTTAGAGCATAACTGAAAGCATACTTCGAAGTAGGTATAAAAGTATTTTATGGTCTTAGCGTATTATCAATTACGGAATATTTATCGTGGATATATTATGGTAAAGCATGTGTCCGTTTTTTCAGATGGTCGTCCGTTTAGGTAATACTCATGATCATGGTGCATGTAACTGTGTCGAAATATCGGGGACTCGCTCCACCATGTAACTACAATAAGTAACTCCTGATTAATACTACTGTAGTGAGCAGTAAATAGCCGTAATAGCTTGAAACAATGCTTCAGTTACAGTACGAGTGCCGAGCTAATTGCATTGTGCATCTTGTTATATGATACTTATTCAAGAGATTTTGTAGCAGCAGGACTATTTGCAGAGTCTGCAGGGGGAAGTTCCATAATTCTGCCAATCATTCATGTCCAAACGTCACTACGGTTCGGTTTGAAGGAAAGATAATTGGGAAGATAAATTACTAGCTTGTGAGCTGTTATGATCAGGCTTGTTGCGTACCACCAGAAAGATGTCCCGCTCGGCCCGTTACACTTAAAAAAATATAAAAAGTTTGTTTTTCGAAGCATCGAGTTGCGCACGGGCCCCTAGCGTAGTATAAAAAGGCCTTAGATTACAGTGAGGGGAGGAAAATGGAAAAATAAGGAAGATACAACATTAAAATGATCGAATGCGTTTTATGGTTTTCCACGCAATATGGAGAACGATGTTACAAGAAAACGAGGTTTTAGTGGGTTATAACAGAGTGCATAGATGTTCAATTCAAATGAAAAGCCGCTTTTAGCGATTAGATCACCTTTAATACATATAATGTCTTCATTATTTATGTGTAATTATCTGTTAACTTTTTTAAACATACACGTAAACCTTTAGGAATACGTGCTCTATCTTCTGCCACTGCTTTTCACCAAACAACTTGGTGGCCAAACGTACGAGTAGGTTATTTATTATATTATTTAGTGTTTGGAATAGATTTCGGTGTTAAGAAAGAGCTTGCGATGAAAGTAGCCTATATTTAAAAGTGCTATTCCAGACTAATTTAACTATGTTCCAAATGATAACCAGATCCGTTCAGTTATTCCAACGATTGAGCAACAAACATCCAAACTTTCACACTTATAAAATTAGTAGGAAGTAAGGTTTGCAACTAGTTTCAAAATCTATTATTTACGGTGAATAACGATTTCGGTCGATATTATGACTCAAAAGACATTTTTTATTGGAAAAAAAACGGACCTACTTATAGAAGTATAATGTATACCTATGGTTATTCGGTAGCTTTCCGAAGTGTCAAAATGTTTCTGTCTTTGCGGTTGCATTTCATTGTGCGTCAGGTTGTAGCAAATTACTCCATACGGCTCTCCCGGAGTGCCGAGCTTGACAGGGAGGTCCCTCGAATAGGGTTGTCTCTACAACGAGGACTAAAATTTTACACCTACTACAGTCACACGGATACAGACAGATAACAATAAAATGCTTTTGAAGTGAAATCTTATTTTTTGTTCATAGAGTTATTGCAACTAGCACCTGTATTCCAAATTTATTTATTCATTCAATGAGCACACAAAACAGAATGTAATAAACACAAACTGTAACATAAGAGAGATATACGGTACAGAAATATAATAAACGCTCAAATTTTTCGGTTTCAAGGAATATTAATGTTTTATTGCAATTTAAATAAATGTAAGATACCTACCTACTACTACTACCTACTGTTACAAGAACAAAATTAAAAATTTTGGTTAACCCCCCGACTACCTCGGATCTCGGATTTGTAATCTGTACAACATTCTGCTAGTCAAGCCCTTTCATTTGATACCCATATTGTGGTAGTAGTGAAAAAAATAATGTAATTCGCCATTTTGTGGTGGCGGCCATCTTGGATTTGAAATTTATTATTATGTATTGTATTCTACTAGTCAAGCCCTTTCATTTGATACCCATATTGAGATAAGTTGTGAAGAAATATTTTGTCCGCCATTTTGTGGAGGCGGCCATCTTGAATCGATATTAACCAAACATAGCTAAGAACATCCGCACGGATATCAACCTTCGAATAAAAAAAACCGCATTGAAATCGGTCCATCCGTTTGAGCTCTACGGTGCCACAGACAGACACACACACAGACAGACAGACAGACAGACAGACAGACATCGACGTCAAACTTATAACACCCCTTTTTTTGGTCGGGGGTTAAAAATAAAATTTAATAAACGTACGTTTAGCAACGTGTTTGTTACAAATGTTGGTAATATAGTGTGTAGGTACATGTACATTGTAGGTACCTACTGTTGTAATGGTATCTCGTTTACTTTACATATTTTTATTTTATGCCCCTATATTTCTGGATATTTTCGTCAATTAGAACGGATTTGAAGTAAGGTTTTTTAGGTACAGAGTTTGAATAAATTAATTATATTATGCAGGTGTTAACTAACTCATTTAATTGCAATTTCAATTTTTAGTTTATGTAATAAGCTGCACTTGGTCCTAATATTTTTTAAGTAAACGTTGGCGTAATTTGAGTTATTTTCCTACGTGTCGAGTTTATTGACATCTTTCACTCGTTTCTATTTTTTCTTTTTGTTTTTGTAAGTAGGTATACTTTGGCAGCCCTATCAGTGTCCAGCCGGGGAGGGTCAGGTAGACGGGAGGGGGAGCAAGATTAATGGTTCGAGCACGTAGTTAGGTCGCCGTTCCCTACCGGGACCGATCGCGCGTTTAAACAGGAATCCTCTCAAATTGGCAGAACGCAGCCAAATTACCGTGAAAGGGTGTTTGTTCTAGCTACTGGTATTTGTTACTGTGGTGTTAGGTTCATTAATCTGTTATAGTACTAGAGTGGAGAGTGGATTGTTTCTAAATGAAATGTTTTTTAATGAAACAATACAATAGGAAAACCAAAAGCTGCGTTATATACAGGGTTCTATACACATTATACTTAATCTAATAAAGTACTATACATTATTATACTTAATCCTATTATTATTATAAATGTCAATGTTTGAATGTTTGTTGCAAAATCACGCTGTGACCGTCTGAACGTATCGGTCTGAATTTGGAACTTAGGTATATTAGTCTGAAAAAACACAGGCTACTTTTTATCCCGGGAAATTAACGGGAACTACGCGAGTAAAACCACAAAGCGCTGCTAGTAGATCGTATAGTTGCCAGAAATTCGTTTACCTATAATCTTCAGTGCCGAGAATATATGGCATGATAAACGAGAGGCTCATAAAGAGATATTTTTTTTAATAAATAGTAACGAGACGAGCTGAACATGTGCCTGATGGTAAGCAACATGCCTGCCACATGTACAGTGACACGCAGCTATATGAACATAAAGAGTCCAAATCATTACCTAGCACTGCACTACGCTATTCACCCAGATTATTACTAACAAATTCTGGCTTTCGCCAAGAAAGGATTTTGCAGTGTTCGTCCTCATTATAATCTAATGACGTTAGATTGTTACAAACTAACCTGCTTACCGTGGGTTTATAATCTGACGCGTTATATTGACTGACGTTGATTATAATATTACTGTGATACATATAATACGAAGTACTTTTGACGGTTCGTTGCCACTAGTTCCATTCACAGTTCCATGATGGAACTACTGGTAATATTTTTACAACATTAGTTCCATTAAAAATGGATCTCGAAATAATGGAACTAGTGTCAATTTTGAGTCGACACTAGTTCCATTCACAGTTCCATGATGGAACTACTGGTAATATTTTTACAACATTTGTTCCATTAGAAATGGATCTCGAAATAATGGAACTAGTGACAATTCTGAGTTAACACTAGTTCCCTTCACAGTTCCATGATGCAACCACTGATAATTTTTTTTTTCACCAGTACCATCCTTTTAGTTAATGAAATTAATGGAACTAATGTCAATGTGCAATATTCGAAATAATTTTAACTAAAAATAAAAAATGTGTCGACTCTTTTTGGATGAAACCAGACCCACAAAAAATGTGGTGCGTATATGGAGAGATGCGCAGGACAAATAATGTCCTTGAAGGATGGCATCACAGTATTAATGCAAATATAAAAAAAAAACGAGACAAATTTATAACAGCTGTTACATATAATATAAATATGATGATGCAACGTTTATGAAGTATAAAACTAATCTTAAAAACCATGGGCTTAGTTCACAACCTAAACAACGCAGAATGTCTCAAGACAGAAACGATTTTGCCACGGAAACACAAATGCAACTGCTAGCTGGCAAAATATCTGTGGGTCATTTTTTAGATAAATTGCGATGAGCATGTGTTGAAACAAAGGAATGCAACACTAGTTGAAACAAATCACTAATTTTTTTTGTACCAATATTAATCAAAAGTATTATAAAGAAACGTCTGTTGATTCATTTTCAATAGTTTTTTTTAAAAAGCTATGTTTGCAAAAAACCTTGCGAAAATATGCAAAACCGACGGGTGCTTACGTGCTCAAAGGCACCTCCATGTAAAATTTGAGATTCCAAGCATTTTTAGTTTCTCAGATTCGGGATATAATATAATATTTAATATAAAATGGATGTAGTTCCATTATTGTAATGAGTTACATTATTTTCATAAACTAAAAGGATGGTACTGGTGAAAAAAAATATTATCAGTAGTTGCATCATGGAACTGTGAATGGAACTAGAGTTAACTCAAAATTGACACTAGTTCCATTATTTAGAGATCCATTTCTAATGGAACAAATGTTGTAAAAATATTATCAGTAGTTCCATCATGGAACTGTGAATGGAACTAGTGTCGACTCAAAATTGACACTAGTTCCATTATTTCGAGATCCATTTTTAATGGAACTAATGTTGTAAAAAATATTACCAATAGTTCCATCATGGAACTGTGAATGGAACTAGTGGCAACGAACCCTTTTGACACTGAAGCAGCCAGATATGGAACAAATATCTGAAATTACAAAAAAAAATCTCCTACTTTGTAATCGACCCCACGACCTATATGGAGCATTGTTTATTTTCCATACATTTGGTAGCGTGACGTGAACGGAGACGGTAGCATCAGGGCTACAAATGTGTTTGTTTGGAATGTTATTCTGGAGGGTTCATTTCTCAAAGACCGCAAACTGAACTGAGCAGTTGACAAGGCATTCAAATCGCGGCCCGTGACGAGAGATGGACAAGCGAGGAAAGCGTGACGAGTCACGCACGACTGAGCTGTCACCTCGTTAGATCCATCCTTGGTCAGGGATTCAGATGCGGCGATATTAAATGAGATAGAAATTTAGTGCCCGTAGGTAACAATTCAATGTCTGCAGCTAACAATATCTTTTAACTTTTTTACTAGCCAGCATGCTGTCGTTGTTGAGATTATTGGTTTGTACAATGTACAGCTATCGATCGACAGACGTGTGAATGTGACGCTGTTTGAACCAAAAGAAAAAAAACTCCTTGCCCGAATGGGTTTTTCCCGATAGTTATAATCTTGGTGTCTTCAAATCGAGAGTGAATCGGTTTCTTCTAGGCAAACACGCTCCATCGTAGACCGCATCGTCGCTTACCATCAGGCGAGATAGCGGTCGTGTAAACCTATTAAAGTTAAAAAATAAATAAAAAAAGTCTACACTTAAGCACACTTACCTAGAAGAATCAGATTGACTGATTCACGATTCAGTGAAACGTAAGTATTGTATAGTAAGTTAGTATATCCGTAAGCATTAATTTGCC
Source organism: Ectropis grisescens (assembly GCA_017562165.1). Classification (NCBI taxonomy): domain Eukaryota; kingdom Metazoa; phylum Arthropoda; class Insecta; order Lepidoptera; family Geometridae; genus Ectropis; species Ectropis grisescens. Next base: position 9,891,596 of record CM029776.1, on the reverse strand, counting down.
TTGTTAAATTTTCTGAGCAGTTCGATTTGGCTGTACTTTCTAAATAGAGCTAAAATAAAACCAGCAAAACATGTTTTTTTTTAAATTAAAATTGGTGCTTAGTTATCACAGTAGATAAACGGCTACCAAAAGCATAATACAGGTCTAAATCTACGCATACTCTCAATTATAGAATAACGTACGAGAAGTAGGTAAGATATGCACAAAGTTAATATATTATTTGAATGAAACTTAAGTAGGCAGTTTCTATTCACAAACTTACGGTTGCGTTCCGAGAGAGAAATAAAACCCAATCATCCAAGTAAACGTATAAGCGATAGAAGCGTGAAAAGTAAAAACAAACAAAATCGAATATAAAGAACTAACACATCACTTGACGCCCACAATGAATCGGCCGCCACTGCCGATATTTCGGTAGTCGGTAGCTGCTTTACGACCACTTAAAACGTTTATCACTTTCAACATACTATACAGACATAGCACCCACTTAGAACGAGGAGTGAGTGGGCACGACACAAGTTTAGATTTTAAAATCTTTTGCCAATTAAAATAAATTACAAGAGGGAACAATTGAACTGAGCTGAATTCCAAATAACAAAAAACCCACAGCGAAACTCACCTTTACAAAAACAACGATGAAAAAGGTGGCGCACGTCCCAACAATTAATTTTTATCTCGGCTTTCATCTCATTGTTTCAATTCAAAAGGAAATTAAGATTTAATATCAGAGAATGCGTAAACCGTCAGGCTATAACAAGCTCAATTCGCAGTCCCCTAGGGTAGAAAATTGAGTGTAATTCAATTGTGACGTTTAATTTCGGTGCCTGGGCGAGACCCTTTGGCAAGGCGTTAAAAGGGCGCTGGAGGGTAGAGGGTGAGGGTGGTGGAAGAATGATAGGATGAATATTGAGGCCCGAAGCAATTGAAGCGGTAATGACGCTGTCGTGATTAATTTTGGAGTGACGTCTCATTATAGCCACAACCTGTTGATTGACTATCAATCAACAACTGTTTCCCTACTCCAGATTTTTAGGTGGTCAAAAGTCTCACTGCGCTTGACATAGAAGTATTCCAAGCTATTTTAAACTATCAATAAACCACGATTACTTGTCCATGAAATAATATTTGGATTTATTACCCACTCGTAACCGTTGGGTGGGTTAATTGTACTTTTTAGTAAAAATAAAACTTTCAAGTTACCTAGTCTAAATTCAAAGTATCCTGCAATCGAGAAATTCGATGAAAGTAATTTTACGATCTAAAACGCTTCAAGGTTTTTTAATTATTACTTAATGTCGCCCGTATGTTTAAATTAAACACACGACTTTTGATTCACATTTCAGAAAGTTTGTTGGAAGGAGTAAAACTAAGATACATACGAGCAGAAAAGATAAATAAATATACCGGCAAGCATTTACATAATCTATCTATTCTGTCCACGTTGAGACCTCCACAGAGACGGATGTGACGTGTCTATCGTAGCCCATTTGCCAACACGTTATTTTTGTATGCAAAATACGTCCATATGCCGAACAAAATTATACACATTCTTAAAATAATCCCACTCCGACTTCACGAAATAGACTGCATGCCATTTTAAATAAATGCTCATAATTGCCATCATTAACTTCTTAACTCCGATACAAAATAAGCCAATCTAAAAACAGTTAAAAACATCGATCAGACGTATTTAAATTCATAGAATATTTGAAACTCTCCGGCAGAATCTCGTGTATTCTTACGTAACAGAAATACTAGGCGAGCAGAAATGCCAAGGAGGTGTGTCGACGCCAAGCGTTGTGCGGGAAAATTGATATGCCAGACAAGGTAAGCAAGTCTGTGACCGGCGGAGCGGCAGAAAGAGACAGGGTCATCTAAACAACACAGCGTTCGCGACATGCCAGCCAGTCGCAGCGCAGCGCTGCTCGGATACAGACGTATGTGCTGCTTGCTATTTTTTATTGTTGCTTAACCAATTAAAAGGTGCTAATTGGATCTGTTACGGTTGTAGATCGCACCAGTTGTTGGCGTGTCTATGACAATCGTTTCAGTGATTCCAATTAATTAATTACTCACCAAAATCGGGCCAGTATTTTATAGATGAAGAAATGTTTTTTTGAAGTTTTAGAGTAATAAAAAAGCTACACTCAACGCGAGTGTTCTTCAGTCAAGACTGGTAATTGATGAGGGCTATTAGTCCTATAAATGGGCATCAAAGAACAGTTCGGTAACGGCGACTGCACTCAGAGTGAGTCGCACGGTCATCGACTGGCAGACAATTAAATCGACGTACTGTCGCTGACTGTCAAGCAACAGACGTCACCACTTGATGATATATCAACTTAACAACAATGAGTCGTTGACTGAATGAAGAGCCTAATGCATCATTGGTGTGGCTTATCTTATCTGTTGTAGGCGTAAGTGGTGGGATTATACGCGCTTGTGTGCTATACTTGTTAATATTTTCGAAGGACAATTCCGGAAAATTTGGCAACAGAAGTTCAAATCTTCAGTTTTAAGAAGAATAAAAAGCATCGCATGCATCCGAATAAAGTCTTTAAATATTTTAGAAAACATTGCGATTATTGTTTTGTTTGAAATCATGGAAATATAAATGATAACTCTAATAACATAGTCGATTCCGATCCCGTTCAAACTAATACCTGTTCTGTTGCGTTCTGAGGGGGTATTTGAACAAATTACCGGGTTCGGGCAACGCAAGCCCTTGTTTGGCATAAAAGGCTTCCGACCCTCACTTGTGGCAAGTCGAAGAGCAAACACTCGTGTCACCTCACGAGGGAGAATACTCTGATTTCCGTGACTTGGTATTGATTTGAATTTTGATGAAGCAAGTCGGTTGAGTAATCAGGGCTCGAATTTCTTTTGATAAGTTTTTGTGTGGGCGTACCCACACAAAAACTTAAGAAGTTTTTAGAACGAAAACAATCTCAAGAAGGCTTATTTAATAGCGGCGTTTACGTAGATAATATCTGGTAAAAATCCTCGTTATCCGGAAGGTTCACGTTTAAGTTAATGAAGGGTCTGGTTACCCACTCATATGACAAAACCTCCCGTCAAGCTCATTATAATCCCTGAATAAATACGCCAGTAATAACTCAATTAAGGGAGATCAGCGCTCGCGGCGGGATACAGATATGGGAGCATTGGGAGCTCAGCCAGATAAGCAAAAAATACAATAGTGGGGTGAATCCGGCGAGGGAGGCATAAACAACCAGATATCCTGACCCTTGTCTCTACCCTCCATAACACCGTAACTGATTACATTCCATTGTTATTGAAACCATCAAACAATGTATAAACACTGCAGTCGTTTGATATGCCGAGTGCCATTTCAAATCGAATTATGACACATGGATTGCAGGTGATGTTGAAGTTTCCGATTACATTCGTATTATAAATCTGTGTATGTCATTTTATTCTGTGTGCTTCTCTACCGGTCTCATTTGGTAGCTATTGGATGCTCGTTTTTTAGGCATTAGTATTCTTTCACAAGCCTTGTGAGAGAAACTACCTACGATAGTGTTAGATTATACTAAGACTAGAATGTACCACTCTCTGCCAATGATGGGGTGGCAGATGACATATGTAATTAAAAGATGTATCTCTTGGGATATGTCGAGTTTTCTCACGTTTCCGTCGTGTGAATGTTAAACTTGGAAAACTATCTATAATCTCAGTCAGATATAGGAATCCAAATTAACGATCTTTTTTGTACGACCTTCTAACGATTGTGAAACCCGACATCCAGTTCACTACACCACCACCATTAGCAGTATATACCGTAAGTTCAGTAATGGTGAAATTGCATCATTGAGATACGAAGAGACGAGAGCAAATTTTTCAGGTGAATCAAACACAAAAGACGTCGACAACGTGGGAACATCTCACCTGCACGGACGGCCCCGCGATATCCTTCACTAATTATGCCCCTTATCTGAATCAGATAAAGGAACATTAAAAAACCACCGTCCTTTCCTTTTCGTTTTACATTTACATAATAATGCGTGGGGCATAACGACCGCCGGCGAGGCACTATAATGACGTCTACACGACTACCCGCACCGACTTCTCTCTTCTTATATGACGACCGCTAACGGTGTTCATATTCAGATTGGATGTCGCAATTCGAAGGGATCAGGCGATTCCGAGGCACAACCGGTGTACAGTTAATTGTGAATATAAACAGAATTTACCAAATCGATACCGATTGTGGCTCTATCGATTCGAGACCAGTTTACGACCGTTCGAAACGGCAGTAAAACTGTATTATTTTTACCACCTGATCGTTAGTTCCCAGAGTGTCGGTGCGAGATTTTATAACGGAATGTTGGAGCACGCACGAGACAATGCCGGCTCGGCTCTAATTGTGTGGGGGCTCCCATATGACGCTTCCCCACACAACTTTAATATTCCAAGCGAACGTGGATGCGATTAAGTATGCTTTCTAAATATAGGGGGACCATTCACATAGTTTTTTTGTATATTTCGAAGGGCTACGGTACCTATGCAACGGGTATATAGGCCCTCGATTATAATGAAGTTTTGCGACAGTAAAATCTGTGGAATAGACGTTTTAGTTTTGTTTGTTTTTAAGATAAAGGTGTCGACGCATAAACGAATTACCTTTGATCTCATTTTTATATTTTCTAGGTTGACAAACTTTTTTTTTTCGTTTGATTTAACTTTTACGTTCGTTAGAAAAATACTTCGTAAATTTTAATCTATAACGAACCATAATAACTATCAAGAATTCAAACAATCAAATAACAAACATATTTCATTGCTCGAATTAACACACAAATGCTCTGCATATACGAGGTAAGTATAACAGGAGATCAGAAAAATATTCGATGCAGGTAATAAATACCAAGCTAATTTAATTTTTTACACAAGTACAATTTTTTCTTGGTTTCTTATTTATAATGTCGAATTAAAATGCTTTAATGTCTTTTTCGGAATCTACATAATATAGTGAAAATAGTTAAGTTATTGCACTGGTAACTGGCACTACTTATAGTTTACGAGATCTTAAAGTGTGTTACTTCTTTAATGGAAATCACGGTTTAAGTTAATTTGTTTTCTCAAAGAAAACCATATATTAACTGCAGAGATACATTTACAGTGTACTATTAAATTATTTCACCGGCGCGGCGTCGGGAATGTCGGGATGCAACACCTATAAACTAAAAAAAATACGGTATAGCACGAATAGATAGAGTAAGTCAAGTCACTCTTCTATTCACTATTTATTGAACACGCCTATAGATAGTAGAGACTCAACTATCTATTGGTGTGTTAAGAGAGCAAAATGTTCACAGCAAAATTTTATTCGCAATAAAAACAAAATGACGAATGCTACTCCATAGCCGTCGCCGAACCCTCGCCGCTTTTTTATTCCATTCCAATACAGGGATGGATGAAATTACGGTGGAGCATTGTCAAGCGATTATTTATAGAAAATTTGGTCGCTTTGTGTTCCTTCCGAGTGCATTCTGGGTCCGTTCGTTTCAAATTATTATCGGCGCTTCGTATCTGTGACCCGTGGGTAACGGCTTAGTTTTTTTATATTATTTTTTGTAGCAAGGGAAACCGTTACGTGAACGTAATTCATTGACGCATAAGCTTAAACATCCCACTATATATTCCCACTGGTGGGAACTAGAGTTTGTATTTCACATAGGTATCCTAGAAATAGAAAGACTTCTTTCTTGGAACGTGCCACAAATGTTCCTTCATGCGGTCATTGGTAATGGTACTTATACATAGGCACTTCGTAAACAATTTAGAAATGCCAAATGGGATTCGAATCTACGACATCACATTTGGGAAATCTACTTGTCACATTTTATCAGAAGTATTGAATCCCAATTCAATTTGCCTGTACTTTATGAAGTTATTATATAGTAAAAATTCCCTGTTTATAAACAGTTTCTCGCTTTTCTTTTCTTATCGCGAGTTTATCAATGCCGCTATACAATCTGAGGGCTTATTTTTGATGATACGTCAACAGATATCAACATACACTACGTTTGCTTTCACCGTAAGATATTATTTTGTGATACGGCCAAATTTTACACTTATTGCAATTTTTGATCTGATTTTCAGTGCGACTATTATCGTGTGCAGTCAATTACTGTAGATGTGAATTATTCAGGTTATTTATGCTATGTTTATAGTTCAATTACTTTTCGCTTATTGATTGAATTTTTAGCACCGCTTGCATTATTTATATTAGCGCCATCTAACAAACAACCACGGAACTATGTCATACGAAAGTGGACTAGAGTACTTTGGGGTGTGTCAAGCAACAATTTTACCGATACGGCTTTATACAAACCGATAAAAAAACAAAAATACGAAGGACCAAGTATCATAAAATGGAAGAAATCATTTTAAATGTAAACTCAACGACGGTAATATTAGTTTGTTACATCAAAATTACACTAGGGAAGATGTTTGCGCCGCCAGAATGTTGCTCGTCTCTGATTGGTTGAGAGCGGTGATGGGGAGCATGCGCTCTCTCGACAGTTGTTCAGTCGGAGTCGAATACTGGCGCGTTCTCGCTAAGATACTAGGGCCTCAGAGGTCTGTAGGAGTTGCTGTAAACTTTCGAGCTTTATGGAGTATTGCGCTTTATTACCGAAGCATAAAGTAGAGTTTACGTTGTAACAGAGTTGTTCGTTTATATTAGACGAGACCGCCAGATAACAAGGGAATGTGAATGTATACAAAAGTGAACTTTATTCCGTAAAGAATAGATTAGTATTGAAGTGTATGGCCGCGTTAGCAATTTAAGTAGTTTCCCTAATTTGACACGGGGCGCTAGAAGACGTGTTTCGGAAGTTTTGTGTGGCAGAAGCTAACAAGATCCTTATCATGTTACAATAGGTTTAGTTATGACGTAGGTTATCGATTTCACCTATTGGAGATTTAAAAAAAAACAAATCTATCACTTTTAAAAGTACTTCCCTAGTAAGAAAAGTAAACTATGATTCTTCGAAAAACTTTGGAAAAAAATACTTTTCGACATCTATTCTTTGAACCATTCGAAATGTTTCAGGTAGGTATAATAACGGCCTTTTACCTGCATGGGTGCACAAATTAAGTGCCTACAATAGAAGTAGTAAAATTGATCCTATTTTACTCTAATTTTCGATGTGAATTCCCCAATGGAAACCATTGCCGAATTCACATACACTGATTTGATAAACTGATATTTGTGACAAAGACTAGAAAGATTTTTTAAAAGAGGCAAGAGAGAAAGGGATTTGTAAAAAGAGGCCATCAAGGCCATACTTAGATGCTATCTGACCTTTGAAAGAAATGTTAGATTGTTTCATTTTTACAGTTGAATGATTAATCGTTCGAACGTCCGATCAAGCTATTTGTAAAGGAACATTCAAACAGCCAATGAAATAAAATAAACATTGGCTTATGTATTGAAAATTTCCACAGCTTGCCGAAAGCATCACAATATGTACGGGATATTAAAGCCGCCGATGTAGGTATGTATCTAAACTAAACCATGGACTGTAGGAGAGCGAAAGCTAAGGACATAAAAAGGGAGATTGGACGAAATTTCGGGAAGATCGGTGACTCCCAGACTCCCGACAAATGACAAAACGTGTATCGTGGTCTACAACTTACTAATGTTGCTGAATATGACTCCATTCTGGCGGAGAGCCATTTCAAAAGGCATTCAGAGATCTTTTAACGCAAGCATTTCGAGTTCCTTTGGGAAGATACAGTGTGGACCAATTCGATTTGTATGTCGAGTTAAAGTAACAAATGTGATTTCACAATATCTACCTACTTTACCTCGAATAAAAATATTTGGGCCCATTTCTAGCCTAGTCACGACAGGCAGAACTTACAACGAATTTGAACAGTTACATACTCATTAAAATGAAATCTTGAGTGTTTCTTGCCCAAAGTTTGGGGTAGAGATAGGTTTTTACGAAAGGTTTTTTTTTGCATTCTGTATTCAACAGCACAATAACGTAAAACTGTTCTTAGTTTATCGTAGATTAATTATTGAGATTAATAATTATGTATAACGTAAGCAACCTATTATATTTTATGTTCCCACTTTTAGGATTCGGGGCCTTCTCTCACAAGGAGAGTCCAGCAGGTCTACTACGAAGTCCGATAAACGATATATCGGCCGAAGTTATGGACGTGTCATACCACGAAACACAATCGGTCGGTTGATCTGATCGGGCGTTTCGTTCATCCCGACCGACACTGATTTGACAGTTTTTGTGTCATCAACCGACCGATTGTGTTTCGTGGTATAAAACGTCCATAACTTCTGCCAATATATCGCTTATCGGACTTCGTAGTAGACCTGCAGGTGACAGACATAATACACCATCGTGACCAATTGCGAGTTGGCGTATGACGTATGTCCTCAAAAGATTTCTTGGAAAAAGCCGGTTCCCTCACTGTGTGATAACATGCTTACTATTCATAATATTAAGCACTCTGAAAACACTCTCGAGGTGCAAGGGTTACAACCCCAAATCTTCTCAGGCGTTCTCACCACTAGGCTATCTGTCTTATTCATTGGCATCTCAAACGCCCAAAATGTATAATATATCGTTTTCACTGAACTCAATTTGGCAGCTTCCTAGAGTACATATTTTGAGCTACCAGCAGCGCCTTGCGATTTTGCCCGCGTAGTTCTCGTAATTTACAAAAAATAACTACCTACGTAGCCTTTGTGCTCTAACAGACCATACTTTGTGTTCCAAATTTCAACCCTCAGGTCTCAGAGTTGGGCAACTCTCCTGCTTCCTGGATTGCTTTGATTTGTGATGTCCTCGACTAATCTGATAACGCCGATGAAAGCATACAACTTCATCTGCTTTCAGTTCCGCTGCATAGGGAAAGCAGATGTAGTTGTCTGCTTGCATCGGCGTTATAAAATTGGCAGATGACGTCACAAAGCATAGCAGAAAGCAGGAGTTAGGCGGTAGACTTACCGAGAGACGACTCGTTCAGCCGTTCTGACGTCAGACACGTCCAACCATCCGGCAAACAACAACATCCAACCTTTCGCATTCATAATATTTTAATACGACCATAAAGTACATAGGTATAGGTACCTACTTCATATTTTTTAAATCGAATGGGGGAGATTCGATTTGAATTCAATGGAATCAAGATTTCGTAACGAGTTTTGTCTATTCAAAGCGAGGTGGCAACAAACTTGTTTGCGGAAAAAACCTAAGCTATTCAGAATAGGCTAGGTTTTTAACGACACAATACTCGAATAAATTTTTATTATAGAGTGCCGAAACGAGCAAGATTTGTGCTTATTGGCAACAATGCCAAGTAGCCATTTGAACATGAAGAGTCCAATTCACTGCCTAGCATCGCAAGATGACTATCTCTTTGCGTTATAATTACACTGGAAATATCGCCCTACAAACCGAAGAACAGCAAACTTAGTACGAGTACAATAACTGGTAATGAGCAGGAATGTGCAAGCATCACTGTGTTCTGGTTTGGAGGGTGATGTTTCTAGAGAAATTACAGGGCATAGAGATATTATCTTATAAATCTCTGGATGACGAGTGTAGAGTGTATGCCAGGTACTGATTTAAAAAGCTGCGTGGTCCAGTGCCGTGTTATGATGGACAGGGTGTAGCTGGCCATAAAGCAACATGACCTGCTCGTCCCATCACAATACTATGCAAAAAAAAGCTAATTGTTCCGAAAACGGTTTTATGTTGTCAGGTTTGCCTAACTGGCGCCCATACAAAGCTATAATGTCAAGTGCCTGTCGAGGTCTCGGCGCGAACTTGCACCTTTATGCCCGAGCGACACGAGGCTAGTTTTTCAAGGTAGAAGAGAAAGTTAGTACTTTTAGCTTCGTGTAGACAAAACTACGCAACGTTAGATTTTTCTAGACGAATCTAGAGAAGTACTAGCTAGCTTGCTATCCTAGGTTGAAAAACTAGCCTCGTGTCGCTCGGTTCGTTCTTTCTGTTCTTATTTATTTACTAACAACCCGTCCCAACTACGCACGAGTAAACATTGACTTATCTCTAAACCATTTTGTGATAAGAGATGAATGAACAAAGCCTTTTAATTGTGGCATTTATTTTAAATAAAATTATATCGCATAAGCAGGTCACTTTATATTATAATCCTCATACTGGCCCAGCGGCTTCGCAGATGACGAATGTTCTCGAAACACTTATTTCTATGATCATGCAAGTGTCCTCACGACGTTTTCCTAGACCGTTGAAACGAAAGGGGGGGGAACAAACTAGTGCATCGGCACTTGAAAAAATACGCAAGAGGCGTATGCGGGTATCGAACCTATATCACGATGATATATTAAATCGCTTGTTTTAACCACTAGGACACACCACGGTTTCATTCATTCAAAACTTAAAAGTACCTAATTCATCGAAAACACAGTCACGTCAACCTATCCACTTAATCTATTAGTGTAAATTATCTACCATTTTCACGAAATTTCACTTTAATCTGGTTACTTATTTGTCCTGTTTTATTTTGATGTTAGGTACAACACCTTAGAAGTGTCCAAAATCCTACTAATATTATACATACGAAACTTTGTACGTTGGGTGCTCGATCACGTTGGATACGGATCGAGTTGAGATTTGGAACACAGTTACATTAGTCTGGAATAGCAATCTACTTTTTAAGCGGAAAATTACAGGAACTGAAACTGTGCGGGTTAAACCAAGGGCCGCTACTAGTATGATCTTTATATAACTCGAGATATTCGATTAGTAATCAACACTGTCTATTTTCAAAACATAACACAGGAGTCAATCGCGATTGAAATTATTTTTAATTAATTCTTGTGGCCATCATTTAATTTTAAACTGCGAATAAGTTTTTAAAGAGTTCAAATACCGTAAGTTGCAAATTTATAATATCAACTTACCAACAGTCCAGACCGTCTTGAGTCTTGAGAATGCTACAATAAATAACTGTACCTACGATTATTTGATCTGAATAAAAACTTTGCGTCAATGGTTTTGGGAGACTCCACATAAACCACATCCTCCTCTTCCTCGATTCGTGATCCTCATGCCAGAGTGTCGTGACCACGACACAAACATAAACCACTTAGAAGTGACATTTTATTGACGTACTTTACGTGAACTATGTTTTTACGTTTTGCGGTTAAAATCCCAGAAGAGTTACGACACGAAAACGTCATAGTGACGGTAAATATCCCATAACTAATAATACTGGTAACTATTATACAAGGTCATATTTCATTCCTACAAGCTTGTTCCTTATCCATCTTCGCTCACAATGGTAGCCCGTATAATACAAACAGTAATTGTACCTAACAATTTTTTTAACAAGATACAAATACAAAAATCTTTATTGCTGTTTGCAGGTAAGATAAGATGATACAAAACATTTAAATAGTTGACCCATACAAACTGGCCTCTTCTTCTAGAGGCATGCAATATATCTGGCAACGCAGTTTCCATTGGTCTAAATTTATACAATGATAATAGTCAGCTGATAAAGTCTTCTTCTTTTTTCATTTTTAACTTTTAATCGGTTGTATCATATATGTCATCTGATTCATCATGTATTAATTTCTGGCTTCTATCCTGTTGTGTTATGTTAGTGTGATATATTTGATGAGTACAATTACGCCAACGTCTTGTGCTTCAGCAGGATGATGTTATGGACTTTGATAGATATTATGAAATTCATTGTTACTTCACATTCAGTTTTAAGTCCGTTCATCAAGGCCTGCGAGTGATTCGAACCAAGCAACCTCACAATTATTGAATCTCACCAGTACCTTTGAGTATTTTCCTAAATTGCAACAAGTGCATCTGCACTTGTTTGTTGTCATTGATAAATTAGTACCTACCATTGGCTTTAATACCCGAGTTACACGGGGCTAGTTTTTCAAGCTAGGATACCAAGTTAAGTACTTCTAGCTTCGTGTAGACAACGTTACGCTATCCTAGCTTGAAAAACTAGCCTCGTGTAACTCGGGCATAACGGTGCAGGAAACTAGTGTTTCAAGAAATCAAGCTATGGAGGACATTTGTGATCCGCAACCAGCTTTGGGCAGCGTGGCGGATTCTACCCTAGACTCTCTTCTTGTGAGAGTATGCCCCCAGATCCAGCAGAGGGATCATGAAGTGAGCTGCTTATGTATTGAGGCTTTGCACGCTAAACCGACGAGAAAACAACTGTTGAGAAAGGATAAATTGTGGCATTAGCGTCAAGCACAAGTGACGGACCGTAAAATCGGTGGAGTAGCGCTTTAGAAGTGGAAACAGGAAGAGGAATTCCTATGTTGAGGTACGTTTTACACCTAAGTTCGTCAACAGGTCTCTACGGTTTAATTCAATACGTCAAAAAGGAGCCAACGACACACTGTCAGACTGTCTCTCCTCTTCCTCTGCAGCCTGCAGGGATCGTCAGTATTTGATAGTGGTAATTACCACAGCCTCTTATCACTGCAGCACGATCCTTGCACCACCACCTATCCAATAGTAATTACCACCTATCAAATACCGATGATCCCTGCAGGCTACAGAGGAAGAGGGTAAAGCAGACACAGTCTGACAGTGTGTCGTTGGCTCATTTTCATAACCTTGGCACCAGAAACATTGTGAATTCAATTAGAGACCATTGGCAGCCAAAATGTGGTAAACTGTGGTCACACCAGTTGCGAAGGAATCAAGGTCGTTCAGACACAATCGTCCTAAGCGTTCGTGCTGATTTGGTCCCCGTGGTGGTAGATAAGTGGTGGTGCAAGGATCGTGCTGCACTGTTAAGGGTCTGTAGAAAATGGCCTGAAGATGGTTACCAGACTCACAGACCAGCACGAACTCCCCTCCACAACTTTCCCCCGTTTCCGAATAACCGGATGTGAAGGGATACCGTAGTCTCCATGGTTTAGAGTTCCATATAATAAGCAAAGTCTTCCCATAAGATTGCATCCCACCAATATTATGAAGTTTGAATGTTTGTTGCTTAATCAAGTCGGAACGGATGGGAATCAAATTTGGAACACAAGTTAGATTATAGTCTGGAATAAAACAGGCTTTTTCATCGTTGGAACTACGCCACGAGCCAGTAATATTTAAGTTAAAATGTTATAACATCGTACCTAAAACGTCGTCACGTTACATAATGTAATATTCAAATTTCGTAAAACTATTCAATGACAATGTAATTTTTTTGCGACCTATTAATAGACTTTACTGCATACCGAAAGGACTGGGTACAGTTAACTCCGTTGAGATATCTTGATCGGACAAGAAACTTATACCTATCTGAACTGCAAACAAGTTAAACAGTTGCACGAAATTCATAATTGCGAAATTATCGGCTACCATATCAACATGTGTATATTTACGGGATTGAGAGGTATTTGCGAAACATTGGGTTTTAACAGGCTAATTAATGAAATAGGTAACTTAGTTTTGCTATGAAGTTCAACAGAGTAAGATTCAATCGAAAACATCTATTCCAAGCCTTGTTGACGCGATAATAAGCTGTTATTTGCAACTCGATCATGCACTTACCTTTGTGACTCAGTACCTGCAAGTTCTTATATACCTAGTAACTATACATAAAACATAGTAATTAGCTCCAAAAATTGTGTTTAACCTTCACCAATGGATACAATATGGGTGTTTTCAAATCGAAACTGAATCGGTTTCTTCACATTGTCTTTTTGCATCCAGAGGCGATCTAGCTCAATCATAGTTTATTAATTATAAAAAATCATAGCTACTCTTATAAAAACTGAAGTACTCTAGTATGAGGAATGAATCTAAATTTTTGCAAACTTCTCGTGTGAATTTAATTTTAATCCTTATTTCGAAGAAAATAAGTAGTTTTTTTAGTAGGTTAAGAGTGACGAGACGAGCAGGATATGTACCAGATGGTAAGCAACATGCATGCCACATAACAGCACGGTGACACGCAGCTATTGGAACATGGAACGTGAAGAGTCCAAACCTAGCACTGTACTGCGCTAGTCACCCAGAGATCTAAGGTATTATATCTCAAAGCCCTGTAATTTCTCTGGAAACATTGCCCTTCAAACCGGAACACAGTATTACACCTATGTGTGTCTTCTAAATTTAAAAATGTAGAAGGCTGGATGAAGCCCATTCTAATCGCAACACATCACGGATTACAATGGACTCTTCGCATCACATTTTTGTCAGTTATTATACCGCCAAAATTACTGTGTCCCTGTTTGAAGGTAAATGTTTCGAGTGAAATTACAAGTCTAAGAGATACGTAAATCATCTTTAATAATATCCGAGTGACGTTAGCAGTGCAGTGCTTCATCTAGCACTGTGTTGTTTATGACTGAAGTGTTCTATCAGACAAATGTTCTGCTCGTCCTATCACTCTCTAACTAGCTACAACAACAATCACAACTCATAAAAACATGCAAATTCCACTATAAAGCCGGGCCTGTATTCCCAGTATTAAATTAACGTCGTAGGTCAACTAATACTGGCATGCAAACGCGTTTTGGTACCTGACTACCGTAGCCATTCCAAAACTATTTGTAATTAGGCAGGTATCTTTCGCAATTTTCGCAGGTCGATAGGTACCTACCTACCTACCTATCTCTTGTTTTTTTGACGTCATAGGCAAACGTAGCTCCGACCAGCCTAGGTAAACGTTGAAAATTTCGTTTATTGTCCGTGTTAGATACTACCAGTCTTACTATCAGTAGTAGCACGGGAAATTAATTTTTCACCTGTTACTACCAACATATTCAGCAGTACGATGGGAAATTTATTTTTACCCTCCCCCGTCGTACTACTCTACGGCCATTTTTAGATTTTACCTTTTCCGATTTGATTTCCCTTGTTACTACTGGTAGTTAGTAACATGGCCAATAAACGGAAAATTTCGATATCGATTTGACTTTACTCAAAACTCAGACAGCATTTTCACTCCTGCGAGCTTTTGATTAAATAGGTACCTGTTCGGATTACAGCTGTCAGGACGACTACCTATGTGTTATATACTTTCTTAGGAACCTTTAAACGAAGAGAGAACAGGTACCCAGATACCTAGGTATCTTCTGGACAACTGAGTCGCACTTTGTTACCACGTTACTTGATAATGCGAGGTCAAACTTAAGCCTATTCAATAAACAATAAAAGTTTACCTCCATCTTTCAAAACATTGCTTAAGAAACCTATAAGCACAATATTATTTTATCGTTGAGTTAATTTGAGAAACGTTACGAACGTTCAAAATATTCATAGTGCTAAGACTGAAGAACTCAAGAACCGACAGCAATTTGCCTACCTAGGTAGGTAAGCCTTGAATAAAAATGCCTGAAAAAAAAACGGCAAATGGGCGCTTACGAGAGCCAAAAATAAAAAAATGTTATTAAATAATAAACTAATAAATGTTAATGACATCAAAATTAAGCTGAGTCAAATAGCAAGTACCTACCTAAGTAAACTTTGGAATATGGAAATTAATCCCACTCCAGATACCTACATCACGTATCAAAAAGGATAAATTTAAGCAATTTTTCATAAGGATCTAGGATGTTTCACAAAATTTTTGTTATAAGTAAATATTCTTCAAATAAAGAAAACATTACGAATGTATAAAAAAGGTCGTAAGGTTCCCAAGCCTCTTTAGGTCAAGTTAGTAACAAGCAAGCTGAAGATGTAAGGGAAACGAAACGACACAATGAAATCTGACGACCCCTCAAAAGATATGTAACACGTTTGCTGTCAAAAAAAGCTAAATGTAATCTTAAAAAGGGTACTATTTATAAAGAACCATTGAATTTCTCGCGACCCTGGCCACGACTAAACTTTAAACTGTGCTCTCAAAATCCAACTAAGGGGAGATACAAGTACAACGAAATGCGTAAAAAGGAACACAGCAGTACTAATTTCTATACTACATACGTACATACATCTTACAGCTGTTGAGGATCAAATAAGCAAGGACTAAAAACAAAATTCGAATTTCGAACAGTGTTTTGAATGGTTAGGAGCGTGTTTAGAAATTTCTGCACAATCAAAACAAGCGGTTACGCCACACGTTCACAAATAAAGCGAGCCAATAACCCGGCGTGTGGATATGTGATCTTGCATGAGTTTCGCAATTTTTAAGCTATCGCGCCTTTATAAAAACTCACCTTTCTAATTCTCTTTTTCATAATACGCTCGGCGGCGTACACGCTGTCGCCGAGTTCCATCTTGTGCATCCCCAGTTTGGAAGTAAACAAAATAATCCGTGGTCCAAGAAAACACTGCAATCCAGGCAATCCGGGTGATCACTGCATCCGTTTAGTGGCACTGCAATCCGGGGCACATCGTCCGAAGCGAGCTGTCACACTTAGGCACTATCACTGTTCAAAGTTGCCGCGTTAACGATCCTTTTTTGTTGCGCAGAGCGATACGTCCTCCCTCTGTGGTGTCGTGGTCGCAACTGAGGAAGGGGGAAGAGCGCCCGCCCCGCTACGCCCCGCAGCCCCCGCGCGTGTCTACCGCTCGCCGGCAGAGCGCGCCACCGGCCCGCCAACGCCCGCTCGATATTCTGTAAACAAGTTTTATTTTCATCTTCAGCGCTGTATTATCATTTTTGCCCTGTAAACATTGACTTGTTACAACAACTTACTTCACTAACAACGTTTTTGGATACCTACCTACCACGATGCTATCTCGATAGTTTCCTATGTATTTCAAATACATAATATACAATGATACATAATGTAAAAAATATTAATTAGTAAAGTCATTAATAGTACCCAATGATTGAAAGCATACGTCCTTGGAAGGAAATCCAGTAGAGCGTCAACGCTAAAGTATTTCCGAGAACTAAAAGTAACGTCGTCATTAAAATTCGTGTGGTATTGGCAGCGCGGTAGGTATATTGCGTCGTGAATGCGTCTCGCTCGAGTCGATTCCCCCCGGGACGCGCGGCCGTTCGGAGGCAGTGCGACGTTGCCAGCGCGCGCCAGCTGCGAGAGAAAGACCGAGCGCCTACCCTATTATTTACGCGCGGCGTTGCCAGACCGCGCGGCCTACGTTGATTACGAGGACACCCGACTGCTTTTACGTTCGATCATCCGGTGCCGATATTCCTTTTTAAAACGCGTTTTCTGAACTTTACGACTATCCCCACATTACATACTATAATATTTTGGACTATAGGAGTATCCGTACGACAGCTGTGTATAAGTACCTGAGCAATCAGCTGACCGGGTCACGGTGGTCGCAGAGCGCGCAATGTATGTTGAAATCCGGCAGATCGTACCAAGGCAAGCCAGAATCGATTTTGAGCGAGTTCGCTGAAACGGCAGCGAAAGCGACTAGCCAACAGAACGCGCGTCAAGTAACTAAGGAACATTCGGTCGTATCGAATCGGGTTGGTATTCGTGAAAGGTCGGCGTTTCGGGGGCTGCGGGGCGCGGGAGGGGAGCGTAACGCTCGTGCGTGATTGGTCGCTCAACACGGGCGGCTGGGATTGCGTGTATTCGACCAATGAGCGATCGCTATGCGGCGCCCCGCCTTTGACGTCGCCGGCTCGTTCTTCTGTCTCTGTCTAGCGGGCGATCGAAGCGAGATTGTTTTTACGCAGTGGCTCACATAGAAAAATAAACGGACATTTTGGATTAGGAACGAGGCGAAGGGTCGCCTGAGTCGACTCATTTATTTATTTGTCGACATTGGGGGAGAGATATGGCGATAAATAGACGCAGCTTGCGTGGACGCGCCAGATAATGTAGCTCGCTATTTCTGTTGACTTTGATTTATTGGGTCGTCGGTTGTTGAATTAAATATGATCACGTGGCCTCGTGGGTTTTACGACCATGTATGGATACTCCTATAGAGTGACGATATACCTAAGTAGGCACTACAGCGGGCAATAGGTGAAAATAACGGAGGAAATGGCTTTATTGCGAAGCCTCCCTAATAGGTAGATACCTACTTAGCTTCTTAACCAGCAGTGGACTGGGATAGCTTTGTGATGGTCGAGTGTCGAGGATCGTTCACGTACTTACCTAGGTACCTATACCTACCTACCTACCTGCGTATTGCGTATTAAGTACCTACCTACCTATTCAGGTACCTACTTACTTTTTGAAATGTGTATACTTCTATTGGCGCACCATACAGATTTTTCGTGGGCTGTGAATTGAGCCCAAGCATCACGCTCGTAAATGAAAGAAATCTTCTGGTGAACTCGGCCCATGACCATCTTGAAATGCTAACGCATTATGATTAGAAGCATGTCCGTCTTGTCTAGATAGCCCTGATGCAGGCGCGGTCGCAGCCTTAAATTTGGGGGTCACCATTAATATTACCTACAGCAGGTACCTAATTAAGGCCCATATCTCAATTCAATAGGTAAGCCATCACTGGCAACATGCTTTGATTGAATCATCGCATCGTCTCCAGGCATTGAGCTATTTTGGATTCAAAAATGTGCCGTAACGTTACCCAGCAGAGTATGGGATCCTTCGCCGGACCTCTTTGTCGAAGTTGGATTCATCAACTATTTTGAGTATGGTATTCCCAACAATAACCGGTAGGTACAGGGGAAACATGAACATTTGACATGAGCTTCGTTTTTTCATATATAGATTCATCTTCAGACAATACCTAGATACCTGTTGGGATACTTAATCTACTGGGTTCCCTGAGAATAGCACCGAGATCTTCCAGCAACTCCGCCATAATAACTAGCTCGTCGGTAAACCAAAGGTGACTGATTTATTCGCCGTTGATATTGATGCCATATCCTTTCCGATCTGGCTTGAAAACATCTTCTAGCGTGGAGATGAACAGTTTCAGAGAGATAACAGATAACTGTCTCACCCGTTTCTGCAGCCGGATATGTTTTGTGCACTTGTCCTGTAATCGGACGGACATTGTAGTTTTGCTATAATGCACTTCGATATAGCGATAGTCAATGTGGCATCGCTGGAGAGACTGAAGCACTGCCCAGGTCTCGATGGAATCGAAAGCTTTCTCATAGTCCACATACCTATGGCATAGGTTCACAATGTCCGATTATACTTTTCGATTTTCTGTATAATCTGTCGGAGCATGTGGATATGGCCTCTGTTACTATAGCCTTTACGGAAACCGGCTCGTTTCGTTAACCTGTGTGCTAGATGATTTTTAATTACCCTCGAAAACAACTTATAAACGTGGCTCAGAAATGAGATGGGTCTGTAATTCTTAAATGTTTTGTAACTATTTTTGAAGAAAAGCGCCACACTTTTGGTACACGCTTCTGGGGTATTATAATATTGCCGTCAAGTACTTACGACGGAGTCGAATAGCTTCTGGAGGACTTTGAGTACCGGTTTGCCATCTGCTCTAGAAACTCAATTGTGATTCCGTTGTTACCAGGTGCTTCGTTGTTCTTAAGTTGTTTGAGGGCGATCCTAATCTCATATTATGCATAAATGGAACTAACGCGAAAAAATATTCGCATTAGTACTTACCACCATGGAACAAAGCAATGGAACATGGAACTAGTGCGATTGAACCTCATACAGGCTGATTTCCGGGATATCTTTGGTGAAGTGTCACAGCTGAGCTCTTGGGTATATTTAACCAAGCTAACGACAGGTTGTGCTTGGGTGGAGGTGTAGGTATAACTGTTCATAGAACCTCTCAATCTTCTCCAAAATCGAGAGCTAGAGAAACGTTGCCATTATTGGTCTTCAGTTTGGTCAGTTGGCTTTGCCCAAGAGCCAGATCTCTTGCGAACACTTTCGAGCCTTTGTTCCGCTCTTGATCTGATCGCTTCTTGTAGTATCTATTGAAACAGCGTATGTCACGTCAAACACAAATAGAGAGATCTAGGTATATCTATCTACCATCATGTCCACCGAAGCCTGCAATCGCATATCACGCCTAGCTTTCATGCGATTCAGAGTATGATCAGAGAGTTTTTTGGGTTCCATTTTGGCGTCGACTCTTGTAGGAGCAATAATTACTACACACTGAGTATATTCAATATTATAGGCTTATTTTGTTTTTATATTTATTATTAACTGCGATATAAGTATAGGTACTGATAAATGACAAAATATACATATTATGTAGGTATTTTTTAGTTAGCATTCCTTCAATCACCTGTTTTTGGTAGATACTGACTTTCGTCGGAAATCTTCTTTCTTAAAAAACTAAGTAGGTATATCTCATAAACTATTAATATGATTGAGCTCATAATTTTAACTCAAAATAACATTAACGTGAGCTCTTATAACGTGAATTTTTATCAAAATCGGATGGGCGGTTGTGAAGTTTTGGTTCATCAAACACCACATCTCCATCTTCAGTCGGCAGTTTTTTTGTTTGGTCGTGGTTGCGTCGGATATCACCTTTCCTAAACACCTCTATATCTATAAAACCATTCATACTATTTAACTCATAACTTTAACTCAAATTAACATTGATATGAACTACTATAACATGATTTATTATCAAGATCTGATTGTCAGCTGTAAAGTTATGGTCCATGAAACACATCAATTCCAATCAAAGTCTTGTATTTTCTATGAACCCAGCAATGTACGCGATACGGCGCGGCGTTTCGAACGAATGCGACGTTGCCGCTCCGTGCAATGGAGTCGCTCGAACGGCTCGAGTGGAGAACCGCCGAGAATTTTCGTACTGAGTTTTATCATTCAAGAAATGCTCTGTAGAAAAAGCGTGAAAAATGTTGGCATGTTTTCGCTACGATTCTTGTATGCTTTTTGGTATACTCTACGTATGTGCGTTAATATAAATAGTAGGTCGGTAGATTGAGATTAGTAGAGTCCTGTCTTTTCCAGGCTAGCCCAAAGTTTGGCAGGCAATAGAGTCTAAGTACCTACCTGAGGCCAACTAAAAAGGTAGGTACACCTACCTATAAAAAAATAAGGATAGGTATTTTGTAGATTTTAATAAATTATTAACCAATTTTGAGCGAAACATATTTTTATAGATAGACCCGCGCCTGTAACCGCGTAGTTTCGGTTTTCCGTAATTTTCCCCCGATAATTTTTTTTTATTTAAGATTACTTACGGTAAGTAGGTAGGTACCCAATAATGTTCCTTATTTAAACACGATCCCTTCAGCCTAACTTTGATATTTGTACGTAATAATATCACGTTTCACAAGGGTTTTGCAATCATCCACCGCCGCGCCGTTTAGTTTGATGTTAAAGGATGTTCTTCGATAGAGTATGGAATATACCTAATAATAAAGAAGATACCTAATAACTAGCCACCTACATACCTACAATATGATTTTTTTATGAACTGATCTCGAGTGTTTTACTTTATTTGCACTAGATCTAGGTACTAGGTATGTTTGTATCAATTGAATTGATAGTAATTTAATTTCAAGTGATATGATAGAGCGCATTCAAAAATGATGTCTAAAAATTATGAGTTACATAGGTATGTGGCATGGGTCGCAAGCTCCCATCATACAATGATCGTCTACAATATTTTCACGTTACCTCCCTTAATATTCGTCGTAATTATATTGATCTTACACTGTTGCATAAGATCGTCCATTCTTCGATTGACACCCAACCCTCCTTTCTGTTTTAAATTTTAATACACGTTTCCGGTCTCGTAATCGTAATTATAATACCTTCAGTTTGCAAGTTTTTACCAATTATACATCTTATTATTGTCCCATAGTCAGAATGAGTCGCCAATACAACGAAGTCCTTGTCTTCAATAAAGGACACTGATATTTTTCACTTAAAGTTATTCCAATTTCAGAGGAAAATCAAAGAAAATTTACACTTTAATCTAAAAGAATAACCCTGTTGTGCTTACTGTAAATACTATTATGAGTTTGTTTTATATTATTTGTTTATACATTTTATCTTAATGGAACCTTTATTGCTTAGTTTGGGGTCAGATGGAGTTGTGTGTGAATTGTCCACCAATATTTATTTATTTATTTATTTATTGTGTTTTGCAAAGTTTTCTTTCTTAAAAATTTAAAATTTGGCCAGTTAGTTGTTTCACAATGTTTATGTACTTATCTGTTGTGTTATGATATTCTATGTTCATATCTTATTTATCTACTGTTTTAAAGCATGTTAGTTTATAGTTTTAAGTTCAGATCTGTTGGCCTAATTTTCTTTATGTATTATCTCTAATTTAATATTATTATTATCAAACCACTGTATTTAAACAAATGTTGTTTCTAGCCCCCCCTTAGTTTGGAATGTAATACAGTTCTGTACAGTATACTATTATGTTATAGTTTATGTTTATTACATTCTGTTTGGTGTGCTCATTGAATGAATAAATAAATTTGAAGAAAATAGTCACAGCCTTCGGAAAACTTTAAAGAAAATCACCCTAATTGAAAAACTCAAACCTACCTTACCTAAAGCACTCCTAAATTCTAAAGTTTGTATGTTTGTTGCTTAATCACGTTGGAACGGATCGGGTTGAAATTTAGAAGACAGATTTAGAAGATGACTTTAGTCTAGAACAGCACATCTACTTGTTCTACAAGGGTTTTGCATTGACGAGGCGGAGAGGCTCATGAGCTTGGCCTGGTCACAAGGTGAAACTAAGAGGAACCCCACGGTGAGGCCACTCGTCTAGGCATTAAGTACCTCCAAGCTCCTCCACGACATTACGGCCTTGAAGGTTGCATGGTGTATGAGACACCGGCGCATCTGTGTTAGGCTGCGATGATAGGAGGTACTTAGCCATTGTGACTGTAGGTTGGAGGCCGCAACCAGACAGGACCACCAGTATTACGGTGTGCCGCTCTCCCTACCCGCCTTGACGGGGTCGCCACCGTCCGATGGCGATCCGATGGGCTGCAGGAGAAGAGGAGTGCCGATATTACGGTGAGCCGTTCTCCCTACCTTCAGCAGCCGAAAACTGGTAGGCGACGGACCACAGACCTGACTCATTGCGGCGGACCAAGAGTGAAGACGCGGGCACGTCTGACACTGGCGCGCCGTCCAATCCAATATGTTTACATGATACAAGATGGTAAGACTTCGCAGAAGCCTGGGAAAGAACTACACCTACTTAGTCAAGTACAGACATCACTGTGTTCCGTAACTCACATAACTCATCATATACCTCTGGGTGACAGGCGTAATGCTAGGCAATGATTTTGACTCTTAAGGTCAAAACGAGGACGAGGACTCAGCAAAACGAGTTTTCAGTTTTTGTCCAGTTTTCAGAGCTGGAAAACACCTTAAATATCTACAATTTCTGGCTTCGAAATGGTACTTAGTTACTTTTTTTTGTAATTGAATTTATTAGTTTAAATAATCTCCTCGCAACGAAACCATAAAAAATAAAAATAGGTAATTGTAATTATCATGCATCTACTCGAAAAACCGCCATTGTTTGGATTTTTTGTACTTACACCAACGGATAGGCAATTCCTTTACGAACATTTTGGTAGAAATATTTTTTTCAAAAGACCAAAATCTGATTTTATAAAGAGCTTATTCTAAAATTTGAGCGTAAAACCGCGACAAATCCTACTGTTTCTCTCTTGCTCTTTCTTGCGGTGTGCGATGACGTAAGAAATACCTACTCAAGCTCATTTGCTCGGGGTGCGGCCTTAATGTTCCAATAGTTGTGTGACACAATGCTGTTATTTTTTTTAACTACAATATGTTCGCACTTGACCGCCATCCCGCCTGATACTAACCGACGATGCGATCTGTCATGGGCAGGTTTATTGCCGCCAAGCACACGTCTGTCTCGAACTGTCGCTCTTAACTTTAAAAAGTAATAAAACATGACAAACCTAATGGATCAGATACTGAGTCTGCTCACTGAGTAGGTAGATCGCGGGTTCGATTCCCACCCAGGACCAACGTTTGTGTGGTGAATACGAATGTTGGTTGTACCTATAATTTTTATCAGCTTCAATTATTGTACAACAGGAGAAATATCGAAAGAAATAACGCAATTGTAACCAACTGATTTTGTTATCTCTTCCCTTGGGTCTACGTGATCTAGTCCTATTTTCTATCGGATTGCTCGTATCTCGAAAAAGCGACATCGTTTCATGGACGATGGTCCAAAGACGCGAACGAGGAGGTTTAAGTCTACTTTTGTGATAAGAAAGTCTAGGCTGTGTAATGCGTTGCCTCAGTGAGTTTTCCCGATGATTACAATCTTGGTGTCTTCAAATCGAGAGCGCATCGTTTTTTTTTAGCTAAACATACTCCATCGTAGACCGCATCATCGTTTAACATCAGTCGAGATGGTCAAGTGTGTTTCTAACCCATCAAAGACATAAAAAATACGTCCAATACTAGCGATTTGACCATCGTGATGTTCAAATCCCGCCCGCACCTGTAAGTAGTTTTCCAATACAGGTGAACAAGTTTTCCACTGGTTTTAACCACACAGCCAGTTATGGAGAGAGCTATGCTCGGAATCTCTTTGCGCGATAGGATGCGAAATGAGGATATTCGCAAAAGAACGAAAGTAGCCGGCATAGCTCAATGAGTAAGCAAGCCGAAGTGGCAATGGGCATGCCACATCACTCGCAGAACCCACAACAGTTGGGAAAGAATTGTTCTCGAGTGCGACCACGAACGTGTCCTTCCTTGATGAGCAGATGACCTCACAAAGGTGACTGGAAGCCGCTGGTTGCAGGTTGCGCAGGACCGTTCGTTGTGGATATTTAGGGGACGCCTATGTTGGCAGCAGTAGACATCTTGTGACTGATGATGATGAAGACTTGAAGACGACTGGTTATAACGGTGAAGAAAAATATCATAAGGAAACCGGCGTGTTCCAAGAATGACATCTTTCGAAATCATGTGTCCAAATTTCGAAGATTTGGACAGCGTTGTTATGGCCTGGCCTGGTTGAATCTCTTTATAAGAAAAGGCTTGGATTATCAGAGGTGGGATCTTAAAATTGGCTGCTTAAGCTTACGCGATGGAGTGACGATATACGTAAGTCAGTAGCAATGGATATGAAAATGACACAGGATTGAGTGAGTCACGGTAAATGCATGTGCCCAGCGGACTGGGATAGGACTGACGATGATGATGTATACGCTGGTATCCGGAACCCCGATAAAGGCACCCAAGCAGAGAGGTCCGAGGGGCCCCTTATGACTAAAAAACCGTCGGTCGGTAATGTGTTATTTGCCAACGAAGCTAAGGGACTAAGGGTTTCCTGGCCGAACCGTGATCTTTATCAGGCAGCTTAGATAGAGTTAATGACTGGAGTTTTTAATGGCTGGCGGAGAACAGTTTTAATATAGGTAATCTGTTTAATGATTTCCAGTGTAATCTAAAAGGGTAAAGATATTACTATTATCCTACTTTCTATAGTTTATGGTTTATTATCCGTCTTTCTATGGTTTAACTCCTTTTCCATGGAACGGTGGCTTGGAAGAGATCGAATTTACTACTCTATTTTTGAGATTGTTTGTTTTGTAAGTTTGTTTTGTTAAGTGCAATAAAGAGTTTATGTATCTATCTACTTACTAATATTATAATCCGACTTATATATAAACGCGAAAATTTGTCAGAATGTAAAATACATTTCGGTAGTTTTGCAGCCTATTCAAAGCAAAAAAAGCAAATAATCAAATCTTTCCTCTTTGAAAAATTTGTAGGTTAAATCGATGTATAGAAAATATCCAATGTATTTTTTGGAATATCGGAAGTTAGTAAAAAATATTTCAAATCGACATATTTTATCCATGTTATCTCTGTTACGAGTAGCTACCACAATCGAGAGTTTATACAAATACAAAATATTTATTTTTTACACTATAAAAAAAGTTAACAAAATTTCGATATGAACCCATTGTCTCCGAACTAGTCGTAACTGTATTTCGGAAGACAAGGGCTCCTCCCATGGTCAATCAGTAAATATATGTATGTGTGTGTGTGGGGGTGTGTGTGTGTGTGTGTGTGTGGATGTGTGTGTGTATGTGTTTGTGCGTGGGTGTGTTAAGGTGTGTATGCGTGTGTGATCATATGATAAACTTAATAACTTTCGTACTATATAATAATCGTTTCGTACTGGACATTGTACTAGGTACTCACAGAGAATGAGCTTGATAGTATCTACCTGGGATCCTGGACTATTACAGTCACATGGTCTTATCCTACTAATAGGTATTTTACGTAAATGCAAATATAAGTCTTTATAGTGTAGAGTCTGTAGATTGATGAGAGGAGCAAGCAGGTCATGTTTGTGGGTGATGGTAAGTAAGCAACAAAGCAACATACCTCCCCAACTCCCCATAACAGCACAGTGACACGCAGCTATTGAAACATGGAGTCCAAATCATTAGCTGGCACTGCAGTGCCCACGTCACCCAGAGATATAAGATGTTTTTTTTAACTATGCCCTGGAATAATAATCTACTTCCGGAAAAATCGAAAGATAAAATATTTCACATAGCCCTTTCTTTTAATTCCCTCGCAGAAGATATGAAAAGTAGAGTATTCACCTCTGAAGTAAAAAACTGTCTTGTATCATAGGCGGCTTGGATACCTCGCTGCACTCGGGACACTACAACTCCCTCGCTTTTCTCGGGAGTTGACTCGAGTCCCTCGCTGCGCTCAGGATCCAATATGACGCCCATGACACAAGACAGTGCTTTACTCCCTTGGTGAATAATCTACTATTGTATTTGTATTCATATTTGTCCCTTCATATACCTAACGCATTTAGAATTCGACGTTTTGTTAGTTTTTTTTTTTTACAATAGAACATCGTTTGCAAGATCATCTACTAAACTAATAAACTACTAACAATTTGAACGTTAATGATAAGGAAATTAAGTAATTAGATACACTGTTGCTCTCTGTAACCGACACGAGCCAGTGAATCCAACATTTGCATAACTAAAGGAACCAAAACCAACAAAAAAAACAATGACGTACAACAAAACAACAACCTCATCCGCAATTACCAGAACCAACTAATCATAACATAATGGGACCGCCTTTAGGACCATAAATAAAGCCTTTATGATCGCTCGCCAAACGGGTCCACGAAAAAAATACGCCTTGGGCGAAGCTCATAAAAAAACGTGGCGTCTTAATATAAACACATTGGATTTTTTTATAATAATAGAGTTACAAGATGAGCGGGACATGCAGCTGATGGTAAGTAATACCACAACCCACTAAAGCACAGTGCCACGAAGCTAGTTGAACGTTAAGATTCCAAATCACTCCGAAGTACCTAACTACAATATCGCTCTTTATTATCCAGTAGCGTAAGATGATTCACTTTAATGCCCTGTAATTCGTTTAGAAACATTGTCCTTCAAACCGGAACACTTTGAAAGTAACTGCTTGTCAGATAGAATAACTCGTAAATGTGCGATATTTCCCCAGACGAAATTTGCAAAGGTCTATAAAATATACTCGTATCTTTATAAAATGCCTCAAATTGCCTCTGGCGCCGCTCAGAAAAAGGATCGAAAACCGTTATAAATAAATACCTAATACTGAGAACACAGCGGAGGCAAAGAAGAAATTCATCTAACAATGAAAACTGAAAAACATTGCCAGTTACAATCTTTTGAAAACTCTTTCATGAATAGAATCACAAACTTTCAAAGCAGCACTGAAAGCGCTATACGTTTTTACAAAGTTTAGTCCAACAAAATATGGAAAGCGATAAAGCGCTGTAAAAGCAGAAATTTGAGCGGGAACGTGAAGCGAAATAACCGGGGAATATCATTGATCCTCGCATCAAAACGTTCCAATCAAAACTAGCTCTTAGCGTAAGAAGATAAGTTTTAAAATAAGTCGGCAGTTCTAGCTTTTAGAGATATCCCTAGCTTACATAAAGGGGATACGGATCCGGCGAAATTGCGCGTCGTAATGATGCCCCGACAATAGGTGTTCGGGGAATTGTTTTTTTTTGGCAATGTGCAAATTTGAAACAGGACTGCCATGTGGCTTTTGTGGGAAGGACGCTTAGAAATTGGAAAAGACGTTGGGAGAAATGTTCGGCTTCTTTCTTGATTTTTTTTGTTCTTGACCTCCATCTCGCCTCATGTTAAGCGATGATGCGATGTACGATGGACCGTGTTTACCTAGAATTCACTAACGACTTGAAGACACCCAGTCGGGAATGAATTGAATGAAGACACAGAAGAATTATACTCAAATTAAGACTTTGAATTCCTTTTTTATAATTAACTATTTTATGCCACGGGTGTTGTTGCTGGTGACTTCTTTGGCATTCCCGATGGGACAGAGCCTACAGCTCAACTTATGTAACAAACTAATAGTTTGTGGTGTTCAAACCTCAGCCTATTTTTAACCTCAGCCGATTTTTAGCAAACTTCATAAACGGACATTTTTAAACGTTTTAGTACAAAAGTACGCGTACATAGATAATACGTACTAGACTAGAGGCCCGTGTACAAAATGTATGGTCATATAATAAGCCATAAGTCAATACCTAGGTCATATGAACTAGAACTACCAGGAGACCTATGATAGAAAGGTATAAAATAATAAGATTCAGCACTATGCCGTTACTTGAAAGCTGTCCCACTGAGTGCAGGTGAAGATGTGAAGAAGAATGTGAAGATGAAGGGGGTTGCAACTCTCGATCATTTCGCCTTGTCACATGATTTTTGTACGGCATTGCGGAATAATGGATTAGAAAAGTATTGAAACTGTATGGAAATTATAATTTTTTAAATGTTATTTTTTTCGGTACTTTTTCATGATTTTCCGACGATTTCCAGAGTAAATTGGGTCATTTGATTACGTACGGCATTGGTTCAGTACAGTTTCAACACCTTTTCTAATCCATTATTTCGCAATGCCGTACAAAAATCATGAGACAAGGAGAAATGATCGGAGGTTGCAACCAACCCCTCTTCAACTGCACTCAGTTGGACAGCTTACAAATGAAGGCATAGTGCTGAATCTTATTACTTTATACCCTTCTATCATCCTACATAGGCCTTCTGGTGGTTCATTTGACCCATAAATTTTGTTCACAGACCTGTAGTCTACAAGAAGTACTACTAGCTGATGATAATGCGGAGCGTACTTATTTCGCCATCTCTGATGTTCAATATTATGGAAATCTGGAAAACTTACAGTTCTGAACGATGGAGTTACTTCTTAAGCGCGTGGGGTTAGACTAGTAGGCACAATAATTTAGATTAGACTGGATTTAACTATATCGTGAAAGCTATTTGGCCAGAAAATATCAAACACTGAAAAAAACTAATATTCTCTAGCGTCACACCACAAATTAAATAATTACGTCACACCCAAAGAAGTTGAAAACACAACCACATTTCGGACATTTTTACTTATGGAACGTCAAAGAGATAGACGCATTCGTTTTTTTGATATTATGTTATTATTGCAAAAGAGTTTGATTTGGTTGTACAAAGTATTTACTAAATAATAATCTCAATGCAAGCACAATATGAGCACATCTAATTTATTCAAGGAACGATGAACTGATTTGAAGCATTGACCAATCACAGGGCTTTATATACCAGTCACGTGACCGCGATACGCTTTTTGGCATGGTCATCTCCAGATGGAGGGCAATGCGCGGGAAAGAATGTAAAACTTATGACAATAAGATACATTCTATAAAATTGAAAGTTAATTAACATTGAGTTTAATTCTCAAGAACCCAATAAGTACAATGCTTCGTAATCGAGAGGGTAATCGGCGACCTTTGGAAGCTTTTACCACTTTTTTCGCGCAACTATTCAGTTTAAAAAAAAAATGTTTGGAACCTCAATATCATTTTTGATGACCTAATATCTATAGATATCCCACACGTAGGGATTTGATCAAAAAAAATCTGTGTTTCAGTTCTAAGTATGGGACACCCCTAAAATTTTTGGTTTTTTCTATTTTTTGTATCAAAATCTTAACGTGGCTTACAGATTACATCTACTTACCATGTGTCAATAGTATAGCTCTTATAGTTTCGGAGAAAAGTGGCTGTGACATACGGACGGACAGACAGACAGGCAGACAGACATGACGAATCTATAAGGGTCCCGTATTTTGCTACGGAACCCTAAAAAAATGAAGAATTCAGGAAGATAAGATTCATCATCATCATCATCAGCCGCAAGACGTCCACTGCTGAACATAGGCCTCCCCCCCCTAGATTTCCACAACGAACGGTCCTGCGCAACCTGCAACCAACGGTTTCCAGCAACCTTTATGAGGTTATCTCTCCATCTAGTGGGAGGCCGTCCAACACTGCGTCTTCAGGTTCGAGTCGTCACTCGAGAACCTTTCTTCCCCATCGGTTGTCAGTTCTGCGAGCGATGTGGCCTGCCCATTGCCACTTCAGCTTGCTTACTCTTTGAGCTATGTCGGCCACTTTCGTTCTTTTGCGAATATCCTTATTATGAATTCTGTCGCGCAAAGAGATTCCGAGCATATCCCTCTCCATAGCTCGCTGTGTGACTTTGAGCTTCGTTATGAGGCCCACAGTTAAGGACCACGTCTCAGTTCCATAAGACATCACTGGCAACACGCACTGGTTAAAGACTTTCGACTTTAGGCATTGGGGTATTTTGGACTCAAAGATGTGCCGAAGTTTCCCGAACGCTGCTCATCCGAGTTGGATCCTTCGCTATACCTCTTTGTCGAAGTTGGACCTACCTAATTGGATCTTTTGACCCAGGTAGACGTATTCATCAACAACTTCAAGTGTGGTTTTCCCAACAATAACCGGTACAGGTGAGACATGAACATTTGACATGACCTTCGTCTTGTCCATATTCATCCTCAAACCTACCTGTTGGGATACTCTACTGAGGTCCCTGAGCATAGCACCGAGGTCCTCCAGCGACTCCGCCACAATGACTATGTCGTTGGCAAACCGAAAGTGAGTGATGCATTCGCCGTTGATATTGATGCCACATCCGTTCCAGTCCAGTGGCTTGAAAACATCTTCCATCGCGGCAGTGAACAGTTTCGGAGATATAACATCTCCCTGTCTCACGCCTTTCTGTAGCTGGATATGTTTTGTGCACTGGTCTTGTAATCGGACAGACATTGTGGCTTTACTGTAGATACACTTCAACACTTCGATGCCGCATTGACTATCGGCCAATGCGGCACCGCTAGAGAGACTGAAGCAATGAACTGCCCAGGTCTCGATGGAATCAAAGGCTTTCTCATAGTCCACATACGCTATACATAGTGGCCGATTATACTCCTCGATTTTCTGGATAATCTGCCGAAGCGTATGGATGTGGTCTATGGTACTATAGCCTTTTCGGAAACCGGCTTGTTCGGGTGGCTGGAAGTCGTCAAACCTGCGTGCGAGACGATTCGTGCTTACCCTCGAAAACAACTTATATAATCTTCAACAAGGTGTTGTCACCTTTTTTGAAGAAGAGCACTACCACACTTCTGCTCCACGCTTCTGGCGTATTACCATCAAGTATGACGGAGTCGAACAACTTCTGGAGGACTTTAAGTATCGGTTTTCCACTCGCTCTCAGAAGCTCAGTCGTGATTCCGTCGTCGCCAGGTGCCTTGTTGTTTTTAAGTTGTTTGAGGGCCATCCTAATATAAGATTACTTAATACAATCAAAAATCAAATGCGCAAATGAATGTTATATTATTTTATAGTATCATTAACTGGGTTTAATTCTTCTAGACCTGAACCCATCCTATGATTATCTGGAGAGCTGTAACTTTCAAAGTATGTTAAATTTATTGATATTTTTACATACGCAGGCCACTAAATGTTCCTACAGCTGGGAAATGTTCCCTGCTGTGGGAACACAGTTGGGCTTCGGGGCTTTTTGTCTCAAGGAGAGAATCAAGCCTTTTCTTTCATCGATATTAAGTTAGCGGCGTTACCATGCGTAACGCCGTGTGTGTTTGCACCAGGGATTCTACCGCCCAAGGAAACATTTTTAAATTTTTAACATTTTATGTTAAATTTATTGATATTTTTACATACGCAGGCCACTAAATGTTCCTACAGCTGGGAAATGTTCCCAACTGTGGGAACACAGTTGGGCTTCGGGGCTTTTTGTCTCAAGGAGAGAATCAAGCCTTTTCTTTCATCGATATTAAGTTAGCGGCGTTACCATGCGTAACGCGGTGCGTGTTTGCACCAGGGATTCTACCGCCCAAGGAAACATTTTTAATTTTGATATCTATATCAATCTATCTCTCTTTTCTTTTCATTTGAAAATATAGAGACAGCAATAGGAAAGGCAAAGCCGATTTAGACAGCGATAGAAGGGCAGGTGTTCCGGATATGTAGTCACCATTCTCCCGACTAGACCAGCCGTAACCTTAATACGAGAATGTGTGGAGTGGTATCGAATTTAAAGCGAAGTTACAAAAGACCTGACTCTAATAAAAATTGGCGAAATCAACTCCTCTTTATAATATTAGATTATCAGTCTACGCAACGTATTTCAACCCTCGATCAACCCAAAAATAATTTTAATCTCTCCGCTCCGAACTATTCCAACCGAATCCACCCTTTCAAATTCCACATCCGGGACAGCGAGATAAATATGCAGCGGGTGTCGACGCGCCGTGTTTTTAATAAAATTACCCTTGGCAAGGGGGTAGAGGGTTGAGACAGGATAGCAATGGGTACTGATCCTATTTTATGACAAGCTTCTACTGACTTTTTGATAGATCCAAGAACAGATGATCTAAAAGTTTTCTTTTACAAAGTGCGTTGGGTTTCCCCTAATTGAAGTAAAAAAAAAGGTTTTTCCGCGTTGAGCATTTTTTCGTTGGAAAACGCATCGAATATAAATCAGAAGATGTGCCCTGAACACCTTGATATTGTTAACAAATTGCGTCTGTGTATGTAGCGTGAGTGGTTTACAAGTACCAATCTACTTGACCCCTAGAAGCGTTAGCGGCGAGATATGTTGCGGCTTTACTTATTTTGGTTGTTGACAACGAATAGTGATAGGTAAAAAACGTCCAGCGTTCAGCGCTTCCTACAACCGACTAGAACGCAAAGAGTGAGCTCACTCTTCCCAACGATAACATAATTCCGTGCGCTTGAAGATTGGGAGGGCACATCTATTCATTTATATAGATGGGAATTATGGATTCGCGTCATAAAAATATCGATACTTATACATATAGATGTGGCAGAACAGAAGAGCGTCCACGTTAGACGTTTTTTGGATGGGTGTTTTGTTGAGTGACCGACATGCGTAATAGCACGATATCTGT
Source organism: Ectropis grisescens (assembly GCA_017562165.1). NCBI lineage: Eukaryota > Metazoa > Arthropoda > Insecta > Lepidoptera > Geometridae > Ectropis > Ectropis grisescens. The sequence goes on along the minus strand of CM029776.1, from coordinate 9,858,370 downwards.
AGCTATACAGGTGACATATTGATCAAATTCAGTGCTGTACTATAAATTATAAGTGATGAGTATTCACTTCTGTCAGCAGTCTCTATGACTGCCATTTTTTTTGAAGTGAAAATTTCTTTTGTCGCGCCACAGACAGATTTTTCGTGAATTGAATTCTAGCGTCACGCTCGAGAATGATAAGGAATCTTCGGGTAAACTCGGGATCATTCCCGAGTTTACCCGAAGACTTGAGGGGCCATTGGTCACCTAGAAATGCTGACACATTTCTAGATGGCCATGCTCATGGCCACGCCCTCCGGTTTCATAAGCGTAGTTTCCAAAGTAAGCTTTCAAATTCTGAGTTGTACGTTTTCACACTATCAATACCAATTCAATATTGAGTTTCATAAACTTGAGTTCGAGTAGGTACCTACTTATGTCTCTGGTGCGTATTTAAATAAGCCACCCGCTTTAAGTACCTATCCACAGCTGAGGATCGGGGCCGTCTCACGCAAAGGGGAGAGAATCAATGCCATAATCTACCAAACTGGCCAAGTACGGCTTGGTGAATGCTAGGTACATGTCCGCGATGACCCTGGAGCCGGGGTCTTAACAAGAATTCGGCTTCGGTATACCCTGCCTATCGTACGAGGCGATTAAAAGGGTATCTATGGGCTCGTAGACGGATAGGCTTGGGGGCCTAACGTCCTATGAATAGCGAACCCATCAAAGGAAAGGCTACGGCATGGTACGGCCCATGTCGTTTAGTCTATCACCCAAGGAAGGTGCCTTAGGCAAAGTGTCAAGAGGACGCCGGTGCGTTCCAACAGAGATCCCGGCGTCCTCCTCCTAGGCACAGATATAGGCCACCGAGGGGGTTTTAGTGAGTAAGATCTCACATAACTCGGCCGCACCCCAATGCAAAGCCGGGTATCCGCAAAGATTTCCCCCCCGTCAAAAAAAAAAAAAAAAAAAAGGTACATGTCCGCGAAAGATGTCTTACTTAGAATATGGCGGTTTTGTCATGTTTTTTTCATTGTAAAAACCCATTTGGGCAATTCAAAATGTGTCTGATTCTACATTTGACAATTTTTATTTTCTATTTTGTGTTGTTTTGCGAATATGTCTATTCTGAAACCAATTTAAGTATGTTTGTATAGTTCAATCTCCAATTAAACTCTCATGATAATAAATTTCCACTTATTTCTTATTTAAATATGGTTTATTTTTAACCCCCGACCAAAAAAAGGGGTGTTATAAGTTTGACGTCGATGTCTGTCTGTCTGTCTGTCTGTCGGTCTGTCTGTCTGTCTGTCTGTCTGTCTGTCTGTGTGTGTGTCTGTCTGTGGCACCGTAGAGCTCAAACGGATGAACCGATTTCGATGCGGTTTTTTTTATTTGAAGGTTAATATCCGTGCGGATGTTCTTAGCTATGTTTGGTTAATGTCGATTCAAAATGGCCGCCGCCACAAAATGGCGGACAAAATATTTCTTCAAAACCTACCTCAATATGGGTATCAAACGAAAGGGCTTGACTAGTAGAATACTATACACTATAAAAAAAATCAAATTCAAGATGGCCGCCGCCACAAAATGGCGGATTATATTATATTTTTCACTACTACCTCAATATGGGTATCAAACGAAAGGGCTTGACTAGTAGAATACTTTGCACAATGACAAATTTCAAATCCAAGATGGCCGCTACCACAAAATGGCGAAATACATTTATTTTTTCACAACTCCCTTAATATGGGTATCAAATGAAAGGGCTTGACTAGTAGAATATTGTACACATAACAAATCCCAGATAGTCGGGGGTTAATCAAAATTTTTAATTTTGTTCTTGTAAAAATATAAACGTGACTGAAACTACATGCAAAAGAAAGTCATGTTGGAGAGTGTTTTCTAATTTTATAAATCTTCCTCGATACTAGCTTTGTTAATGCAATTCACATTTATAATTAAAGTAAATGAATTTTTTTTTTTAAATATGATAAAATTAATATCCAAACATTAACAGATTTAAAAAAAAAACGTGGCTGACGTGGTCTATAGATAGACCAATCTGACTTTACCGTCCGTACCGTACTGTATTTTTAAATGAATTAGAATAATTTCTAATATCTCATTTAAAATACGGTACGGTACGGTACGATATTAGAAATTAAGGTTACAAAACATAATATAGGATCTTAGAAATAGTTTTGAAGTACAAAAATAGACTATTAAATTGTTATCAAATGAGTTTTTTGCGTTTAATTACAAAATAAATGCAGAAAACCAGTATCTACGGAAATTGAAAAAAGAAGAAGTTCATTCTAAATTAAATCAACTATTATTGGTAGCATAAACGACTATATATTTTGTTAGCGTTCGCTTAGATTTCCCACAGCTCTAAGGGACAGGAGACCTGAGCATTTGATATGAATTTCAAATTGATCCCTCAACGCGTTCCGGAGAAAAAGGATCTTGACAGAAGTTCAGACGGACAACAAAGTGATCCTGTAATGGTTATGTTTTTTTGCTTTTGAGGTAAGGAACCCTAAAAATTACGGAGATCCAGTGTGAAGAAGTTTCGTGTCACGTCATTTGGTAGTTTACATTTTACGAAGATGTGACGTCACAACTGACAACCTCCTCAAATCTCGTCAAGTTTGATGATCTATATCTTTGTTGGTTTTCACTAATATAGGAAAACCAGAAAAAAAAACACATTATTGGATTACATATCTAGCGGAGGGATGGAATTAGAATGGTAATATTTTTGACTAAATCGTAATCCATATTCTTCATAAAAAACTGAAAAAGAATATTTCCATTACAAATAAAATAAACCAGCGGTTGATTCAAAATAAACCAGCGGTTGACTCAAAATAAACCCTATGTAGTTCACCAATCTGTGCTTCTCAATTCTTTCCACCGATGAAAAATCCATGCGTGATATACCCGCCCTCAGGGTAGTAATCATAGAATATTTGATGCTACACCCGAAGACTCACTCCTCACAGCGTAGGATGATAGTAGCTTTAGGGTGGCTCAGGCGGAAATTGAAAACGCGGCTTCCAATTAGGGCTGCCAAAAATGAGGAGAAATATTTTTTTTCTATGTGGGGTGGAAAATAAAACAAATAAATATAAATGTCGTGTGATTTTTATTACCACTCTCACTACTATGACTCACTATCACTAAATCACTATTATGACTCACATGGAAAAATCTTGAAAATGCCTCATTAGTATGGTGTAAAAATGTTAAAAAATATACAAAACGTGACTTTCTTTATTACTTACCGCTTTTGTATTGTTTTGTATAAATTAATTAACACCATTTTAAATGTTTTACGTAACCTTTTTACTTTGAAATTTGTAAATATTTTTCATTTTGTGAAATTTCTCTAAGAAAATGGATGAATGCGGCGCCACTTATAGTGAATTTGAGAACTGTCTTTCACAAGTCTATTTGCATTTTGAAAACACTATGAAAGTACTTACAGTATAACAAAACCGTCATTTATTAGTATAATGGTCGACAAATCACATACAACACGTGTGATTAATACTGTTAGATAAAATGTGACAGCCCTAGTTCCACCCCCCTTTATCAGCGACAGTCCTCGCACTCTTGCGGATGTAGTATAGTGAAAAGATTATGTTGTGTTCGTGTTTTAATTTGTGTTTAATTGCTTTGCTCTCATTGGCGTTCTTGGTCAATTTAATGTTTTATGTCATCAATTTTAATTTTACAGCTAATGTGGGCTGTAACGTGTTGTAATAAAAATCTGACAATAAATATTTTTATGTATCGAGTAACAAAATTATGTTATTACGTTTTTAACAAATTCAGTTTTTTTGAGTGACGAGACGAGCAAGACATGTTTTTGATGGTAAGCAACATGCCTGCCACATAACACGCAGCTATTGGAACATGAAGAGTCCAAATCATTACCTATGGACTGCAGGCTCGTGAACAAAATTTATGGGCCAAATGAACCTCCAGCAGACCTATGTAGGATGATAGAAGGGTATAAAGTAATAAGATTCAACACTATGCCGTCACTTGTAAGTACACAAAAATAACACACCAAAAATTTTGCTCCGGTTTCGTTAAATAATTGGCTTCAACTCTGACTACAAATATTTTCTTCTCTTCGGATGCTTTATCGAGTCCAGAGCCAATACAGCTACCAATAAGCACCATGTTCGCTACAAAGCAAAGATAATATACTCATTTGACTGATCGTATGACTGTCCCTCCTTAGCGTTTTATTAGCATAATTGCACTATACCTGTTGCGAGTTCGGTTAGTCAGGTTTTTGATTTCGACCGAAAGAGAGCTAGCAAAAAAACTGTGAAAAATATGAAATATGGGTTTCTGCTCAGTGAAATGGTGCATAAAGAATAGCAGGACATCCAGCTTTACAAAGGACGGATATCATTTCACAAGTAAGTAATTTAATGCAATAATTAGAAAAACATCATCAATCTACAAAATTAAAAAAACAACTAAATGGTAACCCGTTGATGCCTTTCTTTGCATCCAGTTCTGTTATTAGAAGTTTGTATAACTTTATCTTGTTTTGTCCGATCATTGGTGGAAAGTAGTGCACGTCATACGAATATTCGGCTAATCACAACGCGGCTTTTTTACCTTGTTCAGTGCCCCCGCTGGTGACTTGTAAATGTAGGCGAGATTCGTGTCATCGCGATCAACAGGGTATTTAATCTTTGCTGCAAAGGTAGATCGAAAGGTAGACAATTTATCTCATTATCACATTTGTTTAACATTTCAGTAGGTGAGAGTTCGACAAAGCCTAGCAATGTTTTTATTCCGAACACTGTCGCCCACAAATGGCAGCAGTAAGAAAAAGACATTAGCAAATTTGCAGTCTGAGTAAAGAGAAGTAAATAATTTACCAGAACCTGAACGAAAATTTAATAATGTTGTTCTTCTGCATACTATTGGTTCAAATCAACTACAGAATACATTCATGCTAATAATGAAACAAGTCAAAAATGAAATTGATTGTTTTTTAATTATACAAATCAACACACACAGCGACACAGCAGCGAAGAGAAGCTAACTGTATCTTTCTCGCTCGGGCATAATCGGCGATCCCGAGTTCACTCGACCGAGCCTTTCACCTCACAGCGTCACGGATCAGTCTCAGTTACTGCCCACGGAAAAGTTAGTTTGGTGCGCCAAAGTAAGTTTTCAGTTCACAAATATTATTAGGTGCATAATCTGTGTAATATCAGCTTGTGGGTCTGGCTTCCGTAGAAAGACGCACAATAAGACTATTTAACTAAGAAGCGCTTGACAAGACGACACAAAAGGTTTTTACCAGTATAGCCATATTTTGAACCCAATTAAAAAAGGAGAAGGTTCTGCGGTCTTAAACTTGTCATGCGACAGGTCCCATGTCAAGTTCGACCTCTAACTTCCAACAGAGGGCATTGTGACAAGCATCACTCTTACGAGGTATTCTTTATAAGGTTCAGTTCAGTTCAGATCCAAGAAATTTCATACGTTCGTAATAAAAGTTAACCAAAAAGTTAAAAATGTTTGCACTCAACGTATTGAAATATGTTCCTTGAACTTTGCGACTACGATATTGCGAAAACTAAACTTTCTCTCGCCAACTTCTTGCATAAAAAGTGCAAGATTTCTCGTCCCATAGTATCCACAATCAATGCGACAAGACAATGGCCAAAGGGTCGGTATCCATCATCGGCGCCATTGAGACGTCAAGAGACAAGACGCGGGGGTCCGGATCCCACGGAAACCTGTTACTTGTCGAGGGAAATCTGAGAAACTATTCTTATAAAAGACTAGCGGCCCGTGATATTAATATTTTTCTCTTATTGGCTCAAGCCGTTATGGCCTTGTGGAGGAAACGTCAGATTTGTCAATCGAATCTGAGGCTGAGGCTCGAATCTCGCCTGAACCTTTGAGCATATTTCCCAGTACAAATGTACAAATTTCCATCACCTCTGGCTTTATTGGTGAAGGAGACTATCAAGACGTAATTCACATACCAATAAATACATATAAATATATTTCGAGGATATGTGTCATTCGTCAAACCTACCATCATCTTCCCGACTCAACTCAATTGGCCAATGTAATCGATTCTAGTATTTACTCTCTTTGTGAGAGAATTTACTGAGTCCCAGCAGTGAGGTCATAAAAGTAGACTGCTTATGCTATGGTTAATAAGTACTTAAATATTAATTACAATTGGATGTAAAAAAAAACAGATTTGCTTTTATTTGAAGATTGACGCTAGTTTACCATATTTTTTTTATATTAGTATTTTCCACGATTAATTATATATACAATAATAAAGTAATTGTGAATTTTCCCGCTAATACACTGACTCATTGATATGACGTCACTAACCGCAAAACATTGGTCGCGAGTCATGTAAAACGCTGGGCTGTACGTCCAGTTTGTGTTTTCTATTTTTACATAAACACAAAAAATCAAAATTTCCGTCGCTTAGATCGCAGACTATAATCAAATACAGAGAAGTAAACATTCTAGTCAGTCTTTGACAGCTTGTTTTGCGGGTAGTGACGTAATTAAGGCAAATTCAAAGAGTTTACATATACTACGTAGGTATAGAGTTGACACAAACGCTTTACACCGAAAGCACGGGCAGCATCTTTCTTGCCTTGTCGCTCTTGTGTGTCTTGAGAGAAGTGTCATACTTTTGTCGCTGCACATTGCTCTGTAGACATAGAAAGTATGCAAGTCATCTGCTTACGATTGACAAAAAGTTTCCGTGCGGAAAATCTAACTCTATGATGAAAAATATTGCATTTATAATCAATTAATTTACTAAAGAACATTATGATGAATTATGAAAATGTGATTTTTGATTTTACTATAAATTATCATGACATTAACACCAAACATTAATTTGTGATTAGTGTTAACATCCACATTGGGATGATGAGGGGATAAAAAATATACCATTCTAATTAGTCAGACAGGTAGATTATAGAATAATATGTATATGTTGTGTATGATCAAATTATTAGATGATCGTTTATGACGTCACGTCTACGTAGAAATCGTAAATAGACGTGATGTCACTCGAAATTTCTAACCACTATCTTCGTCATTTATTGTTTTTGAAACAAATGAAAAATAAATCCCAGTACAATATTTTTTTATAATGAAACTGACGGACGGTTAATTTTTTTTTGAGCGAAAAAAATTGAAAGTTTTTTTTGTCTCCATATTGCACAGAGTCCTAGCACAATAGGGTAATATTATGTAGACTACAATCATTTTCTTCTCCTAATCCAAGATTCATGTAAAAAAGAAACCAAAAGACAAAGGTCACGGACCCCGGAGACTGTGGAGTTCCTAAATTTAATTTAAAAAAAAAAAAGACTACAATCTTAACACAATACTCTTATACTATCCTAACGCTCAGGTTGTATTATGCTGTTGTACCTACTCTGTACAATTCCAACAAGCATTATTTATAACCACCGTATTAAAACCCCTGACTTAAGCTCGATTTGGGCATTTTGATTACGTACCAAATACATACCTACATGCCATAATAGATATTCCTACTATGATTCCTAAAGTGTTTAAATTCCAGCTAAGTACATACAGTCGCCACGTGTTGCCACATGTTCGGCATATGTCTAATTTCCCCGTTTAATGGCCGAATAATGGGGATCTGTTCCCACAAAGGCCATTGTCGTGAATTAACTTTTGCTACTTTGGCCGAGCTATGAGAAGACCGTTGCTAATAGACAGGGATTGTTTGTTAAGAGACTTTTAGAAAGGGAAGGTTGGGTACAAATTTATCAATCGTGTTCCATTTATTTTTTCCGCTGTATTCCATAATTTACTCAAGGCTTATGGTTTATGGTATAGAATCTCATATACAACGACCTTCACCAAGATGTTTATTGGATGAAACGTAATTTAAATTCAATGTAATTTGTCAATTAGGTCATATTGGTGGTCTAACAAATTTCAGTCCAAGATATGATTAATTCACAATTATTTCACATTTTTTTAAATTCACAATGTTTCAGACCTGTTAACCGTTGGGGTAGACGGGTTCTGGAGTGGAGACCGTGAATCGGTAAACGTAGTGTACTTAGCATGAGACTAGATGGAGTGACGATATACGAAAGACGGTTGGTGGTGGTGGTGGAAACGAGACGTAAGACCGAGTATCGGGCTGAGTGGCATATTATAAGAGAGGCCTACGTTGTGCAATTCCTGGACACACTCCCCAAAATTTACTTCCGATTAACTGCAATTGGGCTTAGCGCGGTCAGACAAAAACCTCTTCAGCTATACAATATTAAAGACTATTTAATTATTTAATAATATAGATTATTTAATTACTTCGACGGAACGACCTGTCATTGTCAGTACTGTTAGTGTGATTGTTATGGTTAGTGAAAACCACGCGATTTACGAGTATGAAGATCAAACGCAGTCCTGTGTTACTACTGGTAGTAAGACGGGTAGTAACACGGGCAATAAACGGTAGATTGAGATCACCTCATTTCTCAATGACGACCCGCAATTTCTTCAATCTTCTCATGGCCACGACCGTTGTAAAACTGACAATTAAATAATAATTTACTTAGCAATTTAGTCCTGTGTAATAACTAAGTATTTTCAAATAGAATTCTAATAGTGAAAGTTTATAAACTATATTCTTCTACATTCTATTCAATCCGGTCTACTCTAAAACTCCGTTTTAAAATATAGATCTAGTATCAGACCACTCAAATGGCCGGAGATTGACAAGTATTTCTAAATTGTCCTTCACACATCGATTCTACGCACATAAAAATTAGACATGTGCAATAAACATCGACAGTAAGAATCCGGCAACTTTTACTCCGGACTCTTTATACCACATAGGTGATGTATTGTAAAAAATAGTCAAACAACGTATTTTTATTAATTAGGTGTGTAATTAGGTAAACTTAGGTAAACGCTTTCTATAATAAATCACATGATCACTTGTCAATTAGCGGATACAAAGATCCGGGATGCCTCAGCTCATTTGAAGTGTGATATTTTATGTTTTAGTGGCAGAACTCTTTGCAGAGTCCGCCTGGGATACTTACCTCATCTTTGTTAGTTATTCTTGCGGCAAGAAGCAATGTGCAAACATTGATGTGTACCGGTTTAAATAGTAATGTTTCTGGATAAATGAGGTGTTTTTCAGAATAATAGATTTTAGTGATCAATTGGTCAAAATACACGTAAGTAGAGTAGAGTAGTAGAGTAGAGTTTTTGGCACCTCCGTTCGTGGGGAAGCACCTTTATACAGAAACCCCCAATACGTGGTCCCTGAGTGGTGCAAATCAGGTGACAAAATACCGGTGGTAGGCTTCGGCCGTGGCTGGTGACCACCCGCCAGACTGAGTCGTGCCGCCAAGCGGCCTAGCCGTGTTCCGGCATGTAGTCTGGTGACACCATTAGGGAAAACGGGTCAGAACAGTTGCTGCATAACTGCAAGACCAGATTATCACACGCCAAAACTTTACATCGGGAAGCTAGTCATGGAGGGTAGCGGGATCCGAGGTACGGTTGCCGCGACCGACCGCAGATAGTAGGGTCCCAAGTAGTGAGCTAGCCACTAGCACATCTAGCGAAAAATCCCGGGATGCGCTATCCTGCCGGTTGGCGACCGGATGACAAGGCCAGATAGACATCCCTGGGGGAGGGGGGGGGGGGGGGCTCGGGCGTCTCCAGACTAGTTTCCCATTGGTGTATTTGTCTTGTGTGTTGTGGCCGTTGGTTGGCAGTGTGCCGCCTCGTTCTACTTCCGTTTTCCCACTGATACTCACTCTCAAAAATCGAGAGTGAATCGGTTTCTTCTAGGTAAACTCGTTCCATCGTAGACCGCATCGTCGCTTAACATCAGGCGAGATGGCGGTCAAGTGTAAACCTATAAAAGTTAAAAAAAAGAGTAAGATGCCTATCGAATTTCTCTGACAAAATTAAGAATAAGAATAATTAATAAGAAAAAGAATAATTTATTTCCAGAAACATGGTTACACACGTTAACAGAATTAAAATCAGAATTTACTAAACAATATACATTTGTTGATTAGCAGTGAGCTCCAAACTAAGTGCAAGACTTGTATCTTGGAGCTCGAGTGCGAAATTTCGAACAATAAATTCGTTACAGTTAGACTATAAATTATTTATGATTAAAGAGAACACTTTTAGGCAGTTATTATAACGATTAACGATTGGCTTCTTCAAACATGAAAACACTTCTGATATTTTATTAGTTTATTTCTTGTATGTCCTGGTAATGAGTGCAGTGTAGTGCCAGGCAGTGATTTGAAAACTCCGTGTTCGAAGCACACTTTTTGTTAGAATGCACACTAATATCATTAAAAAATTGAGTGGGTAAAAAAAGAAGTTACTTTTACAAACTAAATTTAGGTCATATTCTACCCTGTACTCTTATCTTGAGCCCTGGCTGTATATTCACCGATTTCCGGCTATCGACAGTGTTTCATCTCTAGCGACCGGACTGGTTGGAGCAGGATTCCGGGTGACGTTAATGAGGTGCGCACACGCCGCCACCGCCGGCACTAACAGACAGTACCAGGAAAGTACACTTCGCGTCGGTTACTATAAACTTACTTAAAATTATGTTCAAAGAACTTTTGTTACCAAAATGTTGGAGGCCCTAAAAAAACACACGACAGGAAATAAATTCTCGATTCGTCAACGTTGGTTAGAAAAGTAAACCATTGGATTAATTACAGTTAATAATAAAAATACTTGAAAGAAGCAATTTGACTCCACTTCTTTAAAATATTAACTGAACAGAAAAATTATGATACGTAATAGACCTCACAAATTATAAAAAAAAATAAAAATAATTATTTCTTACACTCTCTCTTCTACATACATCTTCTACTTGCTTCTACACAAGTAGAAATAACAGTGAGCATATGAAGTGGAAGATTCCGGTTGTAGTCTCAGCAGCCGTGGCTTGGTTCCCTTCGGTAAGGGTTAGGTCACTCTTTGGCTTTGTCTCCAAGCCGACGTCAATGCAGCCATTTAGGTTGTGCGGTATATTGGTACCGGGTACCGGTGCAACTGAGCTGGTTGTGATGTTAGGGTGTGGGAATCGCCGTTGTGGGGCGGAGGGCGCGGGAGATATAGACCACCGATATTACAGTGCGGCGCGCTCACTGCACGCTGCAGCCTTGACGTGGGGCTGCAGAAAGAGGAGTGGCGGTATTGCAATGCGTCGGTCTCCCTGTCCTCTGCATTGAAAAAGTGGAAGGACCACAGACCCGATCCATCGCGGAGGACCCATCGTGGTTGATCTTCGAGGTCGTGGCGTATCTTTGATTCAGGTGCGCCGGTGACGAGGGTGTGCCGCAGAAGAGTGCCCGGAGATGGATTGGCCGTGGCGAGTTTGCGGAAGAATGCGAAAGCGCTTCCACGTTCCCGACGTGTCTACGTAAGTTTTTTTGTTTGTTGGATCATATCTCAGAGGTGGTCAGCACAATAGTGCTTATGTTATAAACTTGTACATCCGCACTTTAAAAACATATTTCGAACATTACGGGTCACAAGACCACCACCAGTCACTGTGTCCTGATCTTGGGGCAAAGGTGCACCAAACGTGTACATCCCAATTCCACTTCAAAAGTGTAAGATTTATTTGTCTCCAGACAACAAAACAGATTGATAAACTTAATCTATTAGGGTTCAAATATGAAGATGGAACTTTATAGAATAACCATAATGCAACTTCAGAAGAAATGGCAACAGCAGAGACCTCTTTATGCTTTCAGTAGGTAAGGTAGCTAGGCGAACGCGGTCGAGTGTGAGAACGGTACCCAGACCTGGATTTGTCAATAGGCCGTATCCGTACAGACCTAAGGGCGGCAGATTTCGAAAGACTCTCTCTCGATTTTAGAGGATAGAACGCGTTCGAGTTAAACCCAGTCCTGGATTTGTCAATAGGCTGTGCAGGCCGCGATCTAAGCGGGCAGATTTCAGAAGATACTCTGAATGTCAGAGGATAATACCCAAACAAGTGCACCGGTTTCCTCATGGTTGTTTTATGCTAATGCTTATGAACCCATTTCTATCCTAGTTCCGCCGTCCACATGGGGTTGTGAGTTTGCCATCACTGGCTCCAATGGTGAAGGAAAACATCGCGGATAAATTGGCGTGCTCCAAGAAAATTTATTTCGTGAAGATGTGTCTATCGCGAACTCGAATTTAGCCAGCATGGTGGACAGTCTTGAGTGTCAGTGAGTCTTGTTTCTCACTTTAAAGAGAAGACCCCGAATCCCAACTGTGAGACAGCTGGGATTCACATGAAGTGGGCTAGTTAGGCTGATCGATAAATAATAATCATTAATATACCTCGACTTTGCTGAATTTCATCTAATTGAGTAGAGCATAATATAGGTATATATTATGCGGTAGTCAATTCTATTTGTCAAGAATAAAATACTAAGATAGGTATCGTGAGATTACAAATAATAAGTTAAATTAATTGTTGACGAATACCTACCGAAACCTCCTACCTTTTAAAGTCAATTAACAAATAAGAACTCAACCACCAATCTTTCACGGACAATCAAAATCAATCATAATAGCGATTTAACAGATTCAACTGATTCAACCAAAGGAGGGATTAACACAAATCCATAAACGAAAATCAAACCATAAATAATACCCACACAAGCACAATGGGTTCCCACGTCACATCCAAGACGTCTTCATAAAAATTATTCACTTGACCCTTTCGGCATTACGAAGCCCAACAAAACAAAAAGAAGGGTCGTTTTATTTTGTTCACGTACACACACACGCGCGGTTAATAACCTCATTCGGGCGTATCAAACGTTTGAAAAACCACGCACACATGGACAGTAGGGTTAAAATAAATTGAGTTTGTATTTCGAACACTCCAAGGCTTCGTTGATGCCACGCAGACTAAGTTAAATACGCACACAAAGACGTGTCGATTGCGAGAAATGTTCGCGTTCGTGTAATTCTCGTCCCGGGTGCGGTCAAGAGGCGGCACTACTCTAGAATGACGCAGAATATGTGAGTGTTACTATGGGTGAAGTGGTTTCGGCTCAGCGTTGTAGCGGTGAATTATTTTTAGCTCTGATGCGTGTTTTTGCCGGTATTTGCGATGTGAGCCGTCTGTTCAAACATGTCTCGGTATTCGGTAATGAGTTTAATACCAATATTCCTTTGAGATGAGAGATGGTGATTCGGTCGGATTGCCGAAACTCCGGCAAAATCAAATGCTTACATACATATTTTATCATTTTATTCATCGACAACTGATTTTCACTTGGCCAACATCTCATCTAATGTTGTTGAGGTCTTTGATAGAGCGCGATGATATGAAGAAATCAATTCACTCTCGACTTGAAAAATCTAGATAATATTTACGGCTGTTAAGTAGGTTTACTTATCCCTAAGTTAACTAAGTAACGTGTAGTAATGTTGTAAACTGTTGCGTACTCAAAGTATGTCTAACGTACCTTCTATTCTTGCGTATATCTAGTTACCCACTATCTAAACATTGGTTGTATCAAAACATTGGTTAAAATGATCGATATTGAAACAGACAGTCAAAACATTCAGTCAAGAATTTCCTGTTTATGATAATAGCTGCAAAGACCCATTCTTTGCAAATGTGTGTTTACAAAACTAAGTTAAAATAAGGCCATCTTAAAAAGACATCATGTCTATTATATAGGTACCTAGCTGATTCAATCAACCTAGAACGGATTGACCGGAATTTATGCAGTTATAGAAAATAATTTATATCATTTAAAAAACTTTAAAAAACAATCAACTAACTTCAATTTAAAAACATATCTCTTTCAAATAATAACTAAATTCAAATAATGACGCGGCAGAGATAAATCTTTAAAAAACTATAAATAAAACATAAATATTTGTGGACATTTCCAACAACACCATCTGACTCCAAACTAAGCAAAGCTTGTACCATGGAAGCCAAATAGCTGATATAATACGAGTATAGTTAAAATACATATTTGTTATACATAGAAACACCCAGACACAGTACAAATCTGTTTGTATATATTACACAAATATTTGAACTGGACGATCAAACCCACGACCTACGACCCTCTGTATCGCAGGCTTACTACCAACGAACCCACGAGGACTGTCCGGCAGTAACAGAAATACGTCAATTGATGAATCTCTTTTCTTATAAAATAGGGACAGAGACTCGTATTTTTAAACGGTTAAAATTGTTTTTGATTTATACATTTTAAATTGAAATTCGTATACGAAAGACGGCTGGTTATGATGAGTGGCGTATTATGGGACAGGCCTATATCCAGCAGAAGACGAATACACGATAATGAATGATGATGATAATAAATTTAAATGAGATATATTTTGAATAACATTATATTTTGAATATCAATATAAGTAGACCAACTAAACAACTGCTCTAATGCGGCAGCGTGGTTTTGGAGTAAACAAAAACATCATTCATGTACATGTTACTCGTAGTACTAAAGCAAAAGATAGGGATACTAAACATTTTTAATAGCTTAGTTGGTTATGAAATAAAGTATGTTTATGTTTTATATTTAATTTATGGATTTTTCTTGATTTTTCAAAAACCGCTACTTAAAAACTAATTTCAATAAAAATCATCCAATCATCATTTCAATGAGACCATCTGAAAAACATATTTCTTGATCTTAAATCATATTTAATATAATATTATAAAGAGGAAAGATTTGTTTGTTTGTTTATTTGTAATGAATAGGCTCCGAAACTACTGGACCGATTTCAAAAATTCTTTCACCTTTGGAAAGCTACATTATCCCCGAGTAACATAGGCTATATTATATTTAAAAAAAAAATAGGAATCCTTACTAAAACTCCAATAATGTAACATAAGGTGTAAAAAAAGACCTGAAAAATTCCTTACGTCGCGTGCGCTGCGAAAACTATTGATGATAGAACAAAATCATTTACTACGACTTTGCAGAACTCATCATTATCTACAAAAAGTGTCGCGAGACAATGTAATAAAATAAAGTGCCGCGCGGCTCACTCGCGCGATCGGCTCCCTACGCAGCGGTCGTGTGCGTGATCGTATGATTTTAGCTTGAAAAATTTTTGAATTCGCTTTAAATTCGTTTCGTAGGTAAGTAAGTATATGATAATAAATATTATATTTTAATGTAACTTTTCAAACTGCTTATAGTAGTATTTTATGGGTATTCATTCCTGTTCAAAATTTAAGCAAAAATTTAGTAAAATGTAGTTTTCTACGCCCATATTTTTAATTTTCTTTCAATAAGTACCTACTACTTACCTGATAATAAATATTATATTTTAATTATTCAAACAGCTTAGTACTTCATATAGTTCAATAAGCAAAAATTTAGTAAAATCCTGTTTAATTATTTATTTCCTTCTATTTTTCATTTTATAATGCCAAAAAGTTTCTAAACATAGTTCCCAGGCGAGGGCAGTAAAAATACGGCGTAATGAGGAATCTTCATCAGAAACTGAAAATCGCCTTGCAAGTCGGAGAGAATACGCGTCGCAATCGCGTGCTAGAGAGTCAAGTATCGAGCGTTCGCAGCGGCTTGCTGAACAAAATTTTATCACTGGCCCAGCAGCTGGTCAACTAGCTCATATACCGAGGATACCGATGATTCCAACTGATCTGCCAATCCCTTTTAAACGACTTCAGTTTCCGGTGAAATCATCTTTCGCGTTAACTATTAACAAGTCCCAAAGATCGACCTACGAAAAGAATGTTTCACTCATGGCCAACTGTAAATCTCCTGAAAATCTATTTATTTTGCTGCCACAAAATAAAACTACTTCAAATATCGTTTACAGGGGAAGCTCTGACTCACTAAAACTAATGGTTTTTTTTTGTAAATTATATTATATATGTATAAAATTTTAAAATAAAAAATACAAAAAACATTAATAAAAAAAAATCATTAAAAAAATTCAAACTCCCTTTATAATTTTACTTTTTTTTAAACCCGATACAAAAAAAGGGTGTGTGTGTGTGTATGTACCCGTGCGAAGCCGGGGCGGGCCGCTAGTATTTAATAAATTGAATTTTACATATGGATTCAGTCATTTTTCAGTTATCGGCGACAATACTTAAAAAGATTCCGACAAACTCAAAACGTTCCACTTTTTTGCGATCGATTTTAAGACAACATCACCGAGAAAGTTTTTAGCAATGATGCAAAAAATAAGGTTCAATCTACTATTTAAATTGAATCAATGGCTCAAATATCACAAACATGCCGGAAACATGAAAATGTCCGGATCCTCAAAAATGGCCGGATAAAAATAGCACGCCTATCTACGCGGTGGCACAGAAAAATAGCTCCAAAACATGCATAAGTAACTAGACGATGCTGTAAAAGGCTTGGACATACGGTTACACCAGTTTTTTTAGCGCACGGGAGGACCTTTATTTTGCCATATTTCGCTATATTTGGTAGAGATAAAGTTCCCATTATGAAAACACTGGTATGAAAACTAACGTGGTTATCACAATTTTTTTATTAATTCACCGGTAAGTCACGTGTCATATGGTCGGCACTGAGTGCCAAATGAGCAGCAGTCACGCGTCTACGTGTGTAGTGTGTACGTGCACTCGTCCCTTGGAAAAGTCCGCTTAAGCGGCTGAAACTTAAGTCCCAATCGACCCACCACAATGCACGTGAGTAACTCATGAATTTTAAAAAATAGTGAATTAATAGATCTACTATTCATGTACGCCTGTTGTTAATTATGGAAATTTAGAACAACTGTGATACCTACTGTGTTGTAATATTGGAACGAAGTTCCTTACGGCTTGAAGAAGATTGGAATTTAGCTTCGCGACCGAACTGAAAAAAATGTGAGACTAAAACCGTAAGAAAAATAGTGGGGAAAACACGGAAGTGTAATCTATGTAATTCTTTCATTCGCCGCCCTAAAGCGAAACACACCATACTGTCAATGTCAAACTCAAAGTCAAAATGGCGTCGTTAAACAATAAATATGGTTGTGTTTTCCTGTTTTATGAAAAAATAGTAATATGGATGAGCGACAGTGTTAATGTTTTAATGTTAATTTAGGT